>OV277704.1:7155000-7691333 GCA_922987775.1 Agonopterix subpropinquella | reverse complement strand
AAAATATTTGGACAACTATTGGGCAACTATTGGTCAACTATCGGACACCTTTAAGGCAACTTTTGGACAACTATTGGACAATCGTTGGCCAACTTTTAGACAACTATTGGGCAACTTGTGGACAACTATTGGAAAACTTTTGGCCTACTATTGGGAAACTTTTGGCCAACTATTGGACACCTTTTGTACAACTTTTAGGCAACTGTATGTCATCCCAAAAGTTGCCCAAAAGTTGCCCAAAAGTTGCCCAAAAGTTGCCCTAAAGGTGTCAAATAGTTGTCCAAAAGTAGCCCAATAGTTGTCCAAAAGATTCCCAATTGTTGTCCAAAAAGTGGCCAAATGTGGTCCAATAGTTGTCCAAAAGTTGCCCTTTTAGATGACCAATAGTTTGGCCAAAAGTTGTCGAATAGTTGCCCAAAAGTTGCCCTAAAGGTGTCAAATAGTTTTCCAAAAGGTGGCCAAAAGTTGACCAATAGTTGCCCAAAAATCGACCATAATTTGCCCAATAGTTGTCCACAAGTTTCCCAATTGTTGTCCAATAGTTGTCCAAAAGTTGCCCAAAAGTTGCCCAAAAGTTGCCCAAAAGTTGCCCTAAAGGTGTCAAATAGTTGTCCAAAAAAAGGCCAAAAGTTGACCAATAGTTGCTCAAAAATCGTCCAATAGTTGCCCATTAGTTGTCCAAAAGGTGGCCAAAAGTTGACCAATAGTTGTCCAAAAGTAGCCCAATAGTTATCCAAAATTTGTCCATAAGGGGGCAAAAAGATGACCAAAAGATGTCTAATAGTTGTCCAAAAGGTGTCCAATAGTTGTCCAAAAATTGTCCAATAATTCTCCAAAAGTTTCCCAATTGTTGTCCAATAGTTGCCCAATAGTTGTCCAATAGTTGTCCAAAAGTAGACCAATAGTTGCTCAAAAATCGACCAATAGTTGCCCAATAGTTGTCCAAAAGGTGGACAAAAGTTGACCAATAGTTGTCCAAAAGTAGCCCAATAGTTATCCAAAATTTGTCCATAAGGGGGCCAAAAGATGACCAACAGTTGCCTAATATTTGTCCAAAAGGTGTCCAATAGTTGTCCAAAAGTTGCCCAATTGTTGTCCAAAAGTTTCCCAATTGTTGTTCAAAAAGTGGCCAAAGGTGGTCCAATAGTTGTCCAAAAGTTGCCCTATTAGATGACCAATTGTTTGGCCAAAAGTTGTCTTATAGTTGTCCAAAAGTTGTCCAAAAGGTGGCCAAAAGTTGACCAATAGTTCTCCAAAAGTTGCCCAAAAGTAGATCTAAAGGTGTCAAATAGTTGTCCGAAAGGTGGCCAAAAGTTGACCAATAGTTGTCCAAAAGTAGCCCAATAGTTATCCAAAATTTGTTCATAAGGGGGCCAAAAGATGACCAACAGTTGCCTAATAGTTGTCCAAAAGGTGTCCAATAGTTGTCCACAAGTTGCCCAATAGTTGTCCAAAAGTTGGCCAACGATTATCCAATAGTTGTCCAAAAGTTGCCTTAAAGGTGTCCGATAGTTAACCAATAGTTGTCCAAAATTTGTCCAAAAGGTGGCCAAAAGATGACAAACAGTTGCCTAAAAGTTGTACAAAAGGTGTCCAATAGTTGGCCAAAAGTTTCCCAATAGTAGGCCAAAAGTTTTCCAATAGTTGTCCACAAGTTGCCCAATAGTTGTCCAAAAGTTGGCCAACGATTGTCCAATAGTTGTCCAAAAGATGCCTTAAAGGTGTCCGATAGTTGACCAATAGTTGCCCAATAGTTGTCCAAATATTTTCCAAAAGTGGTTCAATAGCTGTCCAAAAGATGGCCAATGGTTGGCCGAAATTCATCCAAAAGTGGTCCAAAAGGTGGCCAAAAGTTGACCAATAGTTGTCCAAAAGTAGCCCAATAGTTGTCCAAAATTTGTCCAAAAGGTGGCCAAAAGATGACCAACAGTTGCCTAAAAGTTGTCCAAAAGGTGTCCAATAGTTGTCCAAAAGTTGACCAATCGTTGCCCAAAAATCGACCGATAGTTGCCCAATAGTTGTCCAAAAGTTGGCCAACGATTATCCAATAGTTGTCCAAAAGTTGCCTAAAAGGTGTCCGATAGTTGACCAATAGTTGCCCAATAGTTGTCCGATTATTTTCCAAAAGTGGTTCAATAGTTGTCCAAAAGATGGTCAATGGTTGGCCGAAATTCATCCAAAAGTGGTCCAAAAGGTGGCCAAAAGTTGACCAACAGTTGCCTAAAAATTGTCCAAAAGGTGTGCAATAGTTGGCCAAAAGTTTCCCAATAGTAGGCCAAAAGTTTTCCAATAGTTTTCCACAAGTTGCCCAATAGTTGTCCAAAAGTTGGCCAAAAGTTGCCCTAAAGTTGCCCTAAAGGTGTCAAATAGTTGTCCAAAAGGTGGCCAAAAGTTGACCATTAGTTGCCCAAAAATCGACCAATAGTTGCCCAATAGTTGTCCAAAAGGTGGCCAAATGTTGACCAATAGTTGTCCAAAAGTAGCCCAATAGTTATCCAAAATTTGTCCATAAGGGGGCCAAAAGATGACCAACAGTTGCCTAATAGTTGTCCAAAAGGTGTCCAATAGTTGTCCAAAAAGTGCCCAATTGTTGTCCAAAAGTTTCCCAATTGTTGTTCAAAAAGTGGCCAAAGGTGGTCCAATAGTTGTCCAAAAGTTGTCCTATTAGATGACCAATAGTTTGGCCAAAAGTTGTCTAATAGCTGTCCAAAAGTTGTCCAAAAGGTGGCCAAGGGTTGTCCAATAGTTGTCCAAAATATGCCCAAAAAATGCCCAAAAGTTGTCCAAAAGTTGCCCTATTAGATGACCAATAGTTTGGCCAAAAGTTGTCTAATAGTTGTCCAAAAGTTGTCCAAAAGGTGGCCAAAGGTTGTCCAATAGTTGTCCAAAAGTTGCCCAAAAGTTGCCCAAAAGTTGCTTTTGGGCAACTTTTGGACAACTATTGGACAACAATTGGGCAACTTGTGGACAACTATTGGGCAACTAATGGTCGAT
Organism: Agonopterix subpropinquella; assembly: GCA_922987775.1. Taxonomy (NCBI): domain Eukaryota; kingdom Metazoa; phylum Arthropoda; class Insecta; order Lepidoptera; family Depressariidae; genus Agonopterix; species Agonopterix subpropinquella. The sequence continues at coordinate 7,688,339 of OV277704.1, read as the reverse complement.
TTTTGGGCAACTATTGGTCAACTTTTGGCCACCTTTTGGACAACTATTTGACACCTTTAGGGCAACTTTTGGGCAACTATTAGACAACTTTTGGCCAAACTATTGGTCATCTAAAAGGGCAACTTTTGGACAACTATTGGACCACCTTTGGCCACTTTTTGGACAACAATTGGGAATCTTTTGGACAACTATTGGGCTACTTTTGGACAACTATTTGACACCTTTAGGGCAACTTTTGGGCAACTTTTGGGCAACTTTTGGGCAACTTTTGGGCAACTTTTGGACAACTATTGGACAATCGTTGGCCAACTTTTGGACAACTGTTGGGCAACTTGTGGACAACTATTGGACACCTTTTGGACAACTATTAGGCAACTGTTGGTCATCTTTTGGCCCCCTTATGGACAAATTTTGGATAACTATTGGGCTACTTTTGGACAACTATTGGTCAACTTTTGGCCACCTTTTGGACAACTATTGGGCAACTATTGGTCAATTTTTGGGCAACTATTGGTCAACTTTTGGCCACCTTTTGGACCACTATTTGACACCTTTAGGACAACTATTGGACCACCTTTGGCCACTTTTTGAACAACAATTGGGAAACTTTTGGACAACAATTGGGCAACTTTTGGACAACTATTGGACACCTTTTGGACAACTATTAGGCAACTGTTGGTCATCTTTTGGCCCCCTTATGGACAAATTTTGGATAACTATTGGGCTACTTTTGGACAACTATTGGTCAACTTTTGTCCACCTTTTGGACAACTATTGGGCAACTATTGGTCGATTTTTGAGCAACTATTGGTCAACTTTTGGCCATCTTTTGGACAACTATTGGGCATCTATTGGACAACAATTGGGAAACTTTTGGAGAATTATTGGACAACTTTTGGACAACTATTGGACACCTTTTGGACAACTATTAGGCATCTTTTGGTCATCTTTTTGCCCCCTTATGGACAAATTTTGGATAACTATTGGGCTACTTTTGGACAACTATTGGTCAACTTTTGGCCACCTTTTGGACAACTAATGGGCAACTATTGGACGATTTTTGAGCAACTATTGGTCAACTTTTGGCCACCTTTTGGACAACTATTTGACACCTTTAGGGCAACTTTTGGGCAACTTTTGGGCAACTTTTGGAGAACTATTGGACAACCTTTGGCCACCTTTTGGACAACTTTTGGACAACTATAAGACAACTTTTGGCCAAACTATTGGTCATCTAATAGGGCAACTTTTGGACAACTATTGGACCACCTTTGGCCACTTTTTGGACAACAATTGGGAAACTTTTGGAGAACTATTGGGCAACTTTTGGACAACTATTAGGCAACTGTTGGTCATCTTTTGGCCCCCTTATGGACAAATTTTGGATAACTATTGGGCTACTTTTGGACAACTTTTGGTCAACTTTTGGCCACCTTTTGGACAACTATTGGGCAACTATTGGTCGATTTTTGGGCAACTATTAGTCATCTTTCGGCCACCTTTTGGACAACTATTTGACACCTTTAGGGCAACTTTTGGGCAACTTTTGGGCAACTTTTGGGCAACTTTTGGACAACTATTTGACAATCGTTGGCCAACTTTTGGACAACTATTGGTCAACTTGTGGACAACTATTGGAAAACTTTTGGCCTACTATTGGGAAACTTTTGGCCAACTATTGGACACCTTTTGGACAACTTTTAGGCAACTGTTGGTCATCTTTTGGCCACCTTTTGGACAAATTTTGGACAACTATTGGGCTACTTTTGGACAACTATTGGTCAACTTTTGGCCACCTTTTGGATCACTTTTGGATGAATTTCGGCCAACCATTGACCATCTTTTGGACAACTATTGAACCACTTTTGGAAAATAATTGGACAACTATTGGGCAACTATTGGTCAACTATCGGACACCTTTTAGGCAACTTTTGGACAACTATTGGACAATCGTTGGCCAACTTTTGGACAACTATTGGGCAACTATCGGTCGATTTTTGGGCAACGATTGGTCAACTTTTGGCCACCTTTTGGACAACTATTTGACACCTTTAGGGCAACTTTTGGGCAACTTTTGGACAACTATTGGACAACCTTTGGCCACCTTTTGGACAACTATTAGGAAACTGTTGGTCATCTTTTGGACGAACATTGGACACCTTTTGGGCAACTTTTGGACAACTATTTGACAACTTTTGGCCAAACTATTGGTCATCTAATAGGGCAACTTTTGGAGAACTATTGGACACCTTTTGGACAACTATTAGGCAACTGTTGGTCTTCTTTTGGCCACCTTTTGTACAAATTTTGGACAACTATTGGGCTACTTTTGGACAACTATTGGTCAACTTTTGGCCACCTTTTGGACCACTTTTGGATGAATTTCGGCCAACCATTGGCCATCTTTTGGACAGCTATTGAACCACTTTTGGAAAATATTTGGACAACTATTGGGCAACTATTGGTCAACTATCGGACACCTTTAAGGCAACTTTTGGACAACTATTGGACAATTGATGGCCAACTTTTGGACAACAATTGGGAAACTTTTGGAGAACTATTGGGCAACTTTTGGACAACTGTTGGAAACCTTTTGGACAACTATAAGGCAACTGTTGGTCTTCTTTTGGCCACCTTTTGGCCACCTTTTGGACAAATTTTGGACAACTATTGATCAACTTTTGGCCAACTTTTGGACAACTATTGGGCAACTATCGGTCGATTTTTGGGCAACTATTGGTCAACTTTTGGCCACCTTTTGGACAACTATGTGACACCTTTAGGGCAACTTTTGGGCAACTTTTGAGCATTTTTGGGCATATTTTGGACAACTATTGGACAACCTTTGGCCACCTTTTGGACAACAATTGGGCAACTTTTGGACAACTATTGGACACCTTTTGGACAACTATTAGGCAACTGTAAGTCATCTTTTGGCCCCCTTATGGACAAATTTTGGATAACTATTGGGCTACTTTTGGACAACTATTGGTCAACTTTTGGCCACCTTTTGGACAACTATTGGGCAACTATTGGTCGATTTTTGGGCAACTATTGGTCAACTTTTGGCCACCTTTTGGACAACTATTTGACACCTTTAGGGCAACTTTTGGGCAACTTTTGGGCAACTTTTGGACAACTATTGGACCACCTTTGGCCACTTTTTGGACAACAATTGGGAAACTTTTGGAGAACTATTGGGCAACTTTTGGACAACTGTTGGAAACCTTTTGGACAACTATAAGGCAACTGTTGGTCTTCTTTTGGCCACCTTTTGGCCACCTTTTGGACAAATTTTGGACAACTATTGGTCAACTTTTGGCCAACTTTTGGACAACTATTGGGCAACTATCGGTCGATTTTTGGGCAACTATTGGTCAACTTTTGGCCACCTTTTGGACAACTATGTGACACCTTTAGGGCAACTTTTGGGCAACTTTTGGGCATTTTTGGGCATATTTTGGACAACTTTTAGGCAACTGTTGGTCATCTTTTGGCCAACTTTTGGACAACTATTGGGCAACTATCGGTCGATTTTTGGGCAACTATTGGTCAACTTTTGGCCACCTTTTGGACAACCTTTGGCCACCTTTTGGACAACAATTGGGCAACTTTTGGACAACTATTGGACACCTTTTGGACAACTTTTAGGCAACTGTTGGTCATCTTTTGGCCTTCTTTTGGACAAATTTTGGACAACTATTGGGCTACTTTTGGACAACTATTGGTCAACTTTTGGCCACCTTTTGGACCACTTTTGGATGAATTTCGGCCAACCATTGGCCATCTTTTGGACAGCTATTGAACCACTTTTGGAAAATATTTGGACAACTATTGGGCAACTATTGGCCACCTTTTGGACAACTATTTGACACCTTTAGGGCAACTTTTGGGCAACTTTTGGACAACTATTGGACAACCTTTGGCCACCTTTTGGACAACTATTAGGAAACTGTTGGTCATCTTTTGGACGAACATTGGACACCTTTTGGGCAACTTTTGGACAACTATTTGACAAGTTTTGGCCAAACTATTGGTCATCTAATAGGGCAACTTTTGGACAACTATTGGACCACCTTGGGACACTTTTTGGACAACAATTGGGCAACTTTTGGAGAACTATTGGACACCTTTTGGACAACTATTAGGCAACTGTTGGTCTTCTTTTGGCCACCTTTTGTACAAATTTTGGACAACTATTGGGCTACTTTTGGACAACTATTGGTCAACTTTTGGCCACCTTTTGGACCACTTTTGGATGAATTTCGGCCAACCATTGGCCATCTTTTGGACAGCTATTGAACCACTTTTGGAAAATATTTGGACAACTATTGGGCAACTATTGGTCAACTATCGGACACCTTTAAGGCAACTTTTGGACAACTATTGGACAATCGATGGCCAACTTTTGGACAACTATTGGGCAACTTGTGGAGAACTATTGGAAAACTTTTGGCCTACTTTTGGGAAACTTTTGGACACCTTTTGGGCAACTTTTGGACAACTATTAGACAACTTTTGGCCAAACTATTGGTCATCTAATGCAACTTTTGGAAAACTATTGGGCCACCTTTTGCCACTTTTTGAACAACAATTGGGAAACTTTTGGACAACAATTGGGCAACTTTTGGACAACTATTGGACACCTTTTGGACAACTATTAGGCAACTGTTAGTCATCTTTTGGCCCCCTTATGGACAAATTTTGGATAACTATTGGGCTACTTTTGGACAACTATTGGGCAACTTGTGGACAACTATTGGAAAACTTTTGTCCTACTTTTGGGAATCTTTTGGCTAACTATTGTTCAACTTTTGGGCAACTATTGGGCAACTTGCGGACGACTTTTAGGCAACTGTTGGGCAACTATCTGTTGACTTTTGGGCAACTACTGGTCAACTTTCGGACGAACCTTGGACACCTTTTGTCCAAAAGTATCCCAATAGTTATCCAAAATTTGTCCATAAGGGGGCCAAAAGATGACCAACAGTTGCCTAATAGTTGTCCAAAAGGTGTCCAATAGTTGTCCAAAAGTTGCCCAATAGTTCTCCAAAAGTTTCCCAATTGTTGTCCAAAAAGTGGCCAAATGTGGTCCAATAGTTGTCCAAAAGTTGCCTTATTAGATGACTAATAGTTTGGACAAAAGTTGTCTAATAGTTGTCCAAAAGGTGTCCAAGGTTCGTCCGAAAGTTGACCAGTAGTTGCCCAAAAGTCAACAGATAGTTGCCCAACAGTTGCCTAAAAGTCGTCCGCAAGTTGCCCAATAGTTGCCCAAAAGTTGACCAATAGTTGGCCAAAAGATTCCCAAAAGTAGGCCAAAAGTTTTCCAATAGTTATCCACAAGTTGCCCAATAGTTGTCCAAAAGTTGGCCAACGATTGTTCAATAGTTGTCCAAAAGTTGCATTAAAGGTGTCCGATAGTTGACCAATAGTTGCCCCGTTGCCCGCTAGTTGTCCAAATATTTTCCAAAAGTGTTTCAATAGCTGTCCAAAAGATGGCCAATGGTTGGCCGAAATTCATCCAAAAGTGGTCCAAAAGGTGGCCAAAAGTTGCCCAATAGTTGCCCAAAAGTTGACCAATAGTTGGCCAAAAGATTCCCAAAAGTAGGCCAAAAGTTTTCCAATAGTTGTCCACAAGTTGCCCAATAGTTGTCCAAAAGTTGGCCAACGATTGTTCAATAGTTGTCCAAAAGTTGCCTTAAAGGTGTCCGATAGTTGACCAATAGTTGCCCAATAGTTGTCCAAATATTTTCCAAAAGTGGTTCAATAGCTGTCCAAAAGATGGCCAATGGTTGGCCGAAATTCATCCAAAAGTGGTCCAATAGTTGTCCAAAAGGTGCCTTATTAGATGACCAATAGTTGGCCAAAAGTTGTCAAATAGTTGTCCAAAAGGTGACCAATAGTTGCCCAAATATTTTCCGAGCGTTATCCAAAGGGTGGTCAAAGGGCTAGAGGGCTAAAGTTGTCCAGTAGTTGTCCACAAGTTGCCCAATATGTGGTCCAAAAGTTGGCCAAAGGTTGTTGAATAGTTGTCCAAAAGTTGCCCAAAAGTTGTCCAATAGTTGTCCACAAGTTGCCCAATAGTTGTCCAAAAGTTGGCCAACGATTGTCCAATAGTTGTCCAAAAGTTGCCCAAAAGGTGTCCGATAGTTGACCAATAGTTTCCCAAAAGTCGACAGATAGTTGCCCAATAGTTGCCTAAAAGTTGTCTAACTTAACTTTAACTTTTGGCCAAAAGTTGACCAAATGTTGTCCAAAATGTTGTCCTTTCATCGGAACCTCCTCTGTGTTACACCGTAGCACTCCGTTTTTCATGTCTATACTGCACTGGTGATTTTGTAAGAAATCTAAGCCAATGATGCAATCGTCCACTATTTCAGCTACAATCACCTCATGTTTGAAAGGCGTTTCCCCGATCTTAATTGAAACTCCCAACTCCCCGTTGACAGGTATGCGCTGGCCGGTAGCTGTTGTTAACTGCAGGTTGGTTTGTTGCAGAAGTCGTTTCTGATAACTTTCCATCTCGTTTATCAGTCGAGTATTGATCACTGTTCTCGAAGCTCCGGTATCCAAAGTTAGTTGACAGATTCTACCATTGACCTCTCCTTCGACTAACAGACTATTTCCGTCTGATGTCTGTTTGACTCTTATGGTTGGGGTTGCAACATAACCGGCCAGCGCCCACCCCGCAGCCCTGGCTGGTTTTAGTTTTCCTGCTGCTCATCAGTCGAGACTCCTAAATCCCGACGACCTGTGCGCTTCGGGCAGGAGCTGCGAATATGCCCTCGTTCACCACACTCGTAGCACACAAAACCGACGCTTCGATTCCTTGGCGGTGAGGCTCTAGTCACAAAAATCTCCCTGAGGCGAGCGGAACGAGAATCTTGTCGTACGGCCTCAACCTCCAATGCATGGGCAACAGCGTCCCTGAGAGTGCTATGGTGCCCAAGTCGCATGGCAGCTCGCACCTCCGGGTCCCGTATCTCATCCGTAAAGGCCTGCAGGAGCATGTCATCGATGGCTGCTGGTGATGACTGGAAAGCCTTTCGTACGAGCTTCTCCACTTCCACAGACCATTGTTGCAGACTCTCGTTAGCATGTTGGTTACGTTCCTTCAATCGCGCCCGATACATGTGTTCGAGATGCCCGTCGCCGAATCTAGCCTCCAGAGCTCCGAAAAGCTTGTCGAACGTCAAATTTTCACCAGCACCAACAGTTTCCAGCACAGTGAGAGCCTGTCCCTGGAGTGCTAATGTCAACGCAGACTGCGCCTCTTCTTTGCCCCAGCCGTTAACTTTCATCGCTGTCTCAAATTGTAGCTTGAAGGCGGGCCATGACGTCAGTCCATCGTAAGCCGGAGTCTTGACACCTTTCGGTTGAATGGGTGAGTCAAAAACAGCAGCGACACGACTATGAGATCTGCTCTGCTCAACCTCTCGCCGGATCTTGGCAAACTCACCCTCTACACGATCCAGCCTCCCTCCGAACTCACCCTTCACATGATCCGACCTCCCTTCGAGCTCTCCCTTCACACGATCCAACCTCCCTTCCACGACTTCGACTCTCTCTACTGCCTGTTGCAAGCCTTTCGTAATATCTTTATGAAGCGCTTCCTGCATTGTGCGCATTTGGTCTTCCTGCCGGCGTGCCTGTTCTTCCTGGCGTAGAACCTGTTCCTTCATCATGCGAGCCTGTTCCTCCTGGCGGCGAGCTTGCTCTTCTTTCATTGCGCGCAGTTCGTGAACCTGTTCCTCCTGCCGGCGAGCCTGCGCCTCCTGGCAGCGAGCCTGCTCCTCTTTCAGTGCGCGCAGCTGTTCCTCCATCATACGCTGAATTTGACAGAGGAAATTTCCTGGGTTCTGCTCCGGAGTGCGCTGCACTTCACCTCACCTCAGGTCTTCTCTCTGGGGTTCGCTGCACCTCAGTTACAGGGGCCGCACCTTCCTGCCGCGCCTCCAACATAGCCCGGGTAGTGACTCCCTTTAACTCTTTTGGCACCAGCGGCATCTTACTCCAATCCCACACTTCTGACACCAAATGTTACGAGCGACGGGTTCCGTGATTGGAGTGAAACGCTAAGTTCAATTTTACAGAGTTTATTTGGGATACACTTACAAACGGTCCACCTCGCAGAGGTTCCCCTACACGGTTTACTTCACCGGATCCTCCTCGCAGGGATTCCCCGTGCACCACTTACTGTCACTGTTCACAGTCCACTACGTCACTACTGTGACGACACGACACGCGTCACGGCTATGACGTCACGACGTACGACACTATGACGTCACGCACTACACTGACACTATGACGTCACGTACTACACCGACACTATGACGTCACGCACTACACTGACTCTTGTCTACTCAATCAATCAAGCAATCAATTATACTTTACTCACTGTTCCACTTAGCACTTTTCTCTTCGCTTGTACTTTTCCACTTTTACTTTTCTTCCTTTTGTTTCGCACTGTTCACTGTTAAACCAAGGACTGCCGCCAGTCGAAATTCGCCGCCTTTTTATATCCCGCAGAACATTCCGGAATACCCTTTTTTCGATCTTCTTTTCTTTACTCGATTGTTTTCCTCCAGATAGTTCTAACCCCGCCTTCTTTTCTCGAAACCGATCGAAGACACGCCCACTTTTCTGGTTCTTTTCAAATATTCGTAATTTCGCCTCCTTTCTCGAAGTTCCTAGACACGTTCACCTTTTTGTCCCTTTTTAAATATTCCTTCTCTCTCTTCCTTCTAGAACATTTCTAAAAACACTAAAATCTAGAAATATTTTTTGGCGCGGATCGGATTCGAACCGTCACCCCCCAGCATGGGAGGCGGAACCTTAGACCGTAAGACCACGGCGATTGTTAATACACCCTCCGAATTTTTGAATGCCTTCTTACGTCTAACGTTTGACAGTGTTCGTGACACTATCCTCGTTCAATGCCCCCGTCGTCGGAATGTTGCTGACAAAGAAATCACCTGGCAGTCGTAGCGTCGTGCCGCCTCATTTGAGCTGCGCTGACGCCGCACTCTTCTCTTATCGCCGCGCGCAAACCGAGCAAAACAATAGGTAGCTCGCTGACCCAGTTTGTTGTATTGCATCGAGCTATTATGGCTGATTCAAAATTCAAAATTTTTTATTCAAAATATTATCATATAGATAGCTTTTTGACGTCATTTTTTGACTCTACCACCCCGCGTCGGAAGGTGTTCCGTTGAGAGAAGATGCGGCCAGAAACTCTACAACACACATCTTTTAAACAAAAATAAATGTACAAAGTACAATTAAAATACAATATTGCATTACATAGTGTAAAATTGTCAAGACCAGACATATTGGTCATTCAAATAATCATCGAGTTTATAGTAACCTTTTTTACAGAGGACTTGTTTAACATGAGACTTAAACTTTTCAAACAACGATGCCATCTCTCGATTTGACCATTTGCTTGCGGGTGATACGGGGTGGTGTGGATTTTGTTGATCCCCAATATCCTGCTGAGCTTGCTAAAAAGTTCCGACTCGAACTGTCTCCCTTGGTCGGTTGTGATTGTAGTAGGGCATCCGAACCTTGCTATCCAGCCATTTACGAATACCTTGCAAATCGACTCGGCCGTGATTTCCGATACTGGATACGCCTCTGGCCACTTCGTTCTTCTATCGATCATCGTAACACAGTACCTGTACTCTTGACATAGTGCATACGGGCCAGTTATGTCAATGTGGACGTGGCTAAACCTATCTGCTTTCGGGAACTCAGCTAGCGGCGATACGGTGTGTCTATGAACTTTTGAGCGCTGACAGTCTTGGCAGGTTTTAGCCCATAACCTTACGTCCTTGTTTATCGACGTCCAAAAGAATCGTTCCGTCATCATTCTCTGTGTGCCTCGTACACCCGGATGACTCAGCCTGTGGACTGCGTTGAATGCTATTCGACGGTACTGAGGCGGTAAATAGGGTCGTACTTTGCCTGTCGATGTTTCGCATAAGACTGTCTTGCCATTATTTAGCGGTTGCAGTTTACTGAACTTTAATCTAGGGTTCCTCAACATTTCAGTAATTTCGTCGCTTTTCTGCTGCTCTTCAGCCAATTCCGCGTAGTTAATTGCATGTGGGAAACTAATTTCTTCTATCCTTGAAAATGCGTCTGCGACTGTGTTGTCTGAGCCTGAGATGTGTAGGATATTGGTGCAAAACTGCGAGATGAAATCGAGCTGTCGTGTGCGTCTTGGCGTGTCGTTATTCGAACAAGCTTTGCTTATAGCAAATGTGAGAGGCTTGTGGTCTGTGTAGACTGTTAACTCTCTTCCATCGATCATGTATCGAAAATGCTTTACTGCCATGTACATAGCTAGCAGTTCCCTGTCGTACGCGCTGTATTTTCGCTGCGTATTGCTGAGCGCCTTCGAGAAAAAACCAAGCGGTTGCCACTTGTTATTGACTCTCTGTTGTAACACCGCGCCGGCGCATGTCGCCGAACAATCTGTCATAAGGGCTAGTGGACATGATAGCGAAGGATGAAAAAGTGTAGTAGCTCTTTTTATGCCTTCTTTACATTTTTCGAACGCTTCTTCGGCTCTTAGTGTCCATGGTATTCTCCTCTTGTCGTTCTTCTTGGCGTTGTGCAGGAACTTGTTAAGCTCGAACTGATGCTCGGCAGCGTGAGGTAAACACGATCGGTAGAAATTGACTATACCAAGGAAGCGACGTAAATTTTGTATCGTCTCTGGTTTTGGGTATTTACCAATGACGTCAACCTTGCTGCTTAATGGTCCTGAACCATGGTGGTCGATGTGGCAACCGAGGAATTCTAGCTCTGTTTTCCCTAGTTCGCACTTGCTGGTGTTTAAGGCGATACCGTATCTACTCAATCTCTCGAACACTTCGTGAAGATGCTAAATCAATGCTCAATCATCAATGCTATTCGGCTTGTTGTAACAACTAACCATCTTTTGTTTTCAGTAAACAATAATAACGTCATTTCAATTATTTTGGTGCTTATTAAGAGAAATTATACTTCTTAGTTGGCTGGCATTTTTTTCAGTGTTGGTTACTTTTCATTTACTAGCGTTTTTTTCGATTTTATAAAGATGTTCAAGTTCAAAAATAAGAATTCTACTGTCAATGTTATCATTGGCAAATGTGAGAACAGTATTTTTTTGACATCAACCCCTTTTCTGTTTTTAATCTGTTTCTAATGACCTTGTGGAATCCTTTTCCATTCCATATGTAGGCGGCCCTAACTCTGGTCACAGAATAGGTATAATATATAATTCTACATACTCTGGTGTAAATATAAAATTTTTGAATATTTTTCAGCTATATTATTATTTGCATTCTAAAGCCGATATAGTAAATTTTGGCCTTCATAGGCTTTACAAGCAAAATTAAACATTATTATTAAACAGCTGTAAGGTGTTAAAATAATAATGATTGTAAATACAGAAATGACATACCAAAATTGAAGTTGGATCGAAATTGCTTGTAAATTTTAAACTTGAAATCCATAGATGTTTAAAATCTGTAAGCAGTAAATATGTTCTGAATTTGTGAGAGTTTTAGAGCTACTTTAAATCCCTTACAAGCAACATGTTAATTAACATGTCCTCATTTGAAAATAATATGTTTGAGTAAAAAAAAAAAAATGTGGAAAGAGCTGCTCGATGTTTCTCTATGAGATCGTATCAGGATTAGGAATGAGGTGATAAGGAAACTTAAGTTGCTGACATACGAGGAGCTTTGAAAATCATAAACTTAGTGGCAATTTGCTGGTCAATATCTGTTGAAGAACTTACAACCGAGGGGGAGTCCGTGTTTTCAAATAAGTAGGACGACAAACTGGCAGGCCTAGTAAGAGACTGCCCAGCCCGCAGGCCCCATGATCTGGTACAGGAGATCAATCGCGCTCATAACAGGTATAATAACTTTATGATCGCGCTGAATAAATCGCAACTAAACCATGATTGGACTGCGTGCGAACCACAAGATCGTGTTGAAGATCGTCGATCGTTCAGACGTTGAAGGCTGTAGTAAATAAGTCATGTTTCGCGCTATTTGGAATTTAGCATAGAATAGGATTGCAATGTGATTAGAACTGGAATTGGAATAGGATTGAACTAAATACGACTTGAACTTGGACTTGGATATATGTTTCCTGGACTGGACTGGCAACTGGAAAAGAAAGGCAAAAGATATCGTTTTCCGGCACGCCTAGGGAAAGGCCAGCAAACGACAACAAACGCAACAAACGACAGCAACGCAAACGTGCGTTTTTTCAGCAATAAACGACATGAAATGATGAAACCTATAATATTCATTAATTAGCTGCTTGCTATTTCAGTTATTTCATTACGCAAGAAGTTAATTACGTTTAGGATCCGGTACGGAAATAATATACCTATATTTTGTTATCACAATTTAAGCACTTGAAAGTAATGTTGCAAAATTTACGGTATACTATGCTAAAAGACAAGCAATTAGGGGAGGGTCGCGATATATCAAGCCGGACAGGTAGCGACATGTTGTCGTGATGGCACCTCTTATAATGGCAACGCTTAGTGGTTGGTGCTTAATTTAACTCTAAATACGAGCACGTACGTTTTAAAGTTGTTTATGCAAATACTAGTTGGTTGCCGGTGTGTTTCTGGCTTAGAATTGACTACGAATTAGTCCAATTTATCATGATGATGATGATGATGATTTTAGACAGCGATGTGACGCTTAGAGAAATGCACTCCCGGTATGCAGGAAATTTTGAAGTGCATTAAACACAGATGCACTCTCTTGTGTGTATCCTCGTTTGTCTGATAGAGTGGTATACCGATCGATACCTATTTATAGTTTTCTACTAGTCTCAGATGCAGTGGCTTAGACAGATAATAAGCTCAACGCCACTTAAATAAAAAAAAATTACCTATCCTATCCTACTTCCTTAAGTACTAATATTGTAAATGTTAAAGTTTGTGAAAATGTTTGTATGTTTGTGACTTAATCACGCATAAAGTGGTGGGGGCACCGAGGCAAAAGATATTCTATTACCGAGGCTCTATTGCTGCGATACATCATTTCCAAAAAAAAAAGAATGTCACATTTTAGTCATTGTTGGTTTTCAATAATTATATTGAACATTAAGATTGAGGGTAGCACTATAGGCTCGGTTCCCTTTTAATGGATTTGGATGAGATATGGAACGCAGGGAATTATTTATTTTTTATTTTTATTTTATTTTATCAGATTCATCAACAGCTGTTACATGATACATGGGTACAATTAACAATTACATTGGAGTACCTATTTAATTTAATGCACGACCACTTAAAGATGAACACCTCATATTATGATCTTGATAACCAATAACTAAAAATTAAAACCGCCTTCAAAAAAACTAAAAAGTTGAAAACAGACAGACAGGGACTTTGATAAAACAAATTAATGTTCTTATGATGCGAACGAAAAAGTCATCGGCTGCAATATTATTTTTTAACTTTTTAGTTTTTTTGAAGGCGGTTTTAATTTTTTGTTAAAATTTTCTCAATTTTCAGTGGTGAATTCTTTAGTTCGACTAAGATATTAGTTATACACGCAAAGGGTACATCGATATTAAGCGAATTTTTCAATCGCCGATAATTTGCTGTCAACTTTTGAGGAGTTCTATTGTGTAGCTCCGGGATGCATTATCAGATCCTGGTTTCCTTATCATGGTACCACCATTGGGATATCTCCTTTCCAACAAAAAAAGAATCGTCAAAATCGGTTCATAAAAGACGAAGTTATCCGCGAACACACATAAAAAATAAAAAATATTTTTACTTACTTCATTTATGATATTGGACCAGCAATTGCTATAATTATCTGTATCGAGTTTCAACTTCCTATGTCTTACGGTCTCTGAGAAAAATGCCTGTGATAGACGGACGGACAGACACCGAGCTGATTCCATAAGTGTTCCGTTTTGCCAATTTTGGTACGGAACACTAAAAATATTATACAACGTGTTAATAAACTGATTTATAACAAAATAATTAGATTGACACCAGGGCTCTGCCCACACGATAAGAAGAAGAAGAAGAATTTGATTGAAACAATAATTTCATTATTTTGATAGTTAAAATTTAAAGTTATTCGCATTTTAAGTTTTGAGGTTATAATGATTTGGTATCATTTCAGCAATGAATGAAAGCGCTAACGTACTCATGGATACATTTTAAGAATCTTGTTTCGGTAGTAAGTAGGGTGGGTGAGTGTGCCCTTGCGGTGGGTTGACATCGGGTTCAGAAAATTTAAAATGTTTATAAAAAAATATTTAATATTTTGAAAAAAATTACCTATGTTGAAATTGAAACCAAGATAATTCAATTCTGCTCTCGATTCTAAACAAACTTTTCCTTTTTTCCTTTTTTGAAGACGGTTAAAAATATAGACATCACTTTTAAAAAGTCAATACAGCGAAGTCGCGAAAAGCTATTATAGTTTAAAATAATGATATTGATCGTCTTTAAAGTATTCCTTTCCAAGTTCTTAAACTTTGAATATAAATATTAGAGGCTGCTCAGGAAACTTTGTAAAATATAAGTAAAGGTACGTTGAAAATTGATACGAGAGCAAAATATTTGTAGGTAATCTTATTATTAATTCAAAGTGCTGATAGAAGCGAACTCTCAGGGGTGAAACAAGGGTGAAATAGAGGTGAAACTAATTCCTGAAGCATCAAACCGCCATTACGAACATTATTTACTTAATAATTTTCCTTCCTTAACTTGCTAGCTTAGGTTAATTTCATTGATCAGAATAATACGTTTACTATGCTTAATTAATATCTAGTACCTTCCATATCATTTTATTTCTCACAACGTTTATTGACACATAATCCGAAAACCTTATTTGCTAACTAGCTTTTGCCCGCGACTCCGTCTGCGTGGTCATATAATAATATGTAGCCTATGTGTTATTATGGGCTATGAACTATCTATATGCCAAGTTTCATTGAAATCGGTCCAGCCGTTTTAGCGTAAAAGAGTAACAAACATCCATCCATCCATACAAATATTCTCGTTTATATAATAATTATATAATAATATTATAGTAGGATAGGATAATAAGCCTTGCCACAACTGTACGTCTGTTGTATTGGTAGATGAAGCAAAGTATCTGACTACACTAAAAGGGATATGGTCATGAATTTATGTACTTATGTATAATTTACTAACCTCCCAATTAATCGCATACATGCAATAAGTAGATTTGATTTATATTTACCTACCTATATCGTATGATATACATTACATACAGGTGTATACAGGGTGAAATTGATATCATTAGCATCCTTTTAAACTACCCATCAAACTGAACAACTTTCACTATGGGAGCAAACTGATCGGAGCAACAAAAAATCTGCTGTTTCATACTAAACTGCAATGCCTACGCGACACAAATGTATGCAACAGCTGATTTTTTTTGTGCTCCGATTGGTTTGCTCCCATACTAAAAGTTATTCAGTTTGATGGATAGACTCTTAGTTTAAAAGGATGCTAATGATATTTATTTCACCCTGTATATACGATATACATAATAAGCATAGAGTAAATAAATTATACACAAATATAAGGGTGCTTTATGCAAAAACCGTCAGGTTTTTCAGACGGTGATCAGGAGTGCGATTTTTGAATCTCATTCGGTGAGTTCAGCAGTTGAAGATGTCAAAATTACTATGGAGATACGCATCTTTCTACGGCTGATTTGACTTTCGAAAATTGCACTCCTGAAGTATGATTTTTGAAAGTCAAATCAGCAGTAGAAAGATGCATATCTCCACAGTAGCTTTGACATTTTCAACTGCTGAACTCAGCGAATGAGATTCAAAAATCGCACTCCTGATCACCGTCTGAAAAACCTGACGGTTTTTGCAATGCATGAAGCTGAACAACGTTTTTTTTCCTTTTTTTTTCTTTTAATAGCCTATGCCTGTTCTCTGTGGGACTAATCTCACTATCTCCTCACTAATATTATAAATGTGCAAGTTTTTGACGAGATGTTTGTGGATCAATCACGCAAAATCGGCTGAACGGATTTGGAAGAAACACACAGAAAGAATAATGTTCTGGATTAACAAAAAAATCAAAACTCAATGCAGACGAAGTCGTGTAAGGAAAAGTATCATTAACCTTTAAACCACATACATACTCTACCCATTAAAATGAACAACTTTTAGTATGGGAGCAAACCTGAAAAAAAAAACTGCTGTCTCGAATACATTTGAGTCGAGTAGGCGCTGCAGTTTAGTATGGAACAGCAGATTTTTTTGCTTTGACATGTTTCCTTCCATTGTAAAAGTTGTTCAGTTTGATGGGTAGAGTATGTGGTCTATAGGTTAATGATACTTTTCCTTTCTGTATAATAAATCGCGAATAAAAAATCGGCTTTTCCATCCATACTAAACTGCAAACCTACCTACTCGATCCAAATCTATGGGACAGCTGTATTTGTTCGCGATTTCGATGTTAGTCTCATAAAAGAGTTGGTTAGTTTGAATATCTGATCAATCCCTTAAAAACCGTCCGCATAATAAGAAAGACCCTTTTATATCGACCCCTCTGGCCTCAATTGTCGTAAACGCCATAAAGGACTTTTTACAGGGGAAGCAAAAAACCAAAAATAGAAAAAAGAAAAATTAATATCTTTTTTACTTTTTTAGCTATATTGATGATACTTACATGAAATTACTCGTACTCAAATGTTTCAAAAACTCATAAATATTGCACTGAAGTAGAAAGCAGATTTAAGAAGTTAGCATGGAGATACGCCCTAAAATAAAACTGTTAAATGGTGTTTACTACCCAAAAATAGTATAAAAATGTATTGATGACTAATAATAAAGTAGTAAAAGCATTTTCATAAACAAACAGGCAGTGATTAAGCAGTAAAAGGCTATTTTAATAAACTAATTTTTATGTTTGATTTATTGTGGGCTAAGGTAATTATGTGTTAAGGTAATGTGTTATATTTCAGATACTTAGCAAAAACAATTATACCCTATTTCCATAAAAAAGATGTTCAAGAATAGGTGGGTATTAATTAATTTTAGGTAAAGGGTTAATAGCTCATCGTTTATTGTGTCTTTAATAAAAATATTTTATAATCTTTGAATCATTTATTTTCATAATTAAATTGTAGGCACATGTTTCATGTTCATACACTACATTTACATTTTTAACCTTCATAGGATAAGAAAAAGAAAAAATCACGCATAAAATTAAAAAAGGAACTTTTGGTAATTATTAATTTACATGACATTAAAATAATAGCTGCATTTTCATCCTCTTCGTCACTTTCTAACAGGACGTCCAAGACTTGAGCCTCATTTGGAAGTAGTAAATATTCGTTATGGTAATGTTTAAATTCTTTAAATTTATGGATAATTTATTGTTAAGAGGATTGTGTAGTGATACGACAATCAAACAAAACGCAAGCCAAATAGATCAACCAAATGTATAAGCTTTCTTGCGTATTGTCTTTAAGCTTGGCCGGCGGCGTTAACGTTTTTCTCCCCTTTGAAAACAACGCATTTTGATAATTTTTGGCTCATTAATCCAAAGATAGAAAACTAGGTTTGTACGTTTTGATATTTTTGATGTACGTATGTATGTATATTAAATAAAATATAAGCGATTTTAGATTTTCATACATAACATTACATTTTTGCTTACAATTTCGCTGCTGTATTAAAAATTAAAAAAAAAATCAAAACGTACGAACCTAGTTTTTGATCTCAAGAATAAGTGTATCAAAAATCATCAAAATACGTTATGTTTTAGGGGTTGGGAAAGGTTTTTTTAACCGACTAAAACAAAACAAAAAACGCAGGAGGTTTTCAAGTCTCAATACCTTATGGAACATGCTAATACAAAATACATTTTTTTTTTTTTTTTTTTTAATGTGTGATAGGTAAGCATTTGACCCCAATCTCACCTGATGTTGAGTGATGATGAGGCCGAAGATGTAGCATGCTTACCTAGAAAGATGCCTATTCACTCTCGCCTTGAAGAGGCCCAGGTTGTATTGCTCAGGGAACAGGTCCGCAGGCAGGGCATTCCACTCCTTAGCCGTGCGCATTATAAAAGAAGAAGCAAACTTCATACATACATACACTACACTAGTTACATAAATACACTTATTTACACAATACAACGGTTTTCCTATATCCTGTTACTTTTTTTTGTAAATTAACTTTAGCTTTAACTTTTTTATAAATGTACTTCTTACTCCTGGCGGGAGAAGACCTGGTGACTTGAAGTACAGATATGTAGTACACATACTTACCAAGCACCAGTCTCCACTCACAAACTCTTGTACTTCATTTAATATTTTTATTGTTTTTATTAAGTTTGTGTTGGTGAGAAAAAAAAATTTTGTATTGTACTTGTATTTGTAAGTCGACGCATAACTTTTTACAGAGTACCTAATCCGATTTTGATAATTTTTGTTTTATTTAGTAGGTCATAGGTACTTCAGAGGTGGTCCCATTTTAATTTGGTGAAGATCTGGTAAAAAAATCTATAGCATATCATCGACGATTGAAATAAATGATTTGATAACTTCTTACAGAGTAGTCCAATTTTGATATTTTTTTTTGTTTGGTAGGTCGTACTTCAGAGGTGGTCCCATTTTAATTTGGTGAAGATCTGGTAAAGGACTCCGGAGATAGACAAAAGAACTCTTCAAAAATCATAGCATATCATCGACGATTGAAATAAATGATTCGTGTTCATGTTTACATGTACAACGGATATGTGTCGTAAACGACATTTTAAGTTAACAATTTGTTCGTTTAGGGACGTAAATGACACGATTCAACGTCTGTTCAGGTGACACCGGGTCGTAAACGACATTTTAAGTTAACAATTTGTTCGTTTTGGGACGTAAATGACACGATTCAACGTCTGTTCAGGTGACACCAGGTCGTAAACGACATTTTAAGTTATCAATTTGTTCGTTTTGGGACGTAAATGACACGATATAACGTTCCTTTCTTTGCGCATTTGTTAGATAATTGACAGACCAAAATATTTCAAATTCCATTAAATTATACTTATTAATAAAAAGGTAACTTTTTGACTTGAAATCGACAACGAACGACGACGAAGGGTGCTAGTATCTCAAAGGTATGCCATACTAATAATTGTACTTGTTGTACTACTTGTAATACTTGTTTATAAATGTGGATTAACATGGTTAGTAATTCTGAAAGGTAAGCCGATAAGAGGTATGTAGGTACGGCCACTGGCATTTACGTCACTACATCGTAGAGCGTATTTTGAAAAATCTGTTTTTTTGCTTTTACGACACATATTATGAAATTATGATTAAGGTTTGATTGGGTCGTAAACGACATATTTTGTAATCTTCGAATGAAAATGTCTTTTATGTCTTTTCGATTGGTGTTTACGTCACAGGATCAAATATTTTGTAAATGAAATGTCTTTTACGTTGACTTTTATTTATTTTATTCGTTTTAGACAAAAAAAAACAATGGTAGTAAACGACATTTTTTTGGGATTAGAAGAAGTTTAAATACACCGATCGATAGAGCGAAAAAAAATAAACAAAACTGCATTTTTAACTCATTTTGGCCAAAAGTGGCGTTTACGACAATTGAGGCCAGAGGGGTCGATATGATACTAGGGAATAATACCTATAATTCGATGTGCGCTCCATACAAACGAAGTCTAGTGATATTTTCAACACTAACCAATTAATGTCAATAATACTGCCTCCGTGGTCTAATGGTTAAGAGCATTGGGCTCTCGACACGGAGGTCGTGGGTTCGATTCCCACGGGACACCTAGTGATATGTCACTTTGAGCGTTTTTCCCCAGTTGGTTAGGACATTGCAGGTTGAATCACCTGATTGTCTGAAAATAAAAATGATCCCGTGCTTCGGATGGCACGTTAAGCCGTTGGTCCCGGCTACTGTCTCTTGTGGTAGTAGTCGTTACATAAAAACCACGTCAGAGGCCGTAAGGCGGTCTGTAGAAACTCTGACACCAGGGCCCTGCCCACACGACAAAAAGAAGAAAGTCAATGAAATTATCTCTATGTTTGTATGAAGTCATAAAAAAAATAAAAATAAAATTATCAGACTTCGTTTGTATGCAGCGCGCATTTGCGCTCTCAGAATAAACTTAGTATTTTGCCTCGTTATGTTTAGAATAAATAAATCCAATCGCTAATGAAATTAAACTATCATCATCAACAGCATTAACACTTCCCACTGCTGGGCAAAGCCTCTACTTATGAAATCTTAGACAATATATATAGGGACGAGTCATTCTACTAAGAAACATTTCTGCCACTATTTGCGGGGGGCGAGGTAACATGAAATCCGCAACTTTGGATTTTATTCCCCATAAGTTTAGATTCTAATTTTGAATGTTAAAAATCATGAAAAGTAGTCTCGTGTGAACCCCAAACGTTCTATGTTCAAAATTATTGTTTCGCTATTATAGGCTGTCTCATTTAGTGATAAGGTATAAAATTGGGTGTAAATGCACATGATCAATTGTTCTTATACCGTGGCAGAGGGGAAATGCTACCGCAAGGCGAGTCCCTATATAAATTGTCTAAGTATGAAATACTTAATAATTAATCAATTTTAATGTTACACCAGCTCCAAAATTCAGACATTCAATAAAAGTTCTAATTAAGACATTTATAAAACTAATCTTATTATTCGATGGAATGGAAGTATGAATAATTATAATAAAGATTTGCTCGCGGTCTGTGAGAGATGGTTGCAATTTTTCTTCAGGCATAAAAGGGACGGCTATTAAGTGAATGAATTATACAGATTTGTTATGCTTTGTGCCCTAAGGCCTTGCATTTGTACTGTTAGATTTCGATTACTGTTTTTGGGGTCTCCTTTACCCCTTTCAAGATTGTAATCAGTTTTGGTTTTGTGTTACGATTGTTATAATGAATCAATTTCAATTTTGGGTATAAAGATTAAGAAGCAAATAAATAAATATCATCAATATGGTTATTAAGAAAAATAAAATTACGATAAGCTATATGCGTTACATACTTTAGGCAGCGTCACATCATCATTACATACGGAACATATTTTTACTACGGGATCAAAGAAAATGCAAATAACCCTCCTTCTGGCGCAGTCGGGTAAAAAATAGCCAAGTATTCCATAGAAAGTGTCAATAGGTATGAAAGAATTCAACGAAGATGTATGAAACAGCTGGTTTTTTGGGATTTGGAATTTGGTCCAATAGTAAAAGTTTTATTCAGTTTGTGGGTCTGAATTAGCCTTTGTAAATAATAAATTTTAACGACCAGGTTGATATTATGATCCCACAGGCTGCCAAACCAAAGATTCTGGATCTCACTAATCAATCAATCAATCAATTATACTTTATTTTACAACAAAAAAAACATAATTACCTATACAGAGAGTAAACAGACAGAAAATGCAAAAGGTACAAAAAATATGTCAATAATGTTTGTGTCAAAATTAGAATTTTTCTAAAAGTCCCTAAATTACCTGCATGAAATTAAAAGCGGTGTTGCCATCAATAAACGAGAACAATGGTTCACGGCTGCCCGTGAAATTTAATTGAATAATGACTTCACGTAAACAAAAGCTTAATATCCTATTAATCTCGCAAGCAGTGTGCTGGTTAATGAAAACAGATGAATATCTCACGTTATTGTTCAGTCTTTTGTGAGAGGTGTTTAGGTGAGGGTTTAAAAGATAATTAAACAGAGTAGAAGATATGTTACCTTCATAGAAAATGGTGCGTAACATTGTGCCGCGCCACATCTGTCTCGCTCGTGGCATTGCGTGACGCGGACTATTGAAAGAAAAGCCAATTGGTTTTTTTTTTCAAGTCTTATCTTTACTTTGCGCGCTAGTTATATAGGGTCCATCTTAATATGCTGACACTTTTTTAAGGGGATGATCAGACCGTCAAACTGAACAACTTCCTCTATGGGACCAACATCGAAATCGCGAAAAAAAAATCATCACTTCCATACAAAACTGCAAACCTACTCGGAGCCAAACGTATGGGACAGACAACTGTTTTTTTTTTCGCGATTTCGATGTTGGTCCCATGGAGGAAGTTGTTCAGTTTGACGGTCTGGTCATCGCCTTAAAAAAGTGTCAGCATATTAAGAAGGACCCTGTATAAATCTGCTTAGTGGTTGACTACAATACAGTAAAAGTTTAATACCACTGAGTGAGTACTATAATTACTACTTACTAACCAACCAATTGGGTACCTACCTATACTTTCTCTATGGCACCAACATCGAAATCGCGAAAAAATAAAATCAGCTGTCCCATACATTTGGCTCGAGTAGATTTGCAGTTTTGTATGGACGAGCAGTTTTTTTTTCCGATTTCGATGTTGGTGCCATAGTGAAAGTTGTTCTGTTTGATGGTCTGATCATCCCCTTAAAGAAGTGTCTGCCTATTAAGAAGGACCCTGTATAAGACGATCAAACGGTGCTTGCACTTTTGTATGAACTGTTTTTTTTTTCGTCATTTCGATCTAAGTCCATTGGGGGGAACGTTGTTTAGTTTGATGGTTTTATTTAGAACGAGCTTTTACCCGCGACTTCGTCCGCATAAATTATATACCAGATTTTAAGTCGGACGATAAGCTATCAAACAAAAAAGTTTCATCAAAATCGGTTCAGTAGTTTTTGCGTGATACTCGAACAAACAAAAACCCAAACAAACAAACGAACAAACAAACAAACAAACAAACAAACAGACAGACAAAGAAATTCAAAAATTGGTGTTTTGGAATCAGGGACATCTAAAAACCATATCGCAATCTTTTTTTTGTAAATATCTTCAATGTACAGACACACTTCTGTTACAGTTTTATAATAGTTTAGATAACAACGAATTAGGTGTTTATCATTATTCAAGTAAAACCAGTGATTTCTCACTAAACTTTTTAGGTCAATAGTTTGACTTATAAATAAAATATATCATACCGCCAATTCTCAGTGTGAATGTAACAATATGTGTTGTACGTAATAGAACGGAAGGTACGGTGAAGATATCCGAAGTATCTGCCATATCGTAGGGTCCACAAACCCGGTGAAACCTTGCGAAGGCGGAAACATTAGTGAGGTAGTTGGCAAAGAGATGGGAAAAGCTGTGGGAGATTTTAATAAAATTTGTATCCACACGGACAAAAATATCTAGTATAGGTGAAATAGGATCTCATGAAAAATAGGGAAATCAAATTTTAGAGTAAGCAACACTGGGGTAATTAGATTAGGGCCCTTTACACACTGTGATTTTTTGCAGCTCAGAAGTGCTGCAACAACATCAGTTTTTTTCTATCATTATTTTACCGACAACAATGTATTCCTATTTCATTCCCACTTGCTAGCTTTGTCCAAAACGCATGGTTCTTTCTTTTACCCAGAGACACCAACAGAATTTGCTCGTACGTGCCGCGAATACAAGTTATAGTTGTAGATGATAGTGTACCTGAAACGTGAGGTAATATGAATATTGGGCGAGAAATGTAAATGTAACCCAGTACCTTTCCAGCTAAATGGAACAAGAAGGTTTGTAGAACTGAACAAATTATGTTGTCAAAGTGACATCATATTCGCCTTTGCTGTGCTGAATTGATAATAATTATTATGCTCATTTCGACTACAGCGACTGTTGTATTACAAAGACAGCCAAGTATAAGGCTAAAGTATAAGGCTAAAGTACAATAGTGATTCACAATAAAGAATATTTCTATTTCTAAGTATAAGGCTAAAGTATAAGGCTAGGCAAAAGGCTATTATTTAATGCATAATAATATGAAAGCGTTCTAAGCTCTCTTTTACTTGCCTGAATCGAATGCATCAGTAGCACTCTCTCTTCTCTTACAAATCCAAATCTGATGAAACCAATACGATCAGAGGTGGGGTCAGATACGGGGGCTGTACAGTACGACTAGGAAAATAATTCCACTTGTCAATCTTCGTTTGCACAGAGCAGGACCGACTCTCCGTCAAAACCCGAATTCATGTCAAATCAAAGGGT
The DNA here is from genome assembly GCA_922987775.1 of Agonopterix subpropinquella. Taxonomy (NCBI): domain Eukaryota; kingdom Metazoa; phylum Arthropoda; class Insecta; order Lepidoptera; family Depressariidae; genus Agonopterix; species Agonopterix subpropinquella. The sequence goes on along the minus strand of OV277704.1, from coordinate 7,664,276 downwards.
AGTATGATTTTTGAAAGTCAAATCAGCAGTAGAAAGATGCACATCTCCACAGTAATTTTGACATTTTCAACTACTGAACTCAGCAAATGAGATTGGACAATATAATTTCGCGCGCTATTAAAATTTGTCTACTGCGCAAGCAGTACATCCAGGCTACATCGGTAAGACTTATAAACCTGGTACTACTGTAACAGGCTTCAACTAGGAGTGGCCATCCGATAATATCGACCCCTCTGGCCTCAATTGTCGTAAACGCCATAAAGGACTTTTTACAGGGGAAGCAAAAAACCAAAAATAGAAAAAAGAAAAATTAATATCTTTTTTACTTTTTTAGCTATATTGATGATACTTACATAAAATTACTCGTACTCAAATGTTTCAAAAACTCATAAATATTGCACTGAAGTAGAAAGCAGATTTAAGAAGTTAGCATGGAGATACGCCCTAAAATAAAACTGTTAAATGGTGTTTACTACCCAAAAATAGTATAAAAATGTATTGATGATTAATAATAAAGTAGTAAAAGCATTTTTATAAACAAACAGGCAGTGATTAAGCAGTAAAAGGCTATTTTAATAAACTAATTTTTATGTTTGATTTATTGTGGGCTACGGTAATTATGTGTTAAGGTAATGTTTTATATTCAGATACTTAGCAAAAACAATTATACCCTATTTCCATAAAAAAGATGTTCAAGAATAGGTGGGTATTAATTAATTTTAGGTAAAGGGTGAATAGCTCATCGTTTATTGTGTCTTTAATAAAAATATTTTATAATCTTTGAATCATTTATTTTCATAATTAAATTGTAGGCACATGTTTCATATTCATACACTACATTTACATTTTTAACCTTCATAGGATAAGAAAAAGAAAAAATCACGCATAAAATTAAAAAAGGAACTTTTGGTAATTATTAATTTACATGACATTAAAATAATAGCTGCATTTTCATCCTCTTCGTCACTTTCTAACAGGACGTCCAAGACTTCAGCCTCATTTGGAAGTAGTAAATATTCGTTATATATGTTTAAATTCTTTAAATTTATGGATAATTTATTGTTAAGAGGATTGTGTAGTGATACGACAATCAAACAAAACGCAAGCCAAATAGATCAACCAAATGTATAAGCTTTCTCGCGTATCGTCTTTAAGCTTGGCCGGCGGCGTTAACGTTTTTCTCCCCTTTGAAAACAACGCATTTTGATAATTTTTGGCTCATTAATCCAAAGATAGAAAACTAGGTTTGTACGTTTTGATATTTTTGATGTACGTATGTATGTATATTAAATAAAATATAAGCGATTTTAGATTTTCATACATAACATTACATTTTTGCTTACAATTTCACTGCTATATAAAAAATTAAAAAAAAATCAACACGTACGAACCTAGTTTTTGATCTCAAGAATAAGTGTATCAAAAATCATCAAAATACGTTATGTTTTAGGGGTTGGGAAAGGTTTTTTAACCGACTAAAACAAAACAAAAAACGCAGGAGGTTTTTAAGTCTCTATACCTTATGGAACATGCTAATACAAAATACATACATACACTACACTAGTTACATAAATACACTTATTTACACAATACAACGGTTTTCCTATATCCTGTTACTTTTTTTGTAAATTAACTTTAGCTTTAACTTTTTTATAAATGTACTTCTTACTCCTGGCGGGAGAAGACCTGGTGACTTGAAGTACAGATATGTGTATGCAAGTACACATACTTACCAAGCACCAGTCTCCACTCACAAACTCTTGTACTTCATTTAATATTTTTATTGTTTTTATTAAGTTTGTGTTTGTGGTGAGAAAAAAAATTTTTGTTTTGTATTTTTGTATTTGTAAGTCGACGCATAACTTTTTACAGAGTACCTAATCCGATTTTGATAATTTTTGTTTTATTTAGTAGGTCATAGGTACTTCAGAGGTGGTCCCATTTTAATTTGGTGAAGATCTGGTAAAAAAATCTATAGCATATCATCGACGATTGAAATAAATGATTTGATAACTTCTTACAGAGTAGTCCGATTTTGATATTTTTTTTTGTTTGGTAGGTCGTACTTCAGAGGTGGTCCCATTTTAATTTGGTGAAGATCTGGTAAAGGACTTCGGAGATAGACAAAAGAACTCTTCAAAAATCGTAGCATATCATCGACGATTGAAATAAATGATTCGTGTTCATGTTTACATGTACAACGGATATGTGTCGTAAACGACATTTTAAGTTAACAATTTGTTCGTTTTGGGACGTAAATGACACGATTCAACGTCTGTTCAGGTGAAACCGGGTCGTAAACGACATTTTAAGTTAACAATTTGTTCGTTTTGGGACGTAAATGACACGATTCAACGTCTGTTCAGGTGACACCAGGTCGTAAACGACATTTTAAGTTATCAATTTGTTCGTTTTGGGACGTAAATGACACGATATAACGTTCCTTTCTTTGCGCATTTGTTAGATAATTGACAGACCAAAATATTTCAAATTCCATTAAATTATACTTATTAATAAAAAGGTAACTTTTTGACTTGAAATCGACAACGAACGACGACGAAGGGTGCTAGTATCTCAAAGGTATGCCGTACTAATAATTGTACTTGTTGTACTACTTGTAATACTTGTTTACTAAATAAATGTGGATTAACATGGTTAGTAATTCTGAAAGGTAAGCCGATAAGAGTCGGTATGTAGGTACGGCCACTGGCATTTACGTCACTACATCGTAGAGCGTATTTTGAAAAATCTTTTTTTTTGCTTTTACGACACATATTATGAAATTATGATTAAGGTTTGATTGGGTCGTAAACGACATATTTTGTAATCTTCGAATGAAAATGTCTTTTATGTCTTTTCGATTGGTGTTTACGTCACAGGATCAAATATTTTGTAAATGAAATGTCTTTTACGTTGACTTTTATTTATTTTATTCGTTTTAGACAAAAAAAAAAACAATGGTAGTAAACGACATTTTTTTGGGATTAGAAGAAGTTTAAATACACCGATCGATAGAGCGAAAAAAAATAAACAAAACTGCATTTTTAACTCATTTTGGCCAAAAGTGGCGTTTACGACAATTGAGGCCAGAGGGGTCGATATGTTAACAACAAATTATCTTCCTACATCCGTCTAGGTTGGTGTATTCGAAGGCCATGCGATGGCGCATGCGACGGTGCCATGAAAAAATACCTCATAATTTTGATCAAAATCCGTCCACTGGACAAACTAAACAAACCGAACCAAAATGGTTGGATTTTTAGTTTGGCTTACCAAATTATTTCCTTATCAGACGATTATGTCAAACAACTTACACGTCAAACCTACCTTCCCTTCACAATACTTCACCTTGTGAGAGCCGTCAGAGTGTCTTTCGATTTGAGATCACAGATCACCACTCAAGAATCTGTTTCTCATTGGGTATCCGGAATACCCATTGATACCCATTGATTGATACCCGTTGATTGATACCCATTAATGCTATGGTTATTTAGGATGTTGTTACACTTTTGACCATCAAACCAAAAAAAAATACAACAGATGCACAGTTCATAAATACTATAGTAGAAAAGCTTCTAAAAAGTCGCGCGATGCACCGAAGATTCGGCAAGATGGTCATGCTTGGAACACCCAAAAATTCTGTGTTATTTTTTTTTCCGAATTTTAAAATACTAAATTTTATAATTCCGATTTTTTCAAATACCGAAATAAGATAAGACCTACTTTTGAAAATCACGAATTTCATTTTTCCGAGTATTTTAATTACGAAGGTATCTACTTACTTCCGAATTTTATTTGTACGATTGTTGAAAATTGATAATTCCGATTAATTAAATTCCGAAAAAGAAAACAAGAGTAAGTAACAAAGATTTTTCGAGATTATGTAGTGTACCTACCCAGTCATGCATGGGTTGTCACAATCATGTTGCATTTTCAAATTTCCTTTGACGGAGGATCGTTGCAGGGACTGACCCGAGCACACGTCTCGCGTGGTTTCGCGCGTCGCGTTTTTGCCTGCCACGCGGCTCCGCAATCCTCAGTCTCTTCTTGTTCTTGTCCAAAAACAATCCCTGAGATTGGGATAGATTCTCCCATAAAATACTTGACACTGGCGGAAATGCAGTGCTAACGCACAAGCAAGAGTCCATTTAATTATAAATTAAAAAAAAAAAAGTGAAAGAAACAATAATTATTTCGGGTCTGTCCCTCTACTCATTAATATCTTTCAAAAACATTCTGCAATATTCCTTTTAAGTAAAGGATTGAAATTCTAAATAAGTACTCAAATTGTTTACTTATAATGTAAATTAAACGATCCATCCAAATTTTAGAAACATAAATCAAAAGCTTTGAAATGCCAAACGATTGAGCAATAAGATTAACTTGAAAAATTGTGGTAGACGTTTTCAATTAGGTATCTTTTGTTTCTAGTTTCTGCCTATTAATTTAATAAATTGGTTTCTACTGATTGCTCATTCATTCTTAATATAAGTAAAGGTAATGAGTACACACTACACACATTCAATCTAACTGCGATCGCCAACCCACTTGTCAAGCGTGGCGATTATGGCAAATCCCCACGTTTTGGGGGAGGCCTATGTCCAGCAGTGGACGTCTATTGGCTGATATGATGATTATGAAAGGAACTTAAACAAGAAAGCTACCCATCAAATCTAGTCCAAACGGGCAAAGCCAAAGTGGCAAAAGCAAGGCAAAAGCTAATGCAAGTACACACGGCGACACATCAAGCTATACAAAACCACCATACATAGCCGCGTGACGTGACGTGACGTTGACTCGACCTACGCGCGGAAAATGTATATATGTCGCCGTGTGTACACACGGCGACACATCAGGTTACGCACCCTATATACCAATAACTACACTACGTATAAAACACAAAATAGTGCGGTAGAGAGCCTGCATAGACGCGGCTGCCGGCGCGGGCGCAGCGTGCTGTGAGACGAAACAACAACAACATACCGCACCCTCTCGCACGATTCGCAGCGTTCAACTTCTAATAGTTCAAAGTCCAAACAGGGTAACCCGACCTGTCGCCGTGTGTAGGTACATGTCAGTTTTCTTTGCAATGGCTCTTTAGGTATCGAAGTTGTTTATGATCTTTGTTTATTTTGTTTGTTCATAGCGAAGTCACTGAAGTCAATCAAAGCGAAACCAACCGTCTATTGTTGCAAAGTTCTTATCTCACGAACCCAGCTAGAGGATGATCGTTCATATATATTTATAATAAGTAATATATTGTTTGTACTTTGATAATGTATTGTTCTTTCTATTTATAGAAAATAGATCTCTATAATGCGAATAATGTTTGGTCTTTGTGATTTAATGTAGGCTTTTGTCAATTTGTCCGCAACTTTATCCTCATCCTCGTGTACTTTGTACATTTTGTTTTGTTTAAAAGATGTGTGTTGTAGAGTTTCTGGCCGCATCTTCTCTCAACGGAACACCTTCCGACGCGGTGGTAGAGTCAAAAAATGACGTCAAAAAGCTATCTATATGATATTATTTTGAATAAAAAATTTAGAATTTTGAATTTTGAAATTTCGTGCAATCGATGACTGATGATGACCGTTGTAATTTCTGTATAAAAAGTGGACATATACTTACCAGTTTTAAATAAGATCAGCATGGCTAGCATTATATGGCAGCGTGATAAAGCGCTATCGCTCTCTTTCTATTTGCGCGCGAACAAACGAGATAAAAGGCGTGATATAGATATTCTAAGCTTTTTGATAGGCTTTTAAATACCTAGTGATACCCACTTCAAAAACGACATAGTACCTACTATTCGCGTTATGCTCAAACAAACAGACATATAAATCGTACCTTTTTTTTTTTTATTTATTTATTTATCAAATACGTAAACAAACATCTTACAAACTAAAAGCATTGATAAACCCGATATCAGGTTTGTCCCAATGCAGAAACATCAGTCATACAAACATCGATAGCAAAGTAATTACAAATTGACAGTAGGTAAACAGGTAGATACATAACTATAGTATACATCAATTATCAATTAACAGTTTGAATAACAACCTTTTGAATTATACTTTTCATTATCGTATCTTTAGTCCGATCAATAGTCAATCAATCAAACGATTATCCTGTAAAGAATTAAGTATTACTTTTTTTTTCAATTGATCAAAGAAGATTTCTTGTAACTATTTTTTTAACCCCTGCTCCTACCTACCTATTAAACGCTACCCCCTCTACCGACAAACTTCAATACCTATTAAAACGGCGGGTACTTGAACAAAATTGTTGAACCAGTCTTTTGTGAGAGGTGTGAGAGAGAATTTACGCCATCTTTGGGTATACAAGAAAACTACGTAGGAATGAGTTCGAAAAATACGCTTCCCCGACCCCAGCGGGAAAGCTACCGTCAGGGTAGTTACACGCTGGTAAGTTTCTTCTCAAAACGGATAGATGGCAGGGGACACTTTTTTTTGTGCAAAACCGTTAAGGTAAAATAGAGGTATTAAGTATTAGGTCTTTAATTTTTACCATTTTTGATATTTATTTATGAAAAGGAATTCAAGCAGCAGATGGAAATACTAGTGAAATGCTAAGATTGGTATGAAAAGCCAATAAACAAAACACCCTGTTATAAAAATACCCACCTTTTTTCTCTCCAAAGATATCTTTAAAAAGATACAGGGTGTTTTGTTGGCACATATAAAAAAAATGTTCTATATTAAATCCCCTTTGAATCGTAGTATGCCACATATGGGGTGCTCTTGGACCACTCACATGCCCAATGACATAAAACTTAATGTCATTGCTCCTGCCGACTGGCCTTTATAATTCGAAAAATAGTTATGTTTCGAAGTCAATTGAAAAGCAAAATTTTTTTTTCTAATATTTAAAGAAAATAATATTTAAAAAAAAAAATTTTTATTTAAATAATAAGTATTTAAAAAAAATTTACCTCAAGGTATTAGAACCGAGACTTCTAAATCTTAACCGTACAGTTAGACGTACCAAATTGAGCACTATGATTGTTCCATGAAAAAATCCACCCATTACCAATACAAAATGGGAAATAAAATTCAAATTACCGACCTCTTAAGTGTAAGCATCTTAACATCGTAAAAGGATTTCACTTTACGATCCTGACACGGTCCATTTGATTCGTTCTCTGTTCGGGACAGCACTTAGCATGTATTGAACTGTACCTGTGGAAATCCAATTTCATCACATTCTTTGGTATATACATGAGAGAAACCGCGAATAAAGCCATTTTTAAACTTATTTCGTAGGTATAGGAGTTTTCAAAGTCCTCCATTGAATGGAAATACGTGTGGTTCCAGCTTAGAAAATAATTTAATGATCACCCCATTTATTGACCCCATTTAATGAGTTTTCGATTTCGACTTACCAACTAAAACACTCTGGTTCTAAGAAATAGAAATAGAAATAATATTATAATACAATATTTTTGAAAAAACTGTCCCAGACTAACCGTAACACGTAAACGTAATTACGTGTTAGTAATAATTGTATAGTATGTATAAATCAACTAAAAGCATTGAAACAGTTAAAAGATAAAGTTTTTTTTTTTCATTTTGCTTGCTTAGTTTTCTGACAGCAAAACGGATAAAGTGAATAGCGCGTTTTGTTAGGTACTCTTTTAAGCGCGGACCCGAGACGTCCAGTAGTTGGTACATCAATGGCTGTATATGCATCATTTTCATTATGCATGGCATGCAGCATAATACAGAATTGTGACAGTAAAGTTACGCAAAAAAATATTTGACTGTCACAATTTTGTATTGTGCTAAAAAAACAACTTCATCCAGTGGAAGAAGTAGCTTTTTTGTAATCTTCTTCTTCTTATCGTGTGGGCAGAGCCCTGGTGTCAGAGTTTTTTCAGACCGCCTTACGGCCTCTGACGTGTTTTTTATGTAACGACTACTACCACCAGAGATAGTAGCCGGGACCAACGGCTTAACGTGCCATCCGAAGCACGGAATCATTTTTCTTTTCAGACAATCAGGTGATTTTTTGTAATAAAACCACGATATTGAATACCTTCTTTGAAGTTTTTCTGTGTATACACGCTGTTTTTGAATTAAATGTCAGTCAAACAAACACTACCAATAAAGGAAGAACGAAAATGCAAACTTTGAAATGTAATAAGCCAGATCAAGTCGAAACTTGTTCAGTGTAGTAAACTTTTCAAAGCCACAATAGATAGGACACACGTGACATTTATGAAACACACGGAAAGATATTGCGTTTAACCAGCGTCGTTAAAGGATTGGTTGAAACCTCTTGGTTTCCGCCGATACTACACGAATAAGAATTTTACGTTTTCTTCGATACATAATTATGAGAGCGCCATATTCTTGGTTCAATGCAATTTGCTTTCAGTAAAGACAATTGTCTTGTGTGAAAGCAAATTGCATTGAACCAAGAATATGGCGCTCTCTCATATACATATATCGATAAAACGTAAAATTATTATTTCTAGAAATCTTTTTTCCCGTGTAGGTAGACAAAGTTTAAAAAAAAATATTTATGCTGTGTGCGGAATTGGCATATTATATCTCTAATATAATAACAGCCATATAGTTAGGGTTCCGTACCCAAAGGGCTTAGACAATTTAATAGGGACGAGTTACGCGTGTCATTCTACTAAGAAACATTTCTGCCACTTTTTGCGGGGGGAGAGGTAACATGAAATCAGCAACATTGGATTTTATTCCCCATAAGTTTAGATTCTAATTTTGAATGTTAAAAATCATGAAAAGTAGTCTCGTGTGAACCCTAAACGTTCTAATTTCAAAATTATTGTTTCGCTATTATAGGCTGTCTCGTTTAGGTCTCTCACTAGGCTGTCTCATAAGTTATAAAATTGGGTGTAAATGCGCAATATTAATTGATCTAATACCGTGGCAGAGGGGAAATGCTACCGCAAGGCGAGTCCCTATTAAATTGTCTAAGCCAAAGGGTGAAAACGGGACCCTATTACTAAGCCTACGTTGTCCGTAGGTCCATCCGCCCGTCCGTCTGTCCTACCTATTTAGGGCTGTAACTTTTGAACTGTAAGAGCTAGATTGTTGCAATTTTCATAGAATGTGCGTTATACGGCGGATTTGTCAACAAATAATAGAAAGGCCAAAAAAGTTAAAAATTAAGGGGAGAAACAAGCAACTAGTTTTTAATAACGTTTTTCTTCTCGCTCTATGGTAAAAACGGTAATACATACAAGCGTCAAACTTGGTGTGATTATAGGGCAAACTCTACAGTATAACAACAAAGAATAAAAACCGGCTAAGTGTGAGTCTGTCTCGTGCTAAAGGTCCGGAGAAAAACCATTTTTTTACTTATATATATTTTGTGTGGTGGTGTACGGAACCCTCTGTGCGCGAGTAGCCTGACTCGCACTTGGCCGGTTTTTTAATGATTTTCCACCATTTTACTGGAATGCGCCTCAACAGATTGCTGCCTCTTCTGCAACACCAATCTTTTTATTAAAATATACATTTAATTATCCATATTCTCACGCCTGCTTTCCAGTGGGGTAGGCAGAGACAACAGAACGCCACCTACTACGATCCTGAAAAACCTCTCTAGCTTCCTCCGCATTCATTAGTCCTTTCATGTATGCTAATGTTTTTAATGGGGTAAGGTAAAATGTGACAGGTGTATTATTAGGATATGTGCATCTACCTTTCAATAGCCGCAATAAACTGCTTTTTATTATTATAAAGATAAGAATTCAAACACTAAATGCGTTTAAATGAGCAAGTGGAAACCATGTGTTCTCACACAAAGCTCTAACATTTCCCGCTGCCATTCCATCTAGTTACGATGTTTACCCGAGGGCGACGAATCTCAAAGTCAAATACTCGCACGTCAAACAATGTACCCAGAGGAATCTCTCGTAAGTACTTGCATTTTGAGATCTTTACCGGATTCTTTTTCTTTGGTACTTACTTATTGTTCAGATCTTTTAATTTTAACTTTAATTTACTGAACGTTACTGCATTATGGCGCCTAAAAATTTTTAGTTTATCTTAACGCCCTATTCTGCTTATTTTATATTTTTCGGTGTAAAGCATTAAATTGATTGATACATTTTACTTTCAACTGAAAAAAAGTGTTTGTACACACGGCTACTGATAGTATTGAACTCTATGTTCATGGACATAAGGTCGAACTATGGGTAGGTTGATCTGTCGCCGTGTGTACTGACCACGAAATTTGTTTTCATTGCTACTTATACCAGTATTTATTATTCTTATGCTTATACCTACTCAAAACTAATAAATTAAATTAAATTAAAAATTGTTTATTTGTCTCATAAGCATTACAACATGAACAAATGAATGAATATTAGACAAAGCAGTCCGCTTTTTTTGTTTTCTATAATCACACTAAGTATTTAATTCTCACATAAGCCCACGCCTGTATTCCCCTTTCGAGGGGAATAGAAACTTTGCTACAAAATCAGTTATGTTTTAAGGGTGCGATTGTAAGCCAGATTATCCTTTATTTAAACTTGTTTTCTGGTGAAATGACGTGTCAACTGGTGACACGCTATTATAGCCTTATACTTGCCTTATACCATAGATGTTTATTACCTTATACCCACAAAAAACACTCCAAATGAAACTGTATGTATGCTTTAGTCGCCTCCCATGATGACATCTATGGGAAGAAACTGGCCTCGATTCGGAGTGTACCACGACTAAACTAAACTAAATGTATTCCTGTCACTTTCTAAAATAAGATTAAGAAAAGAGACAGAAAACCAACAGCTGACTTTAGTGCTGTCAAAGTGACGTTAAACGCCCAAAAACGACTTAAATAAGATGGCGTACATTATGATGGCACTTGGATGGCACCTTATTTTGCGCATTTAACGTCACTTTGACAGCACTAAAGTCAGCTGTTGGTTTTCTGTCTCTTTTCTTAATCTTATTTTAGAAAGTGACAGGAATACATTTAGTTTAGTTTAGTCGTGGTACACTCCGAATCGAGGCCAATGGTAATACTTATTATAAATTACTATAGTTATAATAGTTTTGATATGCACAGAAATACATAGGTATATCTGCAAAAATTTTCACAAAGCTGCTACTTGCATAAAGTTATTCACAAGAAATCTATTTCGCAATAACAGTATTTTAATAATAAAAATCTTAACATAAACGCTTGCAATTGCCACAAAATGGTATCCAATTACGATTTCCATTGTGGTGTAAGAGTTTAGTAAATCATTCCTTTCTTGGTTCGATATGCCTTAAATTATTCAGGCTGTTTAAGGCAAGGTTTTCCTCTTTCTGTCTCTTTCTTACTTTACTGCTACAGATGATCCTACCTCTTGTTTACTTGGAGGCAAACGTCCTGTTTCTGGCATTTCGTTTCATCATTAGATTTTCGGATGAAATATCATAGGGATAAAGAGAAGACGCCGCATAATTTCCTTCGTAAAATACCACTTTGGTGCGGAGATACTTTGTGCGCATGACGCGTTTGGGACAGGCTTTGAACAGAAAATCCTGTTCAACATTTTTTTTAAATGTGGAATTAGTATTTAAAAATGTTTGGAGCTTTTTTTACAGCGCATTTTGTCATTCATAGGTACCAAATGTTCATAATACTATTTCATATTTCATTTTCATTTCATATTCATAAGTCTATTATGGTAAATTGAGCAAATTTTTTATATCAATATACCTAGGTCTGTAATAAATAAATTTTGCATATTTTTTCACACAAATAAGAACGAATGAATGGAATATTGTGTAGAATACGAAGAAAAGCAGTTTTTAAAAACCTTGAAAAATCCAAGTTAGAGAATATTACAAGTACCTTAATAAACCATTCACCATCATTATAATTTACAGCCCGTATCCACCCACTGCAGGTCATAAGCCTCCTCCCTATTTTGCCATCCTTCTCGGTCCATTGCCAGTCGCATCCAGGTCTTGCCGATACATTTCCAGATGTCGTCAACCCACCTGGCTGCCTGACAACCTACTTCTTTTTTGCCTAATTTTGGCCACCACTCTGTTAAGGCTTTTCTCCACCTGCCATCTCTTCGCCTAGCTATGTCTCCTGCCCACCGTCACTTTAAGCGAGCTATAAGGATAAAGAATTATTTAATTTAATTTATTTATACAGGGTGTAACAAAACACCCTAGTAATACTTAAGAGGGTGCTTCAGACCATCAATCTGAACAACTTTCACTATGGAGCCAACGTCGAGAAAAAATAAAAAAAGTCTGCCGTCCCATACATTTGAGTCGAGACGGTACTGCAGTTTTGTATGAAAGAGCGGATTTTTTTTCTCGATTTCGGTGTTGGCTCCATAGTAAAAGTTGTTCAGTTTGATGGTCTGCAGCACCCCTTTAAGTATTACTAGGGTGTTTTGTTACACCCTGTAGTCCAAATCTCTGTCCAGCGTGACAGAGAGAGTGCACGTCGCCAGTTTAAATGGGCAGTGAACGTAATACATGCAGAATAATTTAGGAACCTCTGTTTCCTCATGATATTTTCCTTCCTAAAAGCCAGTGGTATTAAAAATCGTACGTATTTCTTAAAAACACACTGGTATCAAACAGTATTTATTCAGGCTAAGATTAAACCGCCACCATCTGTATGAAAGGAAAGACTAGACAATTGTTTTCATCATACCTACAGATAAACATATGAACATAACGCTTAGACTCTTGTATTTTCTTCCTCTTAGACCATGTAATTAGGGACCAGCCTTGCGGTAGCATTTCTCCTCTGCCACGTCACAAGGTCAATTAATCATGTGCATTAATGTATGTGCAACATACAATTTAATTCCTTACCACTAAACGAGACAGCCTATAACTGCGGAACAATAACTTCGAACTAGTGTCGTTTGGAGTTTACACGAGACTATTTTTTTAACAATCAATATTAGAATCTTAAGTAATGGAATTAAATCCAAGGTTGGGATTTCATGCTACTTCGTCCCCCGCAAAAGGTGGCAGAAAAGTTCGTGAGTATTACACGCGTATGTATCTCGTCCATAGTTATATGGTCTAAGTTCTGCCTCCACTTAACGAAAGAAACACCTATTTAGGTAAACAAACCGTTAACCATGTTTTAACTTTTTGGAACTTGAGCTTATATGATTTGGTGTAAAAACTACAATAGCAATTCAGCTTATCACGCTTTCAGGAAATGCAAACGGCACCAAAGCGGTCACTCATCTAAATGACCAGGGTTTCTGAAGCTTTGCCTTGTTAATGCTTTGTTTACTCGGAAACTGGAAGGCTATGGCCTACTAACCCTGTTTTCCTGAATCTTGTAGGGTTGCTAGGGATAGGCATGCATGGTAAAGACTCGACGCCTATCACACATTACCCCCAATAGATACAGCATACAAGGCCACCGACGCACGCCACACATCTATGATTATGCACTGATATAAGCAACGCGAGTCAGCGAGCTCGAAGTAGTGCGACCTAATCACGTTGCATCGTTTCGTGCCCGCACCTACCGCCAAAAATGATGACTTCGGGCCTGTACAAAATTTTCATCATCTTGCGGTATCTATGACGCCTATACACCCTCCTTGAGGGCAGGTATGTGCCCTGCAGTGGGCGTATACATACTACAGGCACAAACCTATAACGTGCATGTATATATTATTATATAATTAATTGTCAGAGATATTCTCTGACTACCCCCTCGGGTAAAATAGTCGTGAGCATATGCATGCTAATTAATTGTAAATCTTACAAATTCTCTCAGCGATTATTAAATCCCATCTGGGAACCAGATGGGATTTAATAATTGTTAGATACATACAAGAATTTGTAAGAAGTTAAAGTCAAAGTCAACATAATTTTTTATTCAATATAGGAGCTTGAAATCTTTTTTGAAGCTACCACCGCATCGGAACATGTTGTCAGTTTTTTTTTATTTTATTTTTTTTTATGTGTTATAGGTAAACATTTGACAGTATTTATTCAGGCTAAGATTAAACCGCCACCATCTGTATGAAAGGAAAGACTAGACAATTGTTTTCATCATACCTACAGATAAACATATGAACATAACGCTTAGACTCTTGTATTTTCTTCCTCTTAGACCATGTAATTAGGGACCAGCCTTGCGGTAGCATTTCTCCTCTGCCACGTCACAAGGTCAATTAATCATGTGCATTAATGTATGTGCAACATACAATTTAATTCCTTACCACTAAACGAGACAGCCTATAACTGCGGAACAATAACTTCGAACTAGTGTCGTTTGGAGTTTACACGAGACTATTTTTTTAACAATCAATATTAGAATCTTAAGTAATGGAATTAAATCCAAGGTTGGGATTTCATGCTACTTCGTCCCCCGCAAAAGGTGGCAGAAAAGTTCGTGAGTATTACACGCGTATGTATCTCGTCCATAGTTATATGGTCTAAGTTCTGCCTCCACTTAACGAAAGAAACACCTATTTAGGTAAACAAACCGTTAACCATGTTTTAACTTTTTGGAACTTGAGCTTATATGATTTGGTGTAAAAACTACAATAGCAATTCAGCTTATCACGCTTTCAGGAAATGCAAACGGCACCAAAGCGGTCACTCATCTAAATGACCAGGGTTTCTGAAGCTTTGCCTTGTTAATGCTTTGTTTACTCGGAAACTGGAAGGCTATGGCCTACTAACCCTGTTTTCCTGAATCTTGTAGGGTTGCTAGGGATAGGCATGCATGGTAAAGACTCGACGCCTATCACACATTACCCCCAATAGATACAGCATACAAGGCCACCGACGCACGCCACACATCTATGATTATGCACTGATATAAGCAACGCGAGTCAGCGAGCTCGAAGTAGTGCGACCTAATCACGTTGCATCGTTTCGTGCCCGCACCTACCGCCAAAAATGATGACTTCGGGCCTGTACAAAATTTTCATCATCTTGCGGTATCTATGACGCCTATACACCCTCCTTGAGGGCAGGTATGTGCCCTGCAGTGGGCGTATACATACTACAGGCACAAACCTATAACGTGCATGTATATATTATTATATAATTAATTGTCAGAGATATTCTCTGACTACCCCCTCGGGTAAAATAGTCGTGAGCATATGCATGCTAATTAATTGTAAATCTTACAAATTCTCTCAGCGATTATTAAATCCCATCTGGGAACCAGATGGGATTTAATAATTGTTAGATACATACAAGAATTTGTAAGAAGTTAAAGTCAAAGTCAACATAATTTTTTATTCAATATAGGAGCTTGAAATCTTTTTTGAAGCTACCACCGCATCGGAACATGTTGTCAGTTTTTTTTTATTTTATTTTTTTTTATGTGTTATAGGTAAACATTTGACCCCAATCTCACCTGATGTTGAGTGATGATGAGGCCGAAGATGTAGCATGCTTACCTAGAAAGATGCCTATTCACTCTTGCCTTGAAGAGGCCTAGGTTGTATTGCTCAGGGAACAGGTCCGCAGGCAGGGCATTCCACTCCTTAGCCGTGCGCATTATAAAAGAAGAAGCAAACTTCTACATAAGGGTGGAAACCCAGTCTGCGTCTCGTCCCCCGCAGATGAAAGGGAGACGGTGGTATTAGATCGTGTAATTCCGTTGCACACTCTCCGAAATGTATCCTATAAAAAACAGACAGACAGGCTACCTTGCGACGATGCTCAAGACTTTGTAGCTTCGCCACCGAGGTTGGATCACCTATGAGCTTCCTGGCACGCCTGTCGATTGAGTCCAGCGCGGTCAGCTGGTATTGGGCAGACCCATCCCAGAGATGGCAGCAGTACTCCATACACGATCGGACTTGTGCTTGATAAAGTTGTAGAAGCTGTCCCGGAGTGAAGTACCGTCTGACCTTCGTAGACCAGTGTAGAGAAGATGCGGCCAGATATTAAATAATTAAGTGTAATTTATATATGGCCACATAAAAGTTCATAAATAAATTCACTTTTTTGAAAACAGGCTGGCCTAAACCTAAAAGTATAAAAGGACTTAAAAAAATATATGAGTAGTGTTAGAGACAGATCGATTACTAAATACGTTCAAGCTGAATTTACTGGTTATTGCAAGCCAGACTAAAGGTCTTTAGATAAGCAAATGAATTACCGTGTAATTCGAAATTCTCTGGTGATGACATCGATAATGGATATGAAATTGGTAGGTATCCTTTGTTTTAAAAGGATCGTATCATGTAGACAAAGTCATGGAAAGCCAAATCCATTAAAACGCTCGATGCGTCTTCGATAAATGTTTACAATGTTTTTGTATAAAATATGATATTCATAAAGTGATTTAAAACTGATTTATATCCCAACGAAAAAGAGTTTAAAGCTTCATTTTTTGGTATTCAGCTTAAGTTAGAGCCGAACGTAGTTCACGAATAAAACTTTTTAACTGGTCGCTGGCTGTGGAAATGTCACATGCACGCGTAGCGCAGCTTTCCCGGAGGACTGTGGTACTACGAGTCCTGTTTTAGAACTAGAAATTAGGAGTGACAACTAAATAAAAGCGGTCAAGTGCGAGTCGGGCTACTCGCGCACCGAGGGTTCCGTACCACACCACTACAGAACACAACATTATTAACTTAGAAAAAAAACTTTTTTTGTCCGGGACCTTTAGCGCGAGACCGACTCACACTTAGCCGGTTTTAAGTATTTGTTGTTATTCTGTAGAGTTTGTTCTATAATCACACTAAGTACGACGCTTGTAGTAAGACGCTTGTATGTATTACCGTTTTAACGATAGAGCGTAAAGAAAAAACGTTCATAAAAACTAGTTTCTTGTTGAAAATCCCCCTTAATTTTGACATTGACATTTTTATTATTTGTTAACAAATCCGCCGTAATAACGCATAATCTGAGAAAATTTCAAATATCTAGCTATTACGGTTCAAAAGTTACAGCCCTAAATAGGTAGGACAGACGGACAGACGGACAGACGGACGGACGGACAACGTAGGCTTAGTAATAGGGTACCGTTTTCACCCTTTGGGTACGGAACCCTAAAAAGTAGAATCATGATCAATCTACACAATAATTCATGTAAAATTCCCTGTTATTTTTAAGAGTTCCGTGCCGAGAGGATCAAACGGTACTCTATTACTAATACCACGACATCTAATATTATCAGTATCACTGAGGTATTTTTTGGACGTTACGGAACGTATTTGGCTTTGTTGAACTGATAGTGTGTGTGATTCGTTTTCTTTCATTATCATAATATTGTACGGTTATCGTAATTTTTTATTAAAATAAACACAATGAATGCGTAGAAGATTGAGTGGACTATCAAATAAGAAAGATTATGAGTTTCACGCACTTGATACAAAAGGTATTATAAGGATAAATACCTTTCCCCCAACTTCTACAGGTTACAACCAATTTACATTTTTGTTAGTTTTGTTTCACTCTACTCTATTACTAAGTTTCATTCATGTACGGGACCTTTTTAAGTCTGGGTCTCAAATTGCATAGCCGTTCGCCAAACTTCTTTATAATCACTTCTTCAAATAATCTTGTATCCTGATTTTGTCACTGTCAAGTGTAGAGGAAAATGAGAAAAGGGAAAAGGTGTCAAGGAGATCTGTGGTAGAGGTTGCAACTTTTCCTTTCATTTTACTTGTTTTATGGGAAAAGTTGAAGAAACTTTCCTGTGCTTCCAACTAAAATCACGAGGAACTCAATAGTATACACAGGGTGTGAAATTAAATGCGTTACATGGGTGCTTCAGACCATTAAACTGAACATTTTTTCAAAATCTGCTGTTCCATAAAAAATATCAAAAGCTATTCGATCAAATGTTAGGAACTTACGCATTTAAGGTACCCTGTATAGGGTCGTTCTTAAAATTTTGACGAATTTTTAGGACGACGTCGAGACCAAAGAGAATGGAATCACTACGTGTCGAGACTACCACACTGAACAACTTTGTCTATGGAAACAACATCGAAAGCGCGAAAAAAAAAAAACAAACGTATTTTTAAGAAATAGGTTTTTACCGATAAGATAGCTTTGTTTGTACCTTAATCAGTTTTATCTCCCTGTAAATAAAATACAGGGTGTTAGGGTAGACCGTTGCATGATTTTATCAGTGACTGTAGTATTGATGATATACTGAACAACTTTCCCAAAAGCACAAAGGAAAAATACGTATTTGCTAAATTCTTATAGGTTTCTTAGGGAAAGTTGTTCAGTATCATGGGTACAATCACCCCTTAAATTAATGCAACTGTTTACCCTAACGCCCTACATATACATCTAAACTTTTATAAAACTGTAACAGAAGTGTGTCTGTACATTGAAGATATTTACAAAAAAGATCATGATATGGTTTTTAGGTGTCCCTGATTCCAAATGACCAATTTTAGGATTTTTTGTCTGTCTGTTTGTTTGTTTGTTTGTTTGATCGAGCATCACGCAAAAACTACTGGACCGATTTTGATGAAACTTTTTTCTTTAATAGCTTATCATCTGACTTAAAATCTGGTATATAATTTATGCGGACGAAGTCGCGGGTAAAAGCTCGTATATTATATTTCAAACCTTACAGCAGAACTTCCCTTTACAATATCTACCGGAAAATACTTAGTTATCACTTCTCAACGGGGATAATTTCAAGGCATATTTCTTTGAAAATCTGCTAATTCTAATTTCCATTTACTGTAAAGGTAAGTAACAGAGTTAACAGATGACAAATGCTACTTCAACTTTCTCGTAATACTTTACCCGGTCCATTAGAGGCCATTTAACATTCACACTTTGCTGAGCCATTTTCAGTGAGAGCCTTTCTTATCACTTCCTTTGCGTTGTATAATTTTGCTTTTTGTCTCTAGGGGTACTAATTTGATGGAATCCCTGGTGTACCACGATATTTTCAAATAAAAAAAAACACTAATTGTTTTCTTCTTTCATGTCAGCATATAAATATTGTCATGAAAATTAACTAACTCGAAAAAAACTAGAAACTTGCTTTAAATAAAAAAATACGGTTACAGACTGTGAACCTTGCTACAATATTAACTCGTTTTTTGTGCTGACAGGCTTGCTCCCATAGTAACAGTTTGATGGGTAGAGTAGATTACCTATGTGGTTTAAAGGTTAATGAGACTTTTCCTTACACCCTGTATAGTTGACAATCTATGGGAGACAATAGGCGAGCGCGTCAAGTTTAGTATTAATTTATTGTACCAGAATGTAGCCTGGACTTGTATTATGTTGGATAGACAATGCTATACAGGGTGTAACAAAACACCCTAGTATTACTTAAGGGGGTGCTTCAGACCATCAAACTGAACAACTTTCACTATGGGGCCAACATCGAAATAGCGAAAAAAAAATCAGCTCTTTCATACAAAGCTGCAGTCCCGTCTCGACTCAAATGGGACGGCATATTTTTTTGATTTTTTTTCGACGTTGGCTCGATAGTGAAAGTTGTTCAGTTTGATGGTCTGAAGCACCCCCTTATGTATTACTAGGGTGTTTTGTTACAACCTGTAGAATACCTACATAATATAATAGATACAAACATCCATGACTCGGGTACAAATAATATTCATATTCATCATACAAATATTTGTCCCTTGCGGGATCCGAACCTGTGACTTTCGGCACAGCAGGCAGGTTCACTACCGACTATGCTATCGGGCTGTCGCGTCGTTTAACGGACAAAGCATTATTATAGATTCACGGACGAGTTTTGCCTATATAATAGCTTTCACACACATGCCATTTATGCAACTGTTAGAGAACAGAGATATGGAAATGTATTTTCGCAGTCCACATTCCTTTTTTCATACGTGGTTTTGGATGAATATTTTGTCATTTCGCAGTGTCAGAGTCAGTTTACACATTTATCATCCACCGTCCTCTTTTGGGTCGGCGCCATATTGTTACGCCATGTCCTTTCATTTATCTCTAACGAATCTCTGTTCTAGATTTGACAAACTACAGTGCTTCCCCTGAAAATCTTAAAAACATTATACATTATTTATGATATTATAGTCTACATACGGCTTTTTGGCATTTCGGGTCAACACAATCTTTCATGTGGCACTGTATACGCTATTATAATAATATACCGAAGGATATTTAAAACTTATGTGACGAAAAGTTTAGTATAGCAAATAATAATAATAATAAATAAATAAATAAAGTAAAAGGCTTCTTATTATAGGTACTTGATGATGATGATGTAAGCCACATGAGAGCTCATCAACGCCAACAACGGAGTTGAAGCAGTCGCCGTGGCCGAAATCGGTCAGGAGCAATCATCATCATCATCATCATCATCATCATCATTTGATGATGATTATTAAATAACCAAAATACCTTATTTTGACAATATTACGTTATGTAATTCAATGTTGTATTGGTTTTGTAGATTTACTTTCTATGATTTTCTTTTTTTTTAAAGATGTGGCCGGATCTTCTCCACACCTTCTCCACAGCCCAGTCATTTTACGAATTGAGCCGGGACTATTTAGTAATTGTTTTTTTTTCGGTATAGTATTTAAGAGCAAATTTGAGCTCAGAAATGTATCAAAATAAAAAAAAAACCGTCAGCAACAGTTGCAAATTCAAAACTTAGGTATAGATATCTCGTTTAAAAAATCTTGAGGGTAATTTTTTTTTGCATAATTGTTGTACATACTTACTTCAAACATGGCGTAAATATTTTTGTCTACTTAGAAGGTTTTGAAAAATGCATTCGTATTTTCTAATAAAAACTTTATTTTTTAAATTCCAATGCCTTTTTTATTGCACTAAAATAATTAATATTGTTAAATCTAATTCAAATGAGTTCATCGGTATTTATATTATAAATTGAAAAGACTACTGGGACTCACAATATTGATTTCTATGTTGCGTAGCAATTTTTTTTTTAAATATTATTTCATATAGTCTTTTTGTCCATAAATGGTGTCGATTATAGTTTAAAAAACCAATTAATAATTACTTCCCACCTTCTCCTAACAAAACTCCGAAAAATGACTGGGCTATTCCGAAGCGGTGGTAAAGTCGAAAGAATTACGCCGAAAAGCCATATTCTGTGGAATTATTTGCCTAAACAATTTTTAATTTTCATATACCTAACGTAAATATATAATTAATACAACATCTAAAAGCAAACAAATTCGCTAAACTCGTCGCTAACTCATAACTGAATATTTCATGACAATGAACTCCACAGTACAATACCGTAATACCATATGAATAACCTAGGATAGCGTGGACTCAGATAACAGCCTTGTTTAAAGAACTGCTTTTGAATTATTGAACATTTTGGCCCTACTTTTAGTTTTGGCGATCTGGTTTTTTATGGTCCAAATGTTCAATGAAAGTAACAGAACTTTCATTCAATCGAAGGTTCAAATAACTTCAAATAAAACAAAAGAGTGAGCGTCCTATTTATGGTACGTTACAAGGTTACATGATATCAAATGGTATACAGTTAAATGGCTTAATTTTAAAATACCTAAAGACTAAACATAAGTTCATAATCGCTAGCGGATAATTTTATCTTGTCGTTTCTTGGAATATTGGTAACAAATAAAAAAAATCTAGATCTAATATGAGCTTCCAATGTGGTTACAAGTGATTCCAAAATGTTTACAAGTCTCACAACGCATGTGTGTATGCTGGGAATAAACAAAAATTAAAAAAATAAAAATTAGTTAATCTAGAAAAATACGTGAAATGAGTATTGTCACAAGAATTTTAATTAAATGATACGATTTTTTTTTTATTTCAACAATGTAATAAGTAAAATACATATCACAAAAATTCGAATAAAAACTGGCCTTTATAAAGTGCATATTTTGTGCATATTTCTTTCCTTCTGAGCATATTTTACCCCTTTTTAGTGCATATATTTGACCATTTTGTTAGTGCATACTTAGATCAAAGTAAAATGAATGGATAGGCCCAAAGCGCTTTAAGTTGAAGCACGCAAAACTAGGGCACTTCAATACAAATTAGGGTACTTGGTCTGTCATCTCAGTACATTTTCGAAGTAAAACTGTCAATTGTTTTGCCTCATTTTTTTGGTTTGAAATGTTCGCGTAAGGCCTGTCCATTCTTGTTTACTAATGTCATTGAGTGCATATAATCCTATGTCTATAAATATCACTATCAGTATTATGACCGTGAGACGTTATGGTAGTTGATCTTCTACCCTTAAAAAGAGGCTGGTAGGCAGGGTTCGAAATTATCAAGATAATAACGAGCCGTGATAATTATCGGATAATTATCCGATAATTATCGGATAATTATCCGATAATTATCACCATTATTAAAATATCATTTGTTAAATTGTTTCATAAGAAATATCAAAAGGACCAGCGATGGTCTACGTGGCACAGGCTTAGCAAGCCTGTCAAGGCCCAAAACCACCATAAGAAATATCGATGGTTTATTGTCTCAAAACAAACAAAAAATATATGTTTAATTTTTTTTATATAACATTAATGTCATTAATTAAAGGTGAAATCGGTGTTCGTCAGATTTGACAGATTTGCAACTAAACTACTTGACCAAAGAAAAAGAAGCCAAAGGAATATCTTCATCAGATGATGATTCTATTTCCATTGGCATTGTTGCTGCTATAGCTTCAGTAGAACTTTTTGCACCGAGCCCATAACCCAGTATTTTTTGTCTTAGTGCAACTAAAGTATGACCACACTGGATCTTTCTCACGCGGCATTGTTGAAATTCAACACAATAAACAATATTTAACTTAGTAAAACAATAACATTAGAGTTCACTTGGCTTTACGTTTTACGCCAACTGAAATTTTTTGTGAATTGGGGGAATTCCCGTGTCGTGGCTAGACGTGCGTTCGGATACACGCAACAAGTGCGGAAATACACGTTTGGATACTTAGAATATAGTTCTATTTCACGGGCGCAATTTTTTGTTATTATCAATTGATAATTATCAACCTGTTATTATCATGATAATTATCGTGATAATTATCGTGATAATTATCATTGATAATTATCCTTTCGAACCCTGCTGGTAGGCCGGTTCAGTATCCTAGTACAGACGTAAGTTTATGTAATTTATGTTTTCCCAAAACTGTCATCATCATCAGCATACGTTCCCACTGTAGGACACAGACCTATCCTCAGAGAATGTGCATATGTGCGTCAGATAACCAAGCGTATCCAATGCGGATTGATAGACTTAATATACGCATTATAATTTCATCTTTTGTATAGCTTTTTTTTCCCAAAATTGTAATTACTTTAAATGCAACAAATATGTTAAGCCAGCATGTTTTTTTTTATTTAAGAAAGGTGGAAGGTAAAACATAAATGTCAGGCGGGATGAAGAGATTGTTATGACAAATGGGTGCTTCAGGAAACCGAGGCTTGCTACCAAAACGTGGAGTTACGAAAGGGAATTAATGTTTAAAGTTTAGAGCGACGGAGTATAAGGTATTCACAGCCAGTCACCCATTTCAAACGCGGAAGGAAAACAACTTGTAGATTTCCTTACGTCGTTTTCCCTCATCAAGAATTCAGTAGTATTAAAAATCGTACATAATTTCCTTCATTGACATAATTTGGACCATGCTGGTACCGGAAAACATCTTCCTACAATCGTGATAAATTATACCAAAACTAAGATAATACAATTCAGACCATATAGTAAATTACCCTTAAAATTAAACTTAAATTTTCATAACATAAATATAGAACAAGTCAATACATTCAAACTACTGGGCATAATCATAGATACCCATTTAAATTGGAAATCTCACATAGAACAAATTAAATCTAAACTATCAAGATTCTCTTACGCCCTCTTTGAATTAAGACACAGCACAAACTTAGAAGCCGCTCTATCAGCCTACTATGCTTACGCATATTCTCAACTCAAATACGGAATAATGCTTTGGGGCAATAGCACAAACATACAAGATTTATTTCTAATGCAAAAGAAATGCGTCAGAATATTAGCTCAAATTAAAAATACAGACTCATGTAAACCTTATTTTATAAAATATAACATATTAAAACTTCCGGCAATATATATTTATGACGTATGCATGTTTACTTTTAAAAATTTAAATTCATTCACAAAGGTACAGGACACTCACAACCGTAATACCCGACACAAAGATAGATTATACCTACCACAATCTCGGATCAAAATGTTAAACTGTAGCCCCTATTATATGGCCGTAAAGATATTTAATAAGCAGAGATCGGAACTACGGGTGCTATTACTATCAAAAGTATGGATATGACCAAAAATCCCGGGATTTCCCGGGATGTCCCGGGACTCGGTACCTTAGTAACGGATGTAAATACAGTACTAGGATTCCGAATGAACATGATTCTACTGCTTGTAGTATACACAATCTGTCCCTTTAAATGAATATCATGAAATTGGTTAGTAAACTAAGTAAATAAAACAATTATATGACATTCAGGGTATATTTTTCTCGATTTAAATATGAACAACATATAACAACTTTTATTTAAACTCAAATTAGGTAATAAATTCCTTGACTTCCCGGAATCCCGGGATTTCCAAGTCATATCCATGTTAGTGATAACGTCTAAAATAGCACCCAGATTCCGATCTCTGTTAATAAGTTACCTCAAAATATAAAAAACGAGCACAATGTTAATACGTTTTCAAAACATTTAAAAAAATATTTAATTTCTAAATGTTTCTACTCTCTACATGAGTATTTTAACCCATGAGAATAAAAATGTAGACTTTATCACTAAGAATATTATTTAATTACGTATGTTGTATAAGTTAAAGTTAATTTTTTATTTGAATAGGTACTGTCCTCTTTCTTTAACTCCTTTTGCAATACCTTAAAAGGTGGCTAAGTTGTAAGTGCACTGTAACATTATTTTTAAGAACATATTGTACACTTAGTATGCAAAATAAACTTTTGATTTGATTTTGATTTGATTTGATTTGATTTGAATAAGTTCCTGAAAATTCATTGACATGAAAATTCCAAAAAGAGCTACTATCCAGATTCTTGGAATAAATTAGGTGCTCAAATTGAAATGTTTGAAAAAAATCGGTGCTCAATTTGGAATAACGGTCAAAATATCAAATTCCACGAAAAACACCAATCCGGTTGCTAGTGTGGAATAGATTCTACGCTCGTTGTTACACATTTTAATTGGGTAAAGATCTCATGAAGAGATTCAGAGATAGACAATGGAACTTCTCAAAAAGATGACAGCAAATCTTCAGCGTAAGCAATTATATCATCATGATCGACTTGTGTGTATAACTGATCATCATCATCATCTCAGCCGATGGACGTCCACTGCTGGACAGAGACCTACCCCAAGGATCGCCACAACGACCAGTGATGACCGGTCCTGCGCTGCCGCGTTGCCGCCGCCTTCTTCAGGTCGTCTGTCCACCTTGTGCACTACCCACGGTGCACTTTCCAGTACGCGGTTGCCACTCGAGAACCGATGTCCGAATTGGGGCCGAAGCCCAATTCAGATCGGACATCGGTTCTGCGAGCAATGGTCCCGCCCACTGCCACTTCTGACTGCCACCGTGGTCTAATGGTTAAGAGCACTGGCTCTCGACACGGTGGTCGTGGGTTTGATTCCCAGGTGATATGTCACTTTGTGCGTTTTTCCCCAGTTGGTTAAGACATTGCAGGCTGAATCACCTGATTGTCTGAAAAGAAAAATGATTCCGTGTTTCGGATTGCACGTTAAGTCGTTGGTCCCGGCTACTATCTCTGATGGTAGTAATCGTTACATAGAAACCACGTCGGAGGCCGTAAGGCGGTCTGAAAAAACTCTGACACCAGGGCTCTGTCCACACCATAAGAAGAAGACTACCACTTTAGCAATTCTTGGGCTGTACCTGATATCAAAGTTAAACCGATAGTTTTTAGTTTTGAAGTAAGTTCAAATAATTTCGTCAATATCTTTTGTATTAGCATTCCTCCCGTTAAAATGACGTTGCTAAAATGCGTCTCTAAGTTAACATTTCCATCGTCATGATCTACGACAGTTTTCTCTCTCCTCAGTAACTTTGCGACTTCATGTTTGCGGTTCCACCGGCCGACTGTCATGTCACAACAAAGCTATTTCACTTTGTTTCGCGTTTGTTTCTACTTCTGCCACAAAAATGTACGCTTTTTGGCTGGATGAAAAATTCCAGCGGAGGGAGAGATCTTTCAGTCAATTATCAGTGTTCCCTATCTTATGCTGCCATATACGTTACCATGGCATAAATACAGGGTGTAACAAAACACCCTAGTAATACTTAAAGGAGTGCTTCAGACCATCAAACTGAACTACTTTCACTATGGAGCCAACATGGAAATCGCGAAAAAAAAATCAGCTCTTTCTTACAAAACTGCAGTACCGTCTCGACTCAAATGTATGGGATGGCAGATTTTTTTTATTTTTTCTCGACGCTGGCTCAATAGTGAAATTTGTTCTGTTTGTTGGTCTGAAGCACCCCCTTAAGTATTACTAGGGTCTTTTGTTACACCCTGTATTTCATAAAATTATGTGTAGTATTTGTAAAAATATTTAAAAAATCGCTGGAGGCGGGATAGTGGCTGCGATCCTCGCCTCGCCCAATGCGTCCAACGCATTGCCCTGGCCATCCAACGGGGGCGGGGTATTGCCGCAAGCGTCATGGGCTCGTTCAGACCAGAAACGAACCGCGAAGGATTCTCCGATACATACAGGGTGTTAGTTTAAACAGATGCATTACTTTATGGGGATGATTGTTACCATGATACTGAACAACCTCCCATCCCCTAAGAAACCTGTAGGAAACTCGCATTTTTTTTCGTCTTTTCATACAAACGTTCCATCAGCTGATTGCATTTAGGATGAAAAGTCCAAAATTTTCTTTTCGAATTTCCTAAGAAAGCTAATAACCTTTGTTAGGGAAAGTTGTTCAGTATCAAGGGTACACAATCACCCCTAAAAGTAATGCAACTGTCCACCCTTATAACCTTACACCCTTACACTCTTACACCCTTACACCCTGTATACCTATTTATGTTTTTATACTATTACTATTACTGTCTTTCTTCCCAATAAATATTTACACCACTCCAAAACAAATACAATAAAAGCTTTTTAACAAAAAAATTCAACCGCCGAAAAAACTGAAAAGCAAAAAATAATAATTTATTTGACCTTAATAACTAAATTCTTAAACTAATATAAGTAAGTATATCAAAGTATATAATATTATTTTGCAATTATTTTGAGTTTTTAATTAACCTTAATAACTAAGTTCTTAAACGAATGCAAGTATACCTAAGTAATTTTGAGTCGGCGCCAAACAAGAAAATTTATTAATTGCGTGATGCGCGCCAGCAACCCGAACGGGCACACACCACGTAACGTAACCAATATAACATCACTATCCACACAGGCCCTGTACCCGGACTTTCGATTTTCTATATATCGCGACTGTTTCGGTCCGGACTTCATTGTAATAGAGTTGACATTGGAACGAAAACGTTCACGTAATTGTGAAGTTCGAATGTCCGAGTAGAGGCCCAGGTGCATACGCCCCGTCTCGTTATTTTTTTGGAATGTTAATGTTAATCCCTGAAGATTTCACGTTGCATTGTTAATTTCATTTTGGTTATTTCTTTAAATTTAAGGTTATTTAGTGATCTTTGTTCATTGATTGTTTGGCGCCGACTCAAAATTACTTAGGTATACTTGCATTCGTTTAAGAACTTAGTTATTAAGGTTAATTAAAAACTCAAAATAATTGCAAAATAATATTATATACTTTGATATACTTACTTATATTAGTTTAAGAATTTAGTTATTAAGGTCAAATAAATTATTATTTTTTGCTTTTCAGTTTTTTCGGCGGTTGAATTTTTTTGATAAAAAGCTTTTATTTTATAATTTTTTGTGGCTATAATCTTCTAATTACTACATGCGTAATTTTCGATTACTTTTAAAATAGCTACCTACCTTTTAACCGCAGTATAAGAAAGAGTATATATTACTACATACAGTATTGTCCATAGCCTCCCTGCCTCCCACCAACTTATTACCTCACTGCCTCTGGTTACCTCACCGCCTCTGGTAACCTCGGCAATTACCTGTGTTTTGTTACAACCTTTTTTTTTTGACGCTGGGAAAAAATGCATTACGCATCCCCTCCCGTTGGGGGATGGGAGGGGTATGTGGGACTCCCCGGTGCGTGTCACCGGTATACCCACTAAAATAACCCAGCGGCACTCCATCTTCGCCCGGATGGCAGGGGACTGGGACACCAGCAGAGCCTTTACGACCTGTCCCCCGCCGGCGAGTTTTGTTACACCCTGTGTTGAGGCCTGATGAGCTAGAAAATATAAGTCTGGCAGAATTTGCTGTGCGATACGAAACGATTCCAAATAGTATGTGGAGTGAGGAAGATGGTGATATCGAACTGAGAGAACCTGTTGATGAGCCTATAAAAATAAGATATATACGATTGAGGGACGGACGGTTCACGCATGCGAGTAAGAAGTTTAGTTGAATATTTTTTCCTCCTATCCTCCACTTGTGATCCACTTATCCATGTGCTTATAAAGTGATCCCAAGACGTAAGTCGTAGGGCTGGATAAGTGGGTGCACATAAACATTTTACTATAATTATTTTGTCACACGTATTCATCCAACCCCTGCCTACACACACCCACAAACACACACACCCACACACACACACACCCCCCACACACACACACACCCCCCACACACACAAACACAAACACATCCAAACACACCAACACATGAGCGCGCTTTAGCGTGCACTGTGCACTCATATGTAGCAGATCTCTGCGTACCCTCTGGCCTTATGGCAAAGTATGTAACTATATAAGGAAGCTAATGCTTTAATCACAGTTTTACTTTTTAAGCATGAGCAGCTGAGTAAGATTGAGTAAAATTAAAATACAAAACCAAAAATGGTTTTGTTAACTACAGAACTCGTTCACGTTTACACTGGCAATGGACTAACTTTTTATTAGGAAAGTATTTATTATCAAAAACCAAAATTAAACTACTCACATAATTCACTTCAGCAACACACGCACGCACGCACTTCGCTTCTAATGTATTAATGTAACTTTATTAGCAAATTATAAACAAACACACCAACACACGAGGGCGCTTTAGCGTGCACTGTGCACTCATATGCAACAGATCTCTGCGTACCCTCTGGCCTTATGGCAAATTATGTAACTATATAAGGAAGTTGTTTTGTTAACTTGTAAGAACAAAATGTATTAATGTAACTTATTAGCAAATTAAAAAAAATCTGTAATTTACGTGTAAAATTTGGTAGCCTACCTCTACCTACCAAATAAAACAATAAAATTTCGTAAAAAATATGTCTTTTCTTTAAATATTACAGTAAGATATTGTTTTATTTTTTGGGCTGGCTTGACACCGAATCCAAAAAACAAATTAATGTTCTGATAGATGCGAATTTAAAATCATCATGGGCCTTGTTTCATCTAAATAGATGTTTCAAACAGCGTCTGTTTGCTTAAGACACCGACGTTCGTGGCTATATAAGCCGATTCGGGAGCGGCAATGCCTGCCGCATTTACGGCATTTGTGCTGTGTGTCGGTTGGTGCAGGAGCTTGTTCATTCCTGTGCCTTTTTGCTCGCTTTACGGCCAGAGATTCGAACCAGACTTCATCGTGGGCTGTTCGATCGTCTGCTATTTCCTTCCTCCACTCGTCCCTGTCGCTTGCAAGGCATTCCCACTTCGAGTGGTCAATTTTAAGAGACACCATATCGCGCTTAGCACAGTCCTTAAAACGTAACATGGGTCTTCCGACATTACGTTTAGCGAAGGCTACTTGGCTCAGCTTGACTCTCCTGGGC
Source organism: Agonopterix subpropinquella (assembly GCA_922987775.1). Classification (NCBI taxonomy): domain Eukaryota; kingdom Metazoa; phylum Arthropoda; class Insecta; order Lepidoptera; family Depressariidae; genus Agonopterix; species Agonopterix subpropinquella. Next base: position 7,634,397 of record OV277704.1, on the reverse strand, counting down.
AAACGATTTGTGTTCATACGGTGCACATGCCCCAGCCACCGCAGTCGTCTCTGCTTAAGCATGGCAATGACACTGGGAAGCTGTGCAATCTGAAGAACTCTCTCGTTCGTTACCCTATCCTTCCATGTGATTTTTAGTACACTCCTAAGACAGCGCATGTGGAAATTATTTAGGCGACGTTCTTGCTTTGCATATGACGTCCAGGTTTCAGCACCGTACAAGAGTGTACCTACTCAAGACGCATGCTTGGTAAACAAGCATCTTTGTCCTGACTGTTAGATATTTGTTATCCCACACTCTTGTACTTAGCTTCCCAAACGTCGTAGCCGCTTTGCCGATGCGAATGCTGATCTCGTCGCTGAGACCGAGATTGCTCGTCACTGTCGATCCTAAATAGCAAAACTTGTCCACAACTTCCAAAGGCGCACCGTCCAACAAGATAGTCGGTATATGGTCAAACCCTTGCGGTAATACTACGGTCTTTTTCGCATTGATCGACATGGAGAACAAGGAACATGCCCGAGAGAATTTATCCAGCTGAACCTGCAGCTCTTAAGGGGTTTTTGCAACAAAGGCAGCGTCATCAGCAAAGAGCAAACTGTCCAGATGCAGGTCATCGCGTTTAAGGCGAGACTTTAAGAGACTGGTGTTGTAAAGTTTGCCGTCCGCTCTGGTGTGAAAATGAACACCCTGTACGGCGTCGTCGAAAGCAATTTTTATAAGCAGGGAGAAAAATATGCCGATTAATGTAGGCGCCAAGACACATCCCTGACGGACCCCTCTTCGCATATCAAAGACGGCAGATGTGTTGCCATCGAAGACAACGGCGCCCTTCATATTATCGTGAAACGACTTTATCAGCTTCAGTAATTTAGGCGGACGTCCAATCTTTACAAGCGCAACATACAGACCCTCCCTACTGACAGTGTCAAATGAGGAGTTCTATTGTCTATCTCCGAAGCCATCTGATCTGGAAAAGTCCAGATCTTCACCAAATTAAAATGGGACCACCTCTGAAGTATGACCTAAAAGGGAACATGAACACGAATCATTTATTTCCATAGTCGATGATATGCTATAGATCTTAGGGGAGTTCTATTGTCTATCTCCGAATCCCTTTACCAGATCTTTACCAAATTGAAATGGGACCACCTCTGAAGTACGACCTACCAAACAAAAAAAAAATTATCGGAATCGGACTACTCTGTAAGAAGTTATCGGATCATTTATTTCAATCGTCGATGATATGCCATAGATTTTTTGCGGAGTTTTATTGTCTATCTCCGAAGCCCTTTACCAGATCTTCACCAAATTAAAATGGGACCTCCTCTGAAGTATGACCTACTAAACAAAAAAAAAATTATCAAAATCGGACTACTCTGTACAAAGTTATGCGTGTTCATACATAAAACAAACAAAAAAAACAAATATACGCGTCGACTTGAGAACCTCCTCCGTCTTTTGTTTTTTCGTCGGTTAAAAAGTCATTTTACATGTCGAATTCACTCACTCTTCGCTGGAAGATACATATCTTATCTTTTTTATGTACCTTACAATTGGGGAGTTGACTACATAAAATATATTTTAGTTTCAACTGCTCAGTAAATAAGCCGTTTGAAAATAACGCTAAACTCACATTTTCAGTAATTCTGAAGCTTGAATACTATTTTTAATATCTGGATAAACTATAAAAAGTATCAAAACGACGACGAAAAACAATGACGTCACTCTCCAAATTTTAGTACAATATTTCATACAATGCACGCGTTTTGACGTTTGATAAAGAGTTGTTAATTTGACTAGTTGGAAACTCGCGGATTTATACAAAATAAATATACCCTGAAGGCAGGGCTAAGCTCCGATAAAGGGGGTAAAAACACCCAACCACCCAAAAACTTTGGAAACAGGTAAATGGAACTCCTCAACAGTTGAAAACAAATCATTGGCAATTGAATAAGTTGTTTGAAATCATCAATTATATGCTATAAGTGAGCCTTGCTAAAACTACACGCTTTAAAAGATGGTTAATAGTTGGGGTTAGGTGACAATTCGCCAGCAAAAAAAAAAAACAAAAAAAAAATATATATTAAATAATAAAGTCCCAACGAACTCCTACTAAGATTCGCTACGAGCTCCTTGCCACCTTGCTAGCGACCGGAATCGAACTCGCGCCAACCGCACCAAACCGCCGCTCTGCTCTGGAGGCGAGTACCGAGACCACTCGACCAACTGGTGCTGCGCTGGACTCGGCAAAAAAAGGCATGCCTTGCCACAACTACGCTTTACAGACGCTTAGGATGAGTCATACTGACTCTAAAGTGGACACTTTTCTTCAATCTGACATCGGATTCGTGTTCAGGGTCCACGCGGACCCTCAGATATTGATTTTGGAAGCAATCGGTTGAGAAACACAAATTGAAAATACCAGTGAGCAGTTTTTGTAACAGTTATTCAGCTCCATCATTAAATAGGTACTTGTTACAAAAGCACTCATCGAGATGATTTTAACGAGCTGAAATTCGATGAGTATACTATTAGCCATCCAAGAGTTCCACTAGCCACCTTCCAGCTCCATCACCAGATCAGCTGGATAATACCATATTATTGTATTGTCATCAGAATCACATGCACCTGCAGAGTCTTTAATGGATATAACGCACCCCCGAACGAATAAAGTTGTAAAGTGCCATAACACCCTTTTCACTTTTATTCCATGTTTGGAATCTACAGCCTTCAATAATACACGTCCTAAATTTTTACTACGCAGCTATGGTGCATATTCATAAAATTATACTTCGATGTTACATCCTCGAGATTCAAGTATACCATGTAGTCCGTTGTTCGATATATCGCATCATCACACAGTTCAGATTTGAATTTTCTAAAATAAAAACAAATTAAAAAGACATTGTACCGACTACCGCAGTTTCTCGTCTTTGCCGGCAGAGGGCTCAACTGACATTCGTTTTGTGTGTGTCGCATCATTCGCACGGTGTTAAATCAAACAATTTTGAACTTAGTTTCTTTCGGAGTTTATTTTACGTAGATAACTTTTCTTTAGCTTCAAATGGGTAAACATAAGCGTAAACGTGAGAAAAGTGCAGAAGAATTAATGCGTAAAATAAGGAAATTAGAAAAAGATGTGCAACGGTCGCGTGAACGCCGCCGTTCGTCGAGTTTTTCGAAAAATTATGAAGGTGAGTTCTTTCCCTCATATATAGCTATCTGTGATAACTTAAATTACGTGATTTAGAAGGATATTGCCCGATATTTGTCTTCGACAAATAGATTTTTGTTTTTTAGTTTTATCATAATACCTACAATTATTATTACGAACGTGAACTTTATTGTTTTTTCGATTAAAAATTAAACTTATTTTGGCTTTATTCAATATTTCCTAAGTGATAATACGTGATACTATCCGGAAATATTTTCACTTACTTTCCTAACGTGGCGATACGTGATATCACCCCGAAAGTAAATAAAACGAAACATACCAGGTTTTGTTTTTTCCTTGTCCCATAGAAATGGGACCTGAGACCTCAAATCAGTTCGCCGAAGACGGCTCTTATCTAGCCTCGGACATGGAGTATGATCCAGCTGACTACCTCTTAACACAGGAAGATAATGACAGTCAACAGATAAAGTCGGTCGCTACAAGGATAGACTTACCTGAGGTGACGAAACCGGGTAAAGACTTACCTGAAGTGACTTCACCGTCCGGCGCCCCCTCCGGCGCACCTTCAGCTGAAACGTCCACTGCAGTACCAGTTCCCGAAGCTCCACTCGCTGAAAATGAATCGGAAAACGTTCCTGAAGAGATCCTCTCCATGCTAGGTGAAGCAAAGAAGTCAAGTGAGACGTTTGGAAAGAAAATTCCACATGAACACTCTGAACGCTGGGGTAAGATCCTGCTGGAAGGCTTAGCCAAGGACGCCAAGGAGGCATTATTGAAGAAGACGCTGATCCCAGAGAATTTCCAGTTCGCAAAGGCTCCTAAATTAAATGCTGAAGTGGCTTCAGTGCTCACAGATCCTGCGAAAAATCGTGACAAAAGGTTAGAAAAGTCACAAAATCAACTTGGATCCGCAATAGCAGGGGTGGTAAACCTAACAACTGAACTGATAAACAGTAATTTAGATAAGATACAGATCATTCAGAAATTATCAGAAATAAACCAGACCTTACTGGACTTACATTACGAAGAAACATTGAATAGAAGGCGGCTAATTATCCCAATGCTGGACAAAAATTTTTGGAACATTATTCAAGGAGTGAAACGTGATACTTACGTATTCGGAGAAAACTTAAGTGAAAATATTAAAACATCCAAGAATCTAGAAAGGTCAAGCCAGCAAATAAAGAAGCCGGCTCCAACACAATCTGCCACTTTCACCAGAACCAAGTAACCAACCGGACCGGAACCAGAAGAACCAGTAATCAACCGGGAAACTCTCGTGCGCCCCCCCGTCAGATGACGGGTGCGGGGCGCGCTGCTCCCCCGCCGCCCGCCCGCGCCGCGGCCGCCGCCCCCTCGCTACTACTCGTACCGCGAGCCGACTGCGGCACCGCCGCCGGCAGCGACGAGGAGACAGCCTGCAACAGCGCAGCGGGGCCGTGCCAGCCTGCCGTACCGGCACACCTACGACTACGACAGGAGGGGTCGCCGCTAGAGGTACCTCACGCCGGTAGAATTAAACATTATTTAGACAATTGGCTAACGATTACTTCCGACGCTCACATTATTTCATATGTACAAGGTTGTCAGTTGACCTTTGAATCAAAACCTTATCAATTAGTGGAACCACAGAACCCACCATTCTCAAAATTAGAAATGAAAAAGAACATTAATAAATTACATGACTTAGGCGCCATTGAACCATGTACGGAATCTAGTAATCAATTCATATCACCAATTTTTCTTATACCTAAAAGTAACGGTAGTTTCAGGTTTATTCTAAACCTCAAAAATCTAAATAAATTTATATTAGCTTCTAAATTTAAAATGGAAGACATAAGGACTGCTTCACAATTAATATCAGAGGGATCTTACATGGCAACAGTCGATCTTAAAGAAGCTTATTTTTTAGTCCCGATTCATCCAGATCATAGAAAATACTTACGGTTTCGGTTCGAGGATACTCTTTACGAGTTTACTTGCTTGCCCTACAGTTTGTGTACGGCACCCTACATATTTACCAAACTTATAAAACCGATTATGTCTTATTTACGTAATGAAGGTCATATACTTGTGGAATACTTAGATGACATCCTATGTATTGGTAATACATACAACTCATGTTTAACTACAGTCAGAGTTCTCGTTGAAACGTTAGAATGCTTAGGATTTGTTATAAATCATGAAAAAAGTAATATGATACCGACAAACAATTGCAAATTTTTAGGATTACTAATAAATTCGCGAAATTTAACTTTAGAATTACCAGAGGAAAAAAGAATTAAAATATTCGAAATGACAAATAAAATTTCCAAACAATCGTTAACTACCATAAGAGATTTTGCGAAGTTTGTCGGTACCCTGAATGCAGCGTGTCCAGCCGTCAAATACGGCTGGTTACACACCAAGCGTTTTGAGAGAGAAAAATACCTTTCTTTACTAAGAGACTTGTCCGTGTGGTGTCGGCTAAGAATAGCACCATCCCATATCCTCCCGTGGGTGTCGTAAAAGGCGACTAAGGGATCTACCGGACGATGGGCAGCAGCATCCTCTGAGTACACACATTCAATCCAACTGCGATCGCCAACCCGCCTGCCAAGCGTGGCGATTATGGCAAATCCCCCCATTTTTGGGGGAGGCTTATGTCCAGCAGTGGACGTCAATCGGCTGATATGATGATGACTAAGAGACAACGAAAATTATGACGCAAAAATGAATATAACCTCGAGTCTTGATGAAGACTTCCAATGGTGGAAAAAATCAGTTTGGACCACAAACAACCCGATACGTAAAGCACATTATACGTTAGAGATATTTACTGACTCATCACTCTCAGGATGGGGAGCATACTGTGATGGAGAAACAGCTCACGGATATTGGTCACCAGAAGAGTCTAGCAATCATATAAATTATTTAGAGCTGCTAGCAGCATTTCTAGGATTGAAAAGTTTTTGTAAAAATTCAAAGAATGCTGAAATTCTGCTTAGAATCGACAATACGACGGCTATTTCTTATATAAATAGAATGGGTGGAATTCAATTCCCGCATTTAACTTCGGTTACCAGAGACATATGGTCTTGGTGTGAACAAAGACGTTTATTCATTTTTGCATCATATATTAAGTCTCGAGAGAACACCGAAGTTGACCGGGCATCTAGGGTTACCAATATAGACACAGAGTGGCAACTCAATGATGACAGTTTTCTAGAGATAACTATTAAGTTCGGAAAACCAGATATTGACTTGTTTGCTTCGCGTATAAACAAAAAATGTACAAAATTTGTTTCATGGAAACGTGATCCGGAAGCATTCGAAATAGATGCCTTTACATTGCGTTGGAATTCATTCTATTTTTACGCTTTCCCACCGTTTTCTTTAGTTATGAAATGCTTACGAAAAATTGTAAACGACAAGGGTTACGGTATTTTAATTGTTCCCCACTGGCCCAGTCAGCCCTGGTATCCAATGTTTATGTCATTAATTTGTTCTGAGGTGCTATACCTAGAACCTTGTATCAATCTCCTTTTATCTCCTTCCAGGACGAGCCATCCTTTGTGGCCAAGTCTTACACTGGCGTGCGCGATATTATCTGGGAGGCGTTCCTGAAACAATCTCTTCATAATGATACTGTAGAAATTATGTTACAATCTCTATCTACAAGCACATTACAGCAGTATAATACTGCTTACAAAAAACGGATACCATTTTGTAATGATAACAAATATGATTGTTTCAACGTATCAGTGCCAGTATTATTAAAGTTCTTAACGGAGCAGTCTAACAAAGGTGCTAGTTATGGTACGCTCAATACATTTAGATCTGCGCTATCACTGCTTTTAGGTAAACAATTTTGTAACAACGATTGTGTTTCAAGATTTTTTAAAGGTATTTTTAAGATAAAGCCCAATTTACCAAAATACCATAGTTCTTGGAATCCTAACCTAGTACTTTCATATCTTTCTGGCAAGTATCCTAACGAATCATTATGTTTAGACATCTTGACCAAGAAACTTGTGACTCTTCTCGCGTTATCCACAGGACAACGTGTGCAGACCTTGTCACTTATAGATATTAATAATGTTACAATAAATGAATCCAGTATAAATATAACAATCACCGATATAATTAAAACTTCGACCCCTACTAGGGCTAATCCAAGATTGGTCATACCATTTTTCAAAGAAAAAGAATCAATTTGCCCAGCCAAGGCCCTATCTTCATACCTTGACATAACAAATGAGTACAGATCTCTTCCTAACACTAATAAACTTATACTGACTACTAAAAAACCGTTTCACAACGCAAATTCCCAATCTATTAGTCGTTGGATTAAAGTGGTTTTAAAAGACAGTGGGATTGACATAAATACATTCACGTCTCACAGCACGCGGCATGCGTCGACGTCTGCGGCTAGCCGCGCCGGTGTATCAGTCGACTTAATAAAGAGGACCGCCGGCTGGTCAGGCAATTCATTATGTTTTGCGAAATTTTACAATCTTCCATTAGACAATTCAGTACAAGATAGGGCCTTCGCCGAAGCAGTATTTAATATCTAAGTTACTTAGAATAATTAGGTACGGTAATTAATAGGTACATAACTATATAAATTACATTTACAAAATAGTAATTAATATAACTAAGATGATTATTCATTACTACTACACAAAGGTTTTATTTTTTCCAAACATACCCAAAGTCAATCATTCTGCATTTAGCGCTAAACATCTACATGGTATACTTGAATCTCGAGGATGTAACATCGAAGTATAATTTATGGTTAATTGAACTTACCTTAAGTGAACTTCAACCAAAATTATATGAGATGTTACATCCGAAGAGATTTAAGGAACCGCCCTACCCTAGTCACATATTAGGGTTGTGCTTACATTAATAGTGTGAACTTACCCTTTAAACAAATGCAGAATTTTAATGATGCTAACCTACTCTAAAAAGAATGTCAGTTGAGCCCTCTGCCGGCAAAGACGAGAAACTGCGGTAGTCGGTACAATGTCTTTTTAATTTGTTTTTATTTTAGAAAATTCAAATCTGAACTGTGTGATGATGCGATATATCGAACAACGGACTACATGGTATACTTGAATCTCTTCGGATGTAACATCTCATATAATTTTGGTTGAAGTTAACTTAAGGTAAGTTCAATTAACCATAAATTATACAGGAAGACATTTTTTTTTTTTTTTATTAACTATGGGTTTGCTCTTGACCTCAATCCAGTCCTCAGGACGAAGATGGGGTCGTAGATGTAGCGAGCTTACCCAGAAGATACCTATTCACTCGTACTTTAAAGGAATTCGGGTTGTAAGTACTCGGAAATACTGACGCAGGTAAGGCATTCCACTCCTTGGCTGTGCGCATTATAAAAGATTCAGAAAGGCGCTTGGTGCGGATATGTGGGATGTCAACCAAGAAGGGGTGATATCCCGCGGTGCGTCTGGAAGTCCGATAGTAGAAAGGGGAAGGTGGGATGAGCTCATGCAGCTCAAGGGCACACTCACCGAAGTACAATCTGTAGAAGACCGACAAGCAGGCCACTGCGGCGGTGGGCTAGGCTATGAAGCTTGGCCTCCACCAGCTTACTATCGCCAATGAGCCTCCTGGCTCTGCGTTCAACCGAGTCGAGTGTGGCAAGTTGATACTTGGCTGAGCCATCCCACAGGTGGCAGCAGTACTCCATACATGATCGGACCTGAGCTTTATACAATACTAAGAGCTGTCCAGGAGTGAAGTACCGCTTCACCTTGTTTAAGATGCCCAGCTTTTTGGCCGCAGTTTGAGCCTTAGACTCGATGTCAGCGCCGAAGTTGAGTTTCGTGGTCAAGCTTATACCCAGAAGCCCAAGACTGTCGGAAACAGGGACAGATGTACCCCGGAAAGTAGGAGTCAGATTAAACGGACTCCTTTTTGCGGTGAACAGACAAGCCTGTGTTTTGGTGGCGTTGAAGTTGACTAAATTATTGTCACCCCACTGGGAGACAAGACTTAAAGTCAAGTTTGTCCGCTCAACCATGGCCTCCCTCTGCGAGCGTATTTTATACCCGCTGGCCCCTGCGCCAGATACATATCTCTCCATGACAGTACTGTCATCTGCATACCCAACAATACCTGACACAAGGAGGTCATTGATGTGCAGCAGGAAAAGTGTCGCGGAGAGAACAGACCCTTGAGGAACTCCAGCATCAATTGCCATAAGGTCAGAAGAGCAGCTGTCAATGACAACTCTAATCGACCGTTCTCTCAAGAAATTAGATATCCAGCTGCAAAGATCAGCGGGGATGCCATAAGCGGGAAGCTTGTTCAGCAAACTAGCGTGCCATATCCTGTCAAAGGCCTTCGAGATGTCAAGTGATACAGCCAGTGCTTCACCGTGCTTCTCGATGGCCTCGCCCCAGCAGTGCGTGACATACACAAGAAGATCCCCAGTCGATCGCCCCCGGCGGAAGCCATATTGGCGATCACTGAGTAGATCATTGTCTTCTAGGTATGACAGCAACTTACTGTTAAGTACTCTTTCCATGACTTTACAGGGAATGGAAGTAATGGCGATAGGGCGGTAGTTACAGATATGAGTTTACTATGTAATTTATTTGGCCGCAAAACACGACAGATATGGATTTTCATACAACATTGCCGGCCGCTGCACGCATGTATTTGGCCAGTACAGCAATTTCGATTTATCTCGAAGAAGGTTGTCAAAATAATGCTCACATTTCCAAGCATGTTTGAGAAAAATTAATATTTACGTGAGCGCCTTCTAGGGTCAAAAAACGCAGTCACCTTTTCAGTCTAATCACCGGCTATTGAAGCATCAAAACTAATGCAGGGCGCTTTGAAAGGGAGTAGCACTCGCACGAGCGATCAGTGCCGGTTGCGTTCGCTAAAATTAATTTGCGCGGTCATCAGAATTTTTCAAATGTTACTCGCACGATCGATACGTCTAGGGTGTAAAGGGGTAGTGATAGATAATGCTCGATGGTTTGCCACGCGAAGTCGGTACGCACCTGTAAATCAACAGTCTTGATTGTTTTGCCATTTGTGGCACCGCCCAAAATTGTTCGCTTTTTTTACCGACGAAAACAAAACAAAAAACGGTGGAGGTTTTCAAGTCGACGCGTATACAGGGTGTAACAAAACACCCTAGTAATACTTAACTGGGTGCTTCAGACCATCAAACTGAACAACTTTCACTATGGGGGCAACATCGAGAAAAAATTAAAAAAATCTGTTAACCGACTCGACTAAAATGTATGGGACAGCAGATTTTTTTTTTTTTTATGTTGGCTCCATAGTGAAAGTTGTTCAGTTTGATGTTCTGAAGCACCCCCTTAAGTATTACTAGGGTGTTTTGTTACACCCTGTATATATATATTTTTTTTTATGTATGTACGCATAACTTTTTACGGAGTAGGTAATCTGATTTTGATATTTTTTTTTGTTTAGTAGGTCATACTTCAGAGGTGGTTCCATTTTAATTTGGTGAAGATCTGGTAAAGGGTTTCGGAGATAGACAATAGAACTCCTCAAAGATCTATAGCCTATCATCGACGATTGAAATAAATGATTCGTGTTCAAGTTTTCTTTTAGGTCATACTTAAAAAGTGGTCCCATTTTAATTTGATGAAGATTTGGTAAAGGGCTTCGGAGATAGACAATAGACTCCTCAAAGATCATCGACGATTGAAATAAAAGATTCGTGTTCATGTTCCCTTTACATGTCCAACGGATATGTTAACCCAATATAACACCAACGCTGAAAATTTTTAAATTTTTTTTTTTTAACAAAGTATGAATACCGACTTCAAAACTCAAAAAGTAAAAAATAATAAATATTACAGCCGATGAATTTTACGTTAGCATCTATTAAGAATATCATTTTGTTTTATTGTAGTCGGTGTCAAGCCTAGCCAAAAAATTATTGCAAGCTCAGTCTCGAATCGTACAGGCTTGACAGCGACTTCGATAAAACAAAATGATATTCTTATAGATGCTAACGTAAAATTCAGCGGCTGCAATATTTATTATTTTTAGGTACTTTTTGAAATTTGAAGTCGGTTTTAATTTTTTGTTAAAAATTTTTTATTCAGTACAATATCTGTTGGTATATTTTAAATAAAATAGTCTAAATTGTAAATATTAAAGCAATTTTTATTACAGTATTTTTTTTAAATTGTAGTGTACTTTCTTTGTACAGTGGGAAATAAAAGTATAAAATGAGAAAATACCTAAGCTAAACTCGCAAGACGATCCCTTTTCAGAAAATGTAAGTATCCGCTCTTGGATTCAAGGAACCCTACTGTTTTCCACGAAACCCTAAGATACACTTTGGGAACCGCTTACCTCTTAGGATGCTTCGCTATGCGCTACAAAAACAACTTTACCTACATCAGTTTAGCAATTCGTAGCACCACGAGTCATTTTGGTGTTGTCCTACTGAAAGCTATATTCGTGAACTGTGGCACTATGATGGAACTGTCATTTTGCCTACATAATTTACAATTCAAAAAAATTATTACATATTAGTTATATCTACAATAATCACAGCTATTATTTACAATTTGAGCAATATTAGAAATATTTATATAGATATTAATACAGAAAAAAGCCGGAAATGTTGTAAAATAAGACGTGAAATTTGAAGAAAAGTTTGACATAGGTCTTACCTCTACAAGCGCTGCCGCGCTTCTAAAATGGCGTATCGCATCGGCAAAATGGCGAGACGCTCGAAATTTCGTAGATATTTTGGAATTGTGTTGAAGTATATAAAGTCAAGTAAACGAAATATACCTAGCTGCCAAGCTTATGTTATGGCCAAGATAATAGTATATTTTATTTGCGTAAATACAGTTTCTTCTAGATATAAAATGATATTAAAAGTAAGAAAGAGGGGTAACTTCGGGATGTTTTTCTATCTAGCCAAATTGTTCCAATCGTGTACTGAATAACCTTCCTGCCTAGGAAATATCCCCAACTATAATATATATTTCATTCAAATCAAAATTATTACATTTTGAATGGAAAAAACGTAATCGAAAAAGCGATTTTTTACGAGTTTATAAACTCCATTACGCCTTAACTACAAAAGTTTGACAATGTTACACATAATACTTTAGTAAATCGAGATTTAAAAAAATCGTGCAACATGGGCAAAGATGGAACTCATAGCGTGTTAGTGTAACAATATCTTAAAGCTAAGTGTTGGACTGTTGGTACTAACACGTAAGCAAGCATTTCAGTAAGTATATTTAGTTTTTATGACATTTAACTTTTATTGCCTTACGTTAAACAGCAACAGCCGTTGTTCTGCCTATAAATTGTATGAGACAACGATATATCTTGTTAGGGATTAGCACCATCGAGGAAAGCAATAATTCATAGTGACATCGGGTAAAGCGGGACAAAAAGAATTATAGGTTTGGTCTATGTCTCGGCTAAGACAACAGAGGAATGTCGGGTGTTGTTAGGAAGTTTTTGTTTACAGAAACGATGTGGTAATATGGAGTGCGCTTTTAATTTCACCTGCAAAGAAAGAGTATCTATTCCTGCATAAAGTAGGGCTAGGGACGGACGGACACTCCCTGCTCCCCACCAATTTTAACCTCACCCCCGCTTGATAGGAAGCGTGGCGAAAATTGTAGGCGATATGGCGTATTTAAGTCTCCCTGGCACTCACTCAGTACCGCACAAATGCTTCACTTCATGAAAGTCACACCTTGGACACTAATAAATAACAAATATCCTAGGACGAGACTAGACAAAGTGATGAAACAGGGAAAATTTATAAAAATAAAAATGTATAACAATCTACCATTAGAAATAACCAAACTCTCCGTCCCTGAATTCAAAAACAAAATTAAAAAATTTCTGCAGGATCACCCATTTTACGGTTTAAACGAGTACATGGACATGAATCTCACCGTAGACCTATTCTTAAATAATGATTAATAATAAGTGACAAACCTTGGGGCTATTTAATGTTGTGTGACTACAAATGATTTATTGTATGGTAGATAGAAATTAACTTATAGCATACTGACATTGAATTTGATATAATTATGTATATTGTTAATCGAAATTTCACAATCAATAGCTTATTTGTAATATTTTATTTGTTAATTTTTTTTTTCTTTTTGTATTATTGTGAATGTAAATGAATTTAAGTATTAATTATGATTATGTAAACTTGACGTACCTAGTGTAGCATTCTCTGTTACAAGGCCAATAAAATTCTGATTTCTGATTTCTGATTTCACTTACTTTTATACAATAGGAAAAATTTAAAAGAGGAGGTAAGCATGTACGATAGTGAGTGAGTGCAAACGAGAAAGGAATACGCATTTGCTTAACATTGGTAACTGCCGAGTCTCCTCAGCTCAGGTACGTTTGACAGCCGGACACCTCCGAGGTGTGCATCGTCGGTCATTGACATAAGGCGCATTTTATTTTTCGTTCCTGAAGTGCGCGTTTGAAATTTGAAAAATCGGGTTGAGTGAACTATCTGTTACGGTAGTAACTACTATCAGTTTAAAATAGCAATGTGCATGACCTTGAAGGGCCGTTCGATAACTTCACTCGGTTGTAAAGGAATATAGACTCTATGTGAAGGAAATAATCATTTGAATGACTCGAGTGAAGTTCGTGCGATTGAGTGACGCCATATTTGCAGGCGAGGTCATGCACATTGTTATTTTAAACCATAAAGATATACGGAACGGAACGGAAATACGGAAACGGAACGGAATAGAGTAAGTGACATGAGTTGTCAAATGTAACCGTTTTTGGACGTTTTTTGGAGTCCTCGGCAGGGTAAAAATTCGATTGCTGTGTATTAATTCTCAATCTAACGTGAAATGGTGAATAATTTAATGAAACAGTGTTAGTATATTTTACAAAATTATCTACGATTTCACTTTAGGTTCACGATTATTGACAGAAACTGAATTTTTACCAGGACTCCAAATCCCCAAAAACGGTTCTATTGCCTCGCGTCACGTATCTCTTTCTATTATACAGGCATGCCGCTAGGTACATCTCGCTCTCTCAGCTGTCACCGTCTCTCTTACGTAGTATAATACCTTTATGTTTTAAACTGATAGTATGTATTAAATAATCTGTGTCAGAGGGCAATAGAGGGGGTGAGGTAAAAAGTTGGTGGGAGGCATGGAGTGTCCGTAATGTATTTAGTAAATAGATACTCTTTCTTATACTGTGGCTAAGTGTCCAAACAAGGCAGAGCTGTACCGTTTCGTAGGTAGTTGCGTGGCGGGATGCCGGGGCAGAGAAGCCTGCTCCGCTATGCCTTACAAGCCGCCGGTACAAGGTTTATTTAAAGAGGAATATGTACATCAAAACAAAAGAAAATGCCGCCAAACACATATATGACAGAAGATTTTTCAAAGGAAATGTTAGAAAAGCGTAAAGAACTACAAAAACAAGTAGTACAGGAAAGAGAAAGGGGCAACGAAGCATACATAAGAAATAACAAAATCATAGTGAAGCAAAAGGAAAATGAAAGGAGGAAACGGGGCAGCTCAGAATCACCGGACCGGTCAACTTCCCAACAAGAAAATGGGAAAAAAATAATAGCTCCAGCAAAAATACATAAAGCCGATCCATTTGCATATATGAGAGGTAGGTCCCATTCTTTGTCAGAGAAATCTAAACATAAGGCATAGGAATCAGCAGGCACCGGTTATCACTACCAAAAAAATACAAAAGCAACTATCAATCAACAAATAAAGAAGGAAAATATCCCCAATCCGGTTGGTCACCGTGGGGAGTTTGACCAAAGCCCTCCAACTCCAAAAACTAAGAAAGTGAAAACGCAATATCTCAATATCATCATATCAGCCAACAGACGTCCACTGCTGGACATAGGCCTCCCCCAAAATGGGGGGATTTGCCATAATCGCCACGCTTGGCAGGCGGGTTGGCGATCGCAGTTGGATTGAATGTGTGTACTCAGAGGATGCTGCTGCCCATCCTCCGGTAGATCCTTTAGTCGCCTTTTACGACACCCACGGGAGGATATGGGGTGGTGCTATTCTTAGCCGACACCACACGGACAAATATCTCAATATAATATCTTCTTGTATTTAGTGTTGCAATATCTCAATATAGCAACACTAAATACAAGAACTTTAAAATCAAGAGAAAGCCTTTTAGAACTTGAACTAGCACTGAACGACATACAATGGGACATTTTGGGACTGAGCGAAGTCAGAAGAGAAGGAGAAAAAATTGAGGACTATGGCAAATTCTTGCTATATCACAAAGGGGAAACACCTGGTCAATATGGAGTGGGCTTCTTAGTCAGAGACATCCACAAGGAAAGCATTGAAGAAATCATTGGCATATCAGAGCGAATTGCCGTCTTGAACATGGAACTTAAAAACTGCAAACAAAAATGGAGCATTATTCAAGCTTATTCACCCACAGAACCGAAAGACAAAAACAAACGGAAAAAAGTGGAAGAATTTTATGCAACCTTAAATAAAACAATCAAAAGCCATGCTCACAAGAACCTTATAGTCATGGGTGACTTTAATGCCCTCATTGGCACCAGGCAAGAGTTTGAAGATGGAATCATGGGTCCATTCACCTATGGGAAAAGGAACAAAAATGGAGAAATGTTAGTCAACTTTGCTCTCGAAAACAACCTTGTAATACTAAACACGAAATTTAGGAAAAGGAAAAGTAGAAAATGGACGTGGACATCTCCCAACGGTGAAACACGAAACGAGATAGACTTCATTCTAACCAACACTTCAAACAGTTTCAATGACATAAACATCATAAATAATTTCAACTTTAACTCAGACCATAGAATGGTAAGAGCGAAACTAAAGCCAGGACCACAGAAAACATCAAGACGAATCTACCACGACTCAAACCATAAGCAAGAAACAGATGAATCTATAGGCAACAAAGATCAAACATTCCTACTCGACTATGAAGATGAAACAAAACGACTCACAACCCAAGAAAAATACAATATGATAGAACAAATTCTAAGGTCAAAGTTGAAGAAAGAAGACAAAGAAAGAAAAAATAAAATACAAGAAAACGAACAAATTAACAAGCTACTTGAAGAAAGGAAACATCTCATAAGCATTAGAAACAAAACAAAAGAAATCAGAAAGAAAATAGCAGAGTCAAGCAAATTAATAAGAGTGAAAATGAGGAAACAGAAGGAACTCAACAGACTGAAAATAATAGAAGAACACATAATCAAAACTGGAGGTATAAGAAAAGCCCAAAAAACTTTGAATGACAAAAAAGAGTGGATTCCAAAACTAAAGGACAAAACTGGACAGGACAACTCAAAGAGATGTGACATACTCAGCATAGCTACAAATTTCTACAAATCACTATACAAAAAGCAGAAAGAAGGAGGTACCTACATCGACATCCAATACGATGATGATGATATACCAGAAATACTAGCTAGAGAAGTTGAGATAGCAATAGAAACTCAAAAGAGAGACAAATCACCAGGACCAGACAACATACCAAACGAAATACTATTACAAAACAAATTAGAAAGTGCAAAGTTGTTAACAAAAATATTCAATGAAGTATTGACCACAGAATGCATACCTACACAGTGGACAGAATCCAATATAATTTTACTATTTAAAAAGGGAGACATATACAACATTAACAACTACAGACCTATCAGCCTCATGTCTAATATATATAAAATATTCGCCAAGGTGCTACTAAACCGATTAACAAGAGTACTGGATGAGAACCAACCGATCGAGCAAGCAGGATTCCGAAGTGGGTTTTCTGTTATGGACCACATACACGTTGTGAAGCAAGTTATAGAAAAATATAAAGAATACAACTTACCACTATACTGCTCCTTTGTGGATTATAACAAAGCATTCGACTCACTCGAACACGACGTAATATGGCAGGCATTAAAAGAACAAGGAATAGAAAATAAATACATAAGACTGATAAGGAATGTGTATTCAAATAGCTCAGCTAAGATACTTCTGGAAAAAAAGGGAAATAGTATCCGCATAGAAAGAGGAGTTCGCCAAGGAGACCCAATTTCACCCAAACTCTTCTCAGCAACGCTAGAGAAAGTCTTCCGCCAGTTGAACTGGGATAACCAGGGAATTGCGATAAATGGATCCAGACTCACGCACCTGAGATTCGCAGATGATGTGGTCCTATTTGCAGAGTCGCCAGCAGCCCTGGAAAGCATGCTAGATGAATTAGCTAGAGAAAGCGAGAGAGTGGGGCTAACAATGAATGCCGAAAAAACAAAACTAATAACAAATCGGGAGGAGGTGGCGATTAATGTAAACAATAAAACAATCGAATACCAGGAAGAATACATATACCTAGGACAAGTTATCTCTACAAAAAGTCTAAGTGAGAAAGAGGTCGATCGACGGATAGCAAACTCATGGAAACGATATTGGTCGCTGAAAGAGGTGATAAAAAATAAAGCATTCAACAACAAGCTGAAAAAGAAGGTATTCGACACATGCATTCTACCAGTCCTAACATACGGCTGCCAGACTTGGGCCCTTACAAAGAATCAAGCCAAAAAAATAGCAACCTGCCAGCGCGCTATGGAGAGGAGCATGTTGTCTATTAGGAGGAGGGATAGAAAGAGAAACACTGAAATAAGGAAGGAGACAAAATTAACAGACGTAACAGTGAAAACAAGGATTTTGAAATGGCGATGGACCGGACATATGATTAGAGGCAACGACAAGTGGAGCAAAAGGGTTACAGTCTGGCACCCAAGAACAGGGAAAAGGAACAGAGGAAGGCAGAACAAACGATGGGGAGACGATATAGAAAGCACAGGAGGAAAGCTATGGACAAGAACTGCAAGGGATAGGACAAAATGGAAAAAGTTGGAGGAGGCCTATGCTGAAGGGCAAACAGACAAAGATAGCCGGTGTCAAAGTGAAAGTGAATAAAACATAACAATAATGCATGATCAGATAAATAAGTGATAAATAAATATTCTGTAATAATGATAATATAATGTGTGTGTAATGTAATGGAATAAAATTAATTTAATCTAATGTAATGTAAAATTGCATGCAAGAATAATTTCAAAGTGTATTCAAATAATTAATTAATAATTCAATGTAAAATATTACTGGCACCTTATTTTGTATACATTATTGTTTAAGTCAAAAATGTAAATTGTCTGAATAAAGGGCTAATTCATTCATTCATTCATTCATGTACATCATAAATACATGAGATAAAATATCCAGAACTCTGTCGCACTCCATGAGCAGTACATCCCTTGTTGTCAGACTTTAACCGTCTTGACTACTTGAAGATAATAATATCGTGAGGAATGTCAGTAAAATTTGGATGCGATTGGTACAAGACCGAGGGCAAATGGCATAAAAGGGAGACGATGATAACCTAACATGTTGATATGTTCACATGTTGTTGTTCTATACAGGGTGTAACAAAACACCCTAGTAATACTTAAGGGGGTGCTTCGGACCATCAATCTGAACAACTTTCACTATGGAGCCAATCTCGAGAAAAAAATAAAAAAATCTGCCATCCCATACATTTCAGTCGAGACGGTACTGCAGTTTTGTATGAAAGAGCGGATTTTTTTTTCGCGATTTCGAAGTTGGCTCCATAGTGAAAGTTGTTCAGTTTCATGGGCTGAACAAGGGCAAGGGCTTTCAAGGGCTCAGCATCCCCTTAAGTATTACTAGGGTGTTTTGTTACACCCTGTATCGTTGTCTAGTCATCAAAATACAAGTCCAGGCTAGATTCTGGTACTTTAAATGTGACTAGATAATTTGTGTGACATTGT
The DNA here is from genome assembly GCA_922987775.1 of Agonopterix subpropinquella. Taxonomy (NCBI): domain Eukaryota; kingdom Metazoa; phylum Arthropoda; class Insecta; order Lepidoptera; family Depressariidae; genus Agonopterix; species Agonopterix subpropinquella. Next base: position 7,615,384 of record OV277704.1, on the reverse strand, counting down.
CCAAGATATTTATATTTATACATATTTCAGGTATTCTATAATTTTCGTTTTATGCAGAAAAAAATTAGAAAGTGGTACCTATACAGTTAGTTAGCTTATAGTATTAACTAATGACCGATGAAGAAATAGTACATTACTGCAGCGGCCAGCAACAGAGGCATTGATGGACGAACGTGTAAATGTGGGCCGAGGCGAAGCCGAGGCACACATACGTAAGTCCATCAATGCCTAGTTGTGGCCAAGGCTTGTATAGTACTTTTCTCAAATAATGCGCGGAAATTAAAACAGTAAATTTTCTCAAATAATTCGCGGAAATTAAAACTTTTCAAAATCAATGACGGACATCGCACAACAATTCGTTTTTTTTTTTCAATAAACAGCTTTCTATAGTTCGAAATTTAAATAAAACCTTTGATAAGTTACCTCCTTGGTCGCCATGTTTCGGAGAAAAAGATCGTTCCATTTTTAAATTACTCGACAGATATGAGTTTAGTATGTAATTTATTTGGTCGCTAAACACGACAGATATGGATTTTCATACAACATTGCCGGCCGCTGCGCGCATGTATTTGGCCAGTACTGCAATTTCGATTTATCTCGAAGAAGGTTGTCAAAATAATGCTCACATTTCCAAGCATGTTTGAGAAAAAGTAGTTACCTACTGATACAGTTTTGTGAGATTCCTAACGGAACAATGAATAAAACTTTTCGTTTAATCTAAATCAGACTATCTATTGCTATTAGTTTTTTTTGTTGGATCTTTTAACCCTCAGGTTATAACAGACTTAAAAACAATGAAATGAAAACCTTACACTTCCTACCGAAAATACAACTACTAATAGAAATTGCATAACGTCAACCATTTGCAGCTTTGTAGGTGTGGATAAAAAACAATTTTTAAATACTTTTGTGAAGTTTTATACGGTTAACAATGCAGAATCTATGAAATCAAATATTCAATGTGTCTAGGTACTGAATGTCGTGGCAGTCAATATTCTATATACTTACCATTAGGACTAAAAGTTTCCTAACTCTACCTTACCTAATTCCATCGTTTACTTTCACATTTACCCTGTCTATAGAAAGTGATATAATTTAGAAAATTCTCGTTCATATTTTCCCTAATTTGTATAAAAGCTCAGAAATTACTCGTAATTTTTTTCGCATTAAACACCGTTCTTTATAATACTCGGTGTGGTTTTGGAAAATGACGCTACAATTTTTCCATTCTTGCTCCCGTCTTTGTGCATTCCTTCCATCGTATCATTTCACGTAATAGCTGTTCATTATGGTTAGAAACTTATTAAATTATCTACCTCGAGCCTCGTTTACATTCAAAAATGTTTGTTTTACAGTTTATTTGTTCATTTTGTAAACGTTGATGCTATTCGTTATGAGTAAATTGAGAGTACGTTTATGGAAGGATTTACGAGAGTTACGCGGTTAATATTCCAAAAACGCGGTAACAACGCGTTATTAATTTTAGTTTGGATTTGTTTATGTTCTGTTGTTTATTATTATTTCCATTAACCCATTCCACGCCACGGATTTATTTAGAAAACGCCACAACCCAAAATTTGTCACTATCTTTACGTACGTTGATAAGTTTATTTGTGATAAAAATAAAAGGATTTTTCAACATTTTTTTTTGTCTGATATATCAGACTTTGGCGGCGAGGGCACGAAACTTGAACATCTGATATATCAGACTTTGGCGCTGAAAAGGTTAATAAAATTTCTTCAACGAGATTGTGGTCGTTTCTTCTTTTTTTACTAAAGATTCTAGGATTTACTCATTCTAGTTCGTTGCCACCTGGAAAATCCTTTTTACTTACTTTAGTTACTTTTAGCAAATTGCAGGTATTCGTTCTAGTTTTTCAATCAATGATATAAGAATAGGTACCTACCTGCCACCTGTTTTTATACGAAATAAAACAGTTCCATGACTAACAGATTTTGAACACATGTGTATATTCTACAGAAGAGGTAGCAAGGGCTTAGTCAGGATTGTATATGGGAGGGGCAGACAAAGAAAAATGTATACAAGCCAGCTTTCAAGCCTGTTAGTTTCTTAGCAAATCGCTCTTCTAAGGGGACACACACACACACACACACACATACACACACACACACGCCTTTTAAATCAACCTATTAAAGGGGTACAACCATAAAGATATTATACCTTACGGAATAGAGTAAGTGACATGTGTTTTTGGACGTTTTTTGGAGTCCTCGGCAGGATAAAAATTCGATTTCTGTGTATAAGTGTCTAAACACATTATGCCGAAAGTACGCGACCGAAGTTCGGCACGATTACGCCAGCAATGCTATTTGAATGAACGACGACACATTATGCCGAAATTACGTTGCGTTATAGCGTACAGCCGAACTTCGGTCGGGCGTAAGTTCAGCGGCAACTTAGTCTGTAGTGCACACATTATACGCGAGTTTACGCGACCGAAGTTCGGTTCGATTGCCGACGAAAATCCGGGGGCGGGGTGCAGCGGGGAGGCAGTAATGCCCGCCCGAGCCCCGCACCCCGCGTGTCTCTTGCTCGCTCGTTCATTTCGCTGCTTCTGTCTGCGCATGACACACGTGCGAACACCACCGCGCATGCGCGATCTTGTTTACTTTACTTTACTTAGTTACCGTTGCATCTCAAAAAATATAAGCTTCGAATTGTACTTGCGATCATTATTGTGTAGTATCCTACACCTACGTCATGTTTGATTCAGAAAAATTAATTATCGCGGTTGAGTCGCGACCGTGTTTATGGAACAATGGAGATGCAAGCTATAGTAATCGATCAATGAGAAAAATTGCTTGGGAACAAATAGGTGAAGAATTCTACGAAGATTGGAGTACTTATAGTGCCAAAAAGAAAAATGAAACAAGTAAGTTTATAGATTTTATTAAATATTTTTATTATTTATCACAAGCAATCAATGTACAATGCGGTCCTGCCAAACTACCCGCCCCTCATTGTTAAAATATTCCGTAAACTTTTGCCTAACATTAGTGGCATTAGTGATATTCTGATGTGACGATTGTGATGATATTGTTTCTAAGTCGTCTACAAATAATTGATCCTTAAAGTTGTATCCATCACGTTTTCTGACGAAGTTGTGAAGTACGCAAACTGCTTTTACAATGTGAGTTGCAAAATCAGGATAAGTCAAAATTGGAGTATGTAGGATTCTCCATTTATTACACAAAACACCAAATGTACATTCTACACACCTTCGTGCCCTGCTGAGACGATAGTTAAACGTGCGTTTTTCTCTGGTTAAATTATTACCTGGAAATGGTCTCATTAAATGTTTGTCAAGAGCAAACGCTTCATCGCCTACTATTACAAATGGAAGCTTTGGTTCATTTGTGTTAGGTAGTTCTCTATTAACTGGTAAATTTAATGTTCCACTTCCCAATCGTATTCCCAAATTTGATCTTTTGAAAATGGCACTGTCTCCCTCCCTGCCGTAAGCACCTACATCAACTACAATGAAATTTAGATTGGCATCAGCAAGTGCCAATAAAACAATTGAAAAATATTTTTTATAATTGAAAAAACGAGAACCTGATAGTGCTGGGCACTCAATCCGCACGTGCTTGCCGTCTAGGGCGCCAATGCAGTTTGGAAAATTGGTTGTAGAAAAAAAAAATTCTGCTATGTCGAGCCACATTTCCTTGGTAGGTTCAGGCATTTCAATTGGTTGTAATATCTTCCAAATTACAACACACGTTTCTTTAATTATATGAGCAATAGTTGATCGGCCTATTAAAAAATCTTCTGATAAACTTTGGAAGGTCATTCCAGTTGACAAGTACCTGTGAACAAAAAATAAAATTATTTTTTTCATTTCAGTTGATGACTTACAAAAGAAATGGAAACATTTGAGAGATTACTACATAAGAGAGAAGAAAAAAGACAGTTTAAAGAGTGGTAGTGCCGCGCCAGCCAAGAAAAGAAACACTTCATATTTTCAGATGTTGTCTTTTTTGGATATTACTATAGAACATCGAAATAATGATAGCAACCTCAGTTTACCCGAAGATGAAAATAGTACCAGTTGTGATACGCTACCACCAACTACTAGTCCACCGCTAGTCACTAGTTCGCCATCTCTACCGTCGAACGCACTGACCAATTCTGAGCGTAGGAATAAGAATTTGACACCATTTCAAAAATCTATATTAAATAGAATGTCTGTCAATGAAGAAAATGATCCCGATAAAAATTTTTTGCTTTCATTATTACCTGACATGAAAACAATGACAGACAGTGAAAAATTCGATTTTAAATTTGAAATTATGACTGCAATAAAAAGAATAAAGTATAGCAAACCTACATCATTGTCATCAACTCCATCTACCAGTGCATATGAATATAATCCTTCAAAAATTAGCTCCAACAACAATTCAGATAATTATGGTTATACGACTCGTACTCATGATTACGTAGACGATAGTATCGACTCACCCGCACATTCGCATTATTCAACTGAAGACATTGAAGATATATTACAAACTCATAATATTGAAACTCAATCAGGCTTATTGCCTAATAACAACTCTGATGAAAGCGAATCGTAAATTGCTGCATTTAATAAGCACTCATAATGTCTAGGAGTAATATGAATATAATAATATAAGTGTATACCTATAAATAAATGAAGATTTGCAAATATGGATCATTAATTTACTTACCTTATAGTGACCATCAATCGTTCTGCAGGTGAAATGGAATCTCTGAATGTAGTATCTTTTTTCAAAATGTTGTTACTGATGAGAAATAACAGTTCATCAAAAGATTGTATCGTCATGCGAAAATAATTGAAAAACCTATCGGGAAAGGCTCTGTACTTTGCATAACGTTGAAACTGGCCATCTTGTAGTCTCGTAGAATTCAATGGGTGCACCCAATATTCTTTCCTGTATTTGTCTTCTTCTAAAGCCTCAGCAATTGCTATTACTGTAAAATAGTCCATTTTTCGTTTTTCGCACATCAAAAGTAATAACGGAACCAACGCAAGATCACTTTGTTTCCCCGTCTGTCTGTCCGTGTAGAAATACGGCACAACGCCACGACAGCGCTAGAGACACTGAACAAAGTTACGCAAGTTTACGCAACTGAATTTCTGCCGCGTAAGTTCGGCGCTTATGGTGTGTCATATTACCCGAATACGTCGGAACATGGTCGGAACGTAAACTCAGCCGCGGATCTTCGGTCGCGTACTTTCGGTATAGTGTGTTTAGACACTAATTCTCAATCTAACGTGAAATGGTGAATAATTTAATGAAACAGTGTTAGTATTTTTCACAAAATTATCTACGATTTCACTTTAGGTTCACGATTAATTCACAGAAACCGAATTTTTACCAGGACTCCAAATCCCCAAAAACGGTTCTATTGCCTTGCGTCACGTATCTCTTTCTATTATACAGGCATGCCGCTAGGGACATCTCGCTCTCTCAGCTGTCACTGTCTCTCTTACGTAGTATAATACCTTTATGGGTACAACGGGGTGTTGAAGTTTTCCAAAATATACGCGGGCAAAAACTAACCATGTAAAACTTTTCAGAACTTTACACAATAATGTTATATGTTAGGGTGAAATTGATATCATTAGCAACCTTTTAAACTAAGAGTCTACCCATCAAACTGAACAAGTTTTACTATGGGAGCAAACCGATCGGAGAAACTAAAAAATCTGCTGTTTCATACATTTGAGTCGAGTAGGCACTGCAGTTTAGTATGGAACAGCTGATTTTTTTGTTGCTCCGATCGATTTGCTCCAATAGTAAAAGTTGTTCAGTTTGATAGATAGACTCTTAGTTGAAAAGGATGCTAATGATATCAATTTCATCCTGTAGGTATATACCGGCTTAATACAGGGTGCAAACAATAAGTTTATATTATGATTATTCTTTAATCTACACAATGTCATCCAAAGCAATAATTTAATTTATTAGTATACTTATGTAAGTTCAAGAACACTTCGCATTAAATACTTGTTAATCACCAAAGTAAAATTCAACTTTCACTATCAAATAGACAAGTTTAGAAATAATTTAGAACAAGAAAACTCATGATTATAAATTCTATTAAAAAGTTTCGCGTTTTAGTGAGAAACTCTATTTGCTTAAATTCTTCTTTGCTTTGGTATCTTATAAATATTTATAGGACATTTTTCTTGCAGACAAAAGCTACTTGGTAGAAACAAAGTAAAATTCTTAGACACACCTGGGACTTCTGTTTATGTAGTTAAGGTATATTATCTTTTTGTCTTATCCTTTGTTTATTCTTCGTAATGAAAATCAAGAATTAGTACCATTAAAGGTTAGCTATTTATTTATGAAATAAAAACGTTTTGATACAAATAGGTACCTATGGTAAATAGGTACCTATGTGATTTTGGTATAGCCCGTCATCCATTTAGGTATACAGGGTGAAATTGATATCATTAGCATCCTTTTAAACTAAGAGTCTACCCATCAAACTGAACAACTTTCTCTTTGGGAGCAAACCGATCGGAGCAACAAAAAAATCATCTGTTCCATACTAAACTGCAATGCTGCAATGCCTACGCGACACAAATGTATACAACAGCAGATTTTTTTTTGCTCCGATTTATTTGCTCCCATAGTAGAAGTTGTTCCAGTTTGATGGGTAGACTCGTAGTTTAAGGATGCTAATGATATCAATTTCACCCTGTAGACTCACCGGCAGGCCCCTACCAAAATCTAATGTAAAAAAACATTAATTTCATACGAGATAACCAATTATTGAAACAAGTTAACCCACCTTTAAAAAACTTCATAATTCATTTCATAAATTAAAACTTCATCGCTTTCAACGAAAACGTTTTTCAAATAAAAAACTTTAAACTTTAAAACATCCTTTTAAAACTTGAAATTGTAGGTGAAAATGGATCTATTTTTTACCTCACTCTGGTACTTTACGTTAGTTCATATTTTTATTTCAAGTTTTCAGTGCAGGCAGCGGTTCCGGTAGTGCCCTCTGAGTAATGGTGCTTTTAAATTTTTTATGTTATGTGAATTGCTGGGTATTCCCCGTTTATTATCAACTTTGTAATCTATTCTACTTTTATCCTGTTCTTTGTTCCTTTATTTTTATTCGAAGTATATTTATAAGATAATAAGTGATGTAGTTTTTACAAAATAATGTAACGATTTGTGTATTACATCTAAAAGACATCATTCATCAATGTATGGGTCGTCAGGCCAATTTGTGATATGCATGCATATGCATGTGATAGCTTTTATATACGCATTTTAATTTAGACAAATATAATAAAAATACAAACCAATTGCTATAATAGCTACAAATAAAGTCGTTTCGTGTTACAAAATATTTAAAGTAATATGATGACAGCTCGAAGTAATTACAAATAGCGCAGTTAGCAATATAAAAAAGCGATCTTTACTGTAGTAAAACTTCTTGGTTAATGATAGCGTCATCAAGGAGGTAATCCTCAAGGAGGTGAAACTACACATTACTTCCTTTATGGATAGCGCACTCTGAATTTTGCTCTGAAATGGCTCTGAATCAAAGAGAAATTCTCTGAATTATCCACCCAAATGGCACATGTAGCATTATAAGAGACCACTTTTGGTGTACACGGAAACTAAAGGCTGTATAAGATGGTGTTACAATGGTGTTAACAGCGCTGTTAACACCGATATAACTCTTATTTGGGCACAAGTTATACAGCCTAAGGTTCTATATTGGAATTATAATGGGCCACAAGGCATTATATCAGCTGCTTAACAGAATACGAGTGTCCTGTTATACAGCCTAAGGTTCTATATTGGAATTATAATGGGCCACAAGGCATTATATCAGCTGCTTAACAGAGTACAAGTGTCCTGTTATACAGACTAAGCCATTATATTGGGGTTACTGCTATACTTAAATAACGCTTGAGGTTCTACATTATACTTCTAGCATCAGCAGAGTGTGTACATAAAAACCTGAATTTATTTTATTAGTAGAGTTAAATTCTTTAAATAAATTCCGTGAGTGTTGGTTATTAATGGCGTGAAGTGAAGTTTTATTGAGAATTTGTGATAACCTAGTTAAGAACACTTTTATAATATTAGCCTGTGAAAACATTTGGGAATGCAAGTTCATTGTGAATGTTTATATGGTTTTATAGCAAATTTTTTACGCGCCTCGGAAATAATTTGTTTTTAATTAGAAATATTGTGAAAATAATTACACGTCAAAATATATGTGTACATTTTTTGTCTCTGATTTACATTTAATCATACAAAGTTTTATTTTATATTATAATAAATATGTGTTTTACGTGTAAATAAAAGCAGAAATCATTAGTAAAACATAAACAACACCATAATTTTATTTATCATATGGTTTTTAGGTTATAAAGTTATAACAAAATGGCGCTTTCTTAAGAAACCCATGTGAACTCTTATAATCCTGAATTAACGACTATGGCTGTACAAGAGTACACACCGGTTCCTCTATAACGCTTATTGCAGTAAATAAGAGTTCAAGTGAACCAATATGCAGCCTGTCGGCTTATATTAGTGTTATTATGGTTCACATCAACGCTTAAGCCATTCATGTGAACTACTTAAACGCCATTATGCAGACTAAAGCAATATAGTGGTATTTTCTGTAGCCATTTTACTGCCAAATGCTGTATTTCTGAGTTACAAGAGTATCTCGGAATACCTTTGGTGTTCAAGAGTGCTAATATAACACCTTTAAGCAGCTTTGAAAAAGAGGCTAATAACAGAGTTGAGGTGAACCAATATAGAACCTTAAGCGTTAAATCACTCTACGTGTACACCACTTTACTGCCAAATGCTGTATTTCTGAGTTACAAGAGTATCTCGGAATACCTTTGGTGTTCACGAGTGCTAATATAACACCTTTAAGCAGCTTTGAAAAAGAGGCTTAATTACAGAGTTGAGGTGAACCAATATAGAACTTTAAGCGTTAAATCACTCTACGTGTACACAACTTTACTACCAAATTCTGTATTTCTGAGCTACAAGGGTATCTCGGAATACCTATGGTGTTCACGAGTGCTAATATAATACCTTTAAGCAGCTTTGAAAAAGAGGCTGAATAACAAAGTTGAGGTGAACCAATATAGAACTTTAAGCGTTAAATCACTCTACGTGTACACCACTTTACTACCAAATGCTGTATTTCTGAGTTACAAGGGTATCTCGGAATACCTATGGTGTTCACGAGTGCTAATATAACACCTTTAAGCAGCTTTGAAAAAGAGGCTGAATAACAGAGTTGAGGTGAACCAATATAGAACTTTAAGCGTTAAATCACTCTACGTGTACACCACTTTAACTCTATTGGCTGTACAGTAGTTCACATTGACTCTTTTAAGATGCTAGCATTACAGTGGTATAATTCTACACCTTTATACAGCAATAATCATATTTTACTGCCCCTATAATGCTCTTAAGCAACCAATGCAATATAGGCTGTAAGAAGGCATTTTTGACAGCTGCTCTAACTCTGATCCCGTTACAATAGTATCCGTTCCTGCTCTTATAATGCTGTTATAAAGACTAAAGCGTAATAAGCAGCCCTAAGTTCTCAGTTGAACCCTATTAAGTGTTAATTAATGCAACAAGTTCCGAGTTACACCAAAAGTGGTCTCTTATAATGCTACATGTGCCATTTGGGCAGTGAAATTATCTGATGTTTTTGTTCGATTCGGCTGCGCTTTAGTTTTTCTGTGTTTTTCTGCTTTATACCTACTTATTAATGAAAGTGTGATACAGTCGTAGGAAGATAGCATTTGTGTTATTATTGTAGCAGTGTTAGCGGTAAAAGGACTGTGGGGTGTTGTGCATACTGAAGGTAGTCTGGTACATGGGTTGGGCACGATACCAGACAAATATTGAGCCTCTTGCTGCATATATCTTGACGACCCGGTTGGTGTAATGGTTACCACGCCGGACTGCCAAACCAGGGTCCTGGGTTCGAATCCCGGTTCGGTCATGGATGTTTATATGTTTGTGCCGTTGTTGTATGGTTTCCATAATAAACAGCCTATATATAGTGCTTTCTTGGGATCATTACAATGTATGTGCCTGTGAGCGTTATTTATTATTTATTTATTTATTTATTTATATCTGGATGATGAATAATTGTAAAAGAAGATGTGGAAAATGAATAATAATTATGTTTTTTAATCAAATACTGTTTTATTTCCCTTATACTAAAGGCTCCCCCACACAGTTGCGATTTTATCGAGCAATAATATCCCGGCGACTTTGTGACCGCGTCGCATGTCCTACTCCTACCACACAGGTGCGATTTTGCGATCAACGTCACGCGTCCGCCCCACCAATGAGAATGAATAAGTATAGTCTGAGATAGACATACTTTTGGTAACTGTCGCTAGGAAGGCTTTCCTAAAAAGAAAGAGTTCCCTCATATGGAGACATTCCTGGCTTTAGGACCAGATCTTGGTTTAAATATTAGTTTTGCTATTAAACCCAATCGTGTTCAAAAAATTAGAAGCCAATGCTGTACTGAAAATAAAAATTGTAAAATTGCAGCGATATTATCGCTCGATGAAATCGCACCTGTGTGAGGGGCCTTAATAGAGAATTAGAGAAATAAAACCTAAAAAAAATTATGTCAATGTCAAGTGGTCAATGTCAAAATATGTCAATCAATTTATTGTCAAGGCCTTCTTTTTTCAAAAAGTTTGTGACTACTTGTTCTGTGTTTTTTTCGCCATTTTTTCACATTTCGCAACTAAAATATCCAAATTCAATTCAAGATATCTCGTTTGTACCATAAAATATAACGTTGAAATAATTAGTTTTAGTAATATGAGTATGCGAACTATTATTCCCATATTTTTATAACGCTGTAGAAAAAGTTGGTAGTACAAAAATGGCCCGAGTTGGTGGTTGTCTTTTATAATTATCTAGAGTTTAGGTTTAGTCCACTCGTTTGAGGAGACCTTTGCAGTGAAATCTTGCAGGTATACCTAATTTTCAACATAATTTTTATGCCAGGTTTCGAATATCGTGTTTTTTTTTAAACTTTGACCATTGTATCGCCATAATATTATAGCTATCAGGTCGATGAAGGTGAACCTACCAGGGTGCTTTGCCGTAACGGGTGTGGTGTCCCATAGCCCGCAGTAATAAATCATAATAAACAAACAAATGTAATATTTAGGTAAACACGGTTTTCGTTCGTTTGCTAACACCCTTTATTATGCTTGTACAATTATAAATAACGAGCTTTTACCCGCGACTTCGTCCGCGTAAATTATATACCAGATTTTAAGTCAGATGATAAGCTATCAAACAAAAAAAGTTTTATCAAAATCGGTTCAGTAGTTTTTGCGTGATACTCGAACAAACAAACACCCAAACAAACGAACAAACAAACAAACAAACAAACAAACAAACAAACAGACAGACAAAAATCCAAAATTGGTGATTTGGAATCAGGGACATCTAAAAATCATATCGTAATCTTTTTTTTGTAAATATCTTCAATGTACAGACAAATTTCTGTTACAGTTTTATAATAGTTTAGATTATATAGGTAAGTGTATTTCACAATTCCATTAACAATTCTTATTGGAACAGTATTTTTAGTGAGAGGATATCCTGTGCACGAACGTTTAACTGGCAAAAAATTTATATATTACTACCTGAATGGGTAGCATGCCAACCCGCGATAGCTGTGATAGCGGGTTGGCATGCTACCCATGCTGGTCCACTCCGGTTCCCAGCATCATACCGAGATAAAATATATATACAAGTATTTAAGTTTAATCAACAGCTTTTAAATACAAGCTTTAATAAACAAACAAAGAGACAAAAAATCCAAAATTCATACGAAGAGTTCTCGAGTGGCGACCGCGTACCGGAATGCGCAGCGTAGGTTGGCCCCCACAAGGTGAACCGACGACCTGGTGAAGGCCCCGGGATCCCGTTGGATGAAGGCAGCGCAGAACCTATGTCCAGCAGTGGACGTCTATCGTCTGAGATCATGATGAAGGTGATGATCTTAAGATTAAGATCGTAGCAGGTGACTTTATTTTGTCTCCGTCTTTAAGAGACAGGATATAGGTGCAATGTTTCCAACAACAGTACACTACCACCAGTATACCACCTAGGTGGTATATTGTATACTGCATTGGCAACATTTGTAACTGCATTATAGTGACAGTGCAGTTACGGAACGACTAAGTTAGTCGCTTAGTTTCGAAGTACCTTCCAGGCGATTGGTCAGGACATGGCAATCTAAGTTTTCCTGATCATTTATTTTTAAGGCGGTAGTTATTGTTTTTATTATGGCTTTGTTGCCAATTTGGAACTATCGTATAATATCTGATGGGTACTAAAATGGAGTGGTTTAGTATTTGAATTATTCCAAAAAAATATAAGTAGCTTCGTTGCGGGTTATAGACATCAATCCGCCACAAAAAAATTATTATTAGATATAGAAAACCAGGTAGGTATTCAGAACTTTCTAGACTTTCAAGGCGGCTACGTTTATATGGAACTACTGAGGATCGTCGTATGACGAACGTACTCAGTCATACACATATACTTATCCACTTATCCACACACACTCACGCACTCACCCCCACACACACACACCTTCATACACACATCATCATCATCATCATCTCACGCACATACTGATATTCGCCTCTTTTTCTAAATATGCGTTTTAACATTAATTGCTAATTATTATTATTGCTTTAATTAAGTACAGTAATACCAGGTTTATAAGTCTTATCGATAAATTTAATACTGCGCCAAATAATGTTGACCAATCAGGATTTATTTTCCTGTTCGTACTGTACTATTTTGTTTGATCCCGCGATACAGGCGCTGCCTAGTGCAGAGGTCGATGTAATATGTGTTGTAATATCTTTGGCTGTCAAATAAATATTACTATAACTATTCTATTACTATTTACACTGGATTGTGTACGTCATATGCACCATAATATATCCATATAAACCCTAAAACTCTATGAAATCCGTGTATTATTCGTAGGTATACGAATCGGGATAAGCTACATTCGAAAATAGCACCTTCGAGTTTTGGCATACCTTATGGGCATTACAGCCCTTTCTGATAAGTAATTAATAATGTTTCTGGTTCAGCAATTGAGACTACAAGGATTTTATTGTTATAATATAAAAAAATACAATAACAGCACAGCACTTATCACTAAACCGAGTTCAAAATGTTTCATTTTTGGTTTTGCTGTCATATTTTGCGATTCCTTTTTGAATCCATTTGCTTTGAAGTGAAATTGAATGTTTAGGTTCTATAAAAACAGGCTCATGAAAGATAAATAAGGTCGAAAACACCTGGCTTTTTATTTGCAAAAGTCAACAAAAGGATGCCTCATGAAATAAAGATTAATTCGAACTTCATACGCAAATCCTTTGTACGAATGAGAGCGAGACACTGTCGGATGGGTGTATGAATAAATTCTAACTGAATTTGCTTAAAACAGTTGCAAAGTCTTTGTAAACACAATTATGTAATTGTGTTTGCTCTAAAATTTTACTTGAAATAACTAAAAAATTTGTTTAAAGAATTTCGTTTGTGAATACTATAAGCATCATTTATTTGAATATATTTATTGAACGAAAATAAAGCACAAGTCAAGCAGTCAGCACAAGCTTCTTCAGACAAGTGAAAAAAAAATTTTTATTGACACCAAAAATTATCAACTACGATTATAAAAAAATATATATACTTATACAAAATATTTATTGAACCAACGTGTGATACAGGTTTTTAGGACACTTTACCACTATACCTTATATATTATTTTTGTAATGAGAGCAATTGCGATTTGGATGCGAAATTGAAGGACCTCTAACCTCTATGTGCTTCTATGAATTATATCAGCAACATGCATAGTACAGACAGTGATCTCCAACCCGCTTCGTCAACATACTATTCTAAAATATTTACAATCTTTTCTTTTACCCGGAAAGTAAAATAAATGAACTTTCACTACAGAGACAACGTCGTTTTTTTTTTAAATCTGCTGTCTCATAGGTACATTTGAATCGAACCCGTACTTTTGTATGAAACAGCTGTTTTCTTTATACCCGGCCCGCACCTGTAGGTACTGCCCCGCGACCGCTCGCCAAAATACAATACGAGCTTTGTGTCATAAGACTCAAATTGCAAGCAATGAATTTTAGGATGCGGGGCGAGCGCGGGGACAGCGCGGTTTGAACGCGTAGCGGGCGCGAGGCGGGTGCGGGTCAATTACGGTAGCCGGCGCCGGCAGGTATCTCGGCAACTGGTGTGGGTAACCAGCGCAGGCGTTCAAATTAGCTACCGGCGGCGCCGGCAGCGGAGGCGTTCCCAATAATTATTGTCATTAAAATTAATTATCCCACGCAATACGGAAAGTTTGATAAAATGTTATTTAGACTTAAAATTATTATACTCCAAGTATCTAAAAATAAATTTTAATTAGTTAACTTTACTTTCTTCACAAAGTTTTAACTTGCTGTCAAATATTTGGCGTAATTTTAAAAGATCGGGTGGGGGCATACTAACGGGATCAATTTGCTCACCTTTCGAAATTTCGTTTTCCATTTCGGAAACTATTGAATATTGAAAGTCATGAATTTTGGAACTAGTTAATACTTGAAAATCTTTCTTGACTGTGTCAGACTATAATAAACTTAATTTATTTCCGAGATTATTACCTCACGCGAAATTAACCCATTTCAAAATCAAGGAATATCAAAATAATATACGAGTTATTATAATATATGTAAGACCTCGCGTTCCACCTCCAACTCTCCAACGCATACAAATTTTCTTCCTTTTTTTCGATTTGACTAATACAGCGTTGCTGAGAGAGCAGTTACTGTTTATTACCGTGGACAATTGGAGGGACCACGAAGGGCCTACCGAGCCAGGGAATGAACTTCAGTAACCGACGTAAGGGTCACCTAAAGGGGTACAGATTAATAGGACGTTGCTGGGGCTACGCGGCGTATTGGGTAGTGGAAACTGGTGAGAAGCGGCCTGGGTGTGCATGTAGCGTATGTAGACGCAAGAAGAAGGATTGGGTAAGGTCGGGAACGTCAATTACGGTGACGATGCATTGTTATCGTGTTGTGTGAGTTTCGGATTGCGAGTCACGGCTGTTGAGCCGTTAGGAGGCCGTGAACACATTGGAGTTAGTTAATTAATACGAGGTGAGCCTTTTCCAAGTGATGCTTTAAAAACGTCACTTACCTACAACATGCTATCCGAGTATTCAAGCAACCAAAATATACTTAAGTGGGGCTAGAACGCCAACCCGCGATAGCGACATTTAACACATCCATCTGTCAAATTTAGTTTTTTATCTCGTTCTTTCGCGCGCAAATAGAAAGAGAGCGGAAGTGTGATAGCGCTATATCACGCTATCGAGGAGGGTTGGCGTACCTACTAGCCCCGCTGGCAGTATTAATTGGCTACTTGACAACTAGTCAAATCAGCTACTCTTTATCGGACGTCAAAACATGCGCTTTGTATGAAGATTTGTACTAAATATTGAGTTGTGACGTCATCAACATTTTCATTACTTTTTATAGTTTATCTTGTTATTAAAAATAGTATTCAAGCTAAAAACTCAATGAAAATGGGAGTTTAGCGTTATTTTCTAACCCTTTTTTTATTGAGTAGATAAAAATAAAATATATTGAATGTAGTCAAATACCCAATTGCGGACTTAATACTTTGCGGAAATTATTTGTTGGGCAGTTTGTATTGAATAACGTAATACAACTTTGTCTTAGGTATTTAGAAGTGGAGGTCTCGATACAATATTGATATCTACCCGTTAGTTTCTGACAATATAATAAATTATTATTCTTCATCTCACAGTTCGATTTGCTTAACATCAATTCCAAATAGTGAAAACTTATCCGAACAGCCAGAAAACGTTTTAATACCGATTTAGTGGGCACTTTGCCTTCACACTTTTGCACTTTACGTCGTAGGAGACTTTTATAGATTTTCGCTTGATTCATTACAGTTTTTGAACTTTGTTCGATAGTGTAAAATTCATTTTGAAGAAAGTTTTAACTACATCCAGTTATGCAAGTTTTTGAATCTTTATACTATTACAAAACTGTAACAGAAGTGTGTCTGTACATTGAAGATAAAAAAAGAAAGGTTAGGTTTTTAGTTGAATCCAATAGATGACTGGATGATGGACTTTTTGTCCGTCTGTTTGTTTATTTGTTCGAGCATCACGCAAAAACTACTCGATCAATTTTGATGAAACTTTTCGTTTTTTAAAAGCTTATGATTAGACTTATTTTTATCTCACTATGATGACAGGAGCCGTTGCGGATAAAGTTGCGGAAAAACAATAATGTTTTGTAAAATGTGCAAAAAAGTAGGTATAGTTACGATCAATCTCTCAGTCAAATTCACTTTACCTATACTATTATGAAACTGTAAATATTTGTTTGTTTGTTCAAGCATCACGCAAAAACTATTTGATAGCTTATGATTTAACAAAAAATCTGGTATATCTCTAGTTTTATACAGGGTGTAAAAAAACACCCGAGTAATACTTAAGGGGGTGGATTAGAACATCAAACTGAACAACTCGCACTATGGAGCCAACATCGAGAAAAAATTGCAAAGAATCTGCTGCCCCATACATTTTAGTTGAGTCGGTACTACAGTTTTGTATGGGATAGCAGACTTTAAAAAATTATCGATGTTGGCTCCGTAGTGAAAGTTGTTCAGTTTGATGGTCTGAAGCACCCCCTTAAGTATTTCGCCCTGTATAAAAATATATTTTTTTCTTAAAACCCGGAAAATGGTAAGAATTAAAAATTTTGACAATTCAGAATTCGGAAAACCTAAGATCGCTTGTTGGAATCAAGCTACCTATTAGCTGAGCAAAGAATTAAATTATTCCGTTTAATCAGGTGATCGTTGGATTATTTTATGTTTTAAATTTATTCATAACTTTATAACAGTGACATGAATTTCGTTCGAAAATGTATAAACCAATTTGTGCACATACCTTCTTTTAATTTCACGCCTTAATGGCTTTGCCAATTAATTACGTTAAAAAAGAAAACAGACACCTATGCCGAGTAGAACCACTTTTCTAGCAAAGAGACAATGTAAGTATCAAATAAACAATAAGCTGATTGTATGAAAACTTTCTCCCTTTTAAGTTTCGTCTACACGTGTAGGTGTCATGTGCCTATATCCGTAACATCGTACCTATCATTTTCATTCTGTCATGAACTCTAATCAAAGTCTCATGATTGAGTGCGCATAATTCAAAGCACGCGCTACCGTCGCGCTTTCAAAATAAATGAAATCCTTCATCCACAGAAAAAACAATATTGTCTAAATTAATTGGTAAATTCCTCTAATCCATCTCCCAGACAAAACCATTCCTGGCAAAAGGCAAAAGCGAGAAAATTTTCTCTAGATAAGAAAATAGGGGCCACTTAAGGAAATTGCCTGTAATAAGACAATCGGCAACAAAAGAAATCGGCTGTTGCGAAAACGTAAGACTGATGAGCTTCAATGTGCTGTTTTTCTTTTAGTTAATGAATGCGATATTGGGTGTTCGTGTATACATAGCCTCGACCGTATCCGTCTTTTCTTCCCTTTGCGGTATCATGAAGCATAAAATAGTAAATAATCTACTTTATTCTAACCATCGATAAATATTTCATAAAGCCGATTTAAGTAAATAATAAACTAATTAATTAATTAAGTAATTAATGCTCCTCTCCGGCCGGCGAAAGTGATAAGTGGGTCAGCAAAAGTGATAAGTGGGTCAAGGAAAGTTAAAAGTAGGTCAGGAAAAGTGATAAGTGGGTAAGTGAAAGTGATAAGTGGGTCAGGGAAAGTGAGACGTGCGTCAGCGAAAGTGATAATGCCGTTGCTTGCCGTTGCTCTTTCGGTGTGAATTGACCATTATTTTAGCTTCCTATGAAGGTTGTTTTATTATAGATTCAGAGACCCCTGAAATGGGAATAAGCTGTTGTTTTAATTGTATTTATTGGTGATGGACTTTTTTATTTCTAGGGTATGTTCCATTTATCTGTAGCTCCATTGCTGTGTTTAAGTGTCATAATTTCAAATGCATTAAGACTACTGAATATTCTGCTTTATTTATAAATATACTATACGAGGTTTCATACTAAGAACAGTAACTTTAAAGACCATGTAAGTTATTCCAATTGGAATTCTATCAAATAGCAGAATTATAGCTATATTAATAATAAAGTCACACCAAGGGCCCACTAGGATAATGTACAGGAGTTTCGCTGCGAGATCGAACCAGAAATTAAGAGATCCGCAGAAGAACCAGAGTAGCGGATATAGCCCAAAAAATTGCTAAATTAAAGCGGCAATGGGCGGGCACATTGCTCGCAGAACCGAAGGCCGATGGTGCCGAAGAGTTCACGAATGGCGACCGCGTAGCATAAATTCTGCAGGTCCAGACTGTAGTAATAAACGCCCAGACTAAATAGCTGGTCACCAAAATGCATTGCCCTCAATGTAAAAAGTTTCCAACAAGGGGTTTCTGAGAAAACATGGGAAGTTAAACTTTTATGAGCAAACTTGTTGTCTGGGAGGATAGTCAAGTAGTACTTAAAGTAATAAACGAAGCTTATTAACCGTCTCGGTACCAGTGATAACTTGATAAGATAATGAAGGGAATCGGCACTTCATTTAAAGTTTAATCGTAAAAATAACTTGAAATATGTCTTAATTTAAAATGGCAGAAGTGGCTTCATCGGTGCTCTTCAGGTAGTGCAAACACCGCGCACTGTGGTAAATTTTTTGGTTTATGCTATAGCAATAGATCTGAATAAATGACGTAGATACCGCGATCTGCATGAAAACCCCGCATGTCACATTTTTAGGGTTCCATACCCAAAGGAGAGCGTCGTTGCGGAAAGGTATAGACATCCAATTCTGAGGGTCCGGGTCCGGACAACATACCATGTACACACGGCAACACATCAAGCTATACAAAACCAATATAAACTGGTCGCGAGTCGTTATACATTACCCGTCCTACGCGCGGCCAGCTTATTTTGGTTTTGTATAGCTTGATGTGTTGCCGTGTGTACTAATGAGTTTTTCTAACTAAGCATATATTTTAAGTATTATTAGTTTATTACTTTGATTTGGACGAATAAATGCTCTAGAAAGACTTTCGGGATCGGAAAAGTTATACCTACTGTGTAGTAATTTAATTAATAGTTGTAAAAGTAACATTAATTTAAGTAAAGTTGTTAATCTGATTGTATGCATACTGTATTTCCATTTAATTAGTTGTACATTTAAAGATTTCTTAAGATAAACATTTATTGCTGTATTTGTATTAGTGTAAAAACTGTTCGGAAATGAATAAAGAAAATAATAAAAAACCTTAAAAAACCTTAGACAATTTAATAGGGACGAGTTACGCGTGTCATTCTACTTAGAAACATTTCTGTCATTTTTTGCGGGGGGCGAGGTAACATGAAATCCGCAACTTTGGATTTTATTCCCCATAAGTTTAGATTCTAATTTTGAATGTTAAAAATCATGAAAGTAGTCTCGTGAGAACCCCAAACGTTCTAAGTTCAAAATTATTGTTTCGCTATTATAGGCTGTCTCGTTTAGTGATAAGGTATAAAATTGGGTGTAAATGCGCAAGATTAATTGATCTAATACCGTGGCAGAGGGGAAATGCTACCGCAAGGTGAGTCCCTATTAAATTGTCTAAGTAAAAAACATATATATTATTTATTTGCACAACAGACGTATTCTGATGATGCATGGTTTATTTATCTCTGTCAGTATAATTTAAAAAATTCAATCTGCTATCTGTCATAAATTTTTCAGTAGGTATATTCCGACTTCTCTGGATTACGTTTTTAAATTCACAAAGTTTTCTGACGCTATCCTAAAAGTAAGCAAATATAATTTTCAATTAACATTCCAATCCTGACAGGTTTGACGATTTCCAGCCTCCCGAACAGGCCGGTTTCCGAAAGGGCTTTAGCACTGTGGACCACATACATACGCTTCGGCAAGTTATACAGAAGACTGAAGAGTATAACCTGCCCCTTTGCTTGGCGTACGTGGACTACGAGAAAGCCTTTGATTCGATCGAGACTTGGGCTGTACTGCAGTCTCTTCAGCGATGCCAAGTAGACTACCGGTACATCGAAGTGCTGAAATGCTTGTACAAAAACGCCACTATGTCAGTCCGACTACAGGACCAGAACTCGAAACCTATCCTACTGCAGCGAGGCGTGAGGCAGGGAGACGTTATATCTCCGAAACTGTTCACCGCTGCACTGGAAGATGTTTTCAAGGTTCTGGACTGGAAAGGGCTAGGCATCAACATAAACGGCGAGTACATCAGTCACCTTCGGTTTGCCGATGATATGGTCATCATGGCGGAGACTATGGAGGAGCTCAGTCAAATGCTCGATGATCTCAGCAGAGCCTCCGAACGAGTTGGTCTGAAAATGAACATGGACAAGACGAAGATCATGTCAAATGACCATGTTGTGCCCACTCCTGTAATGATCGGAAACTCTGCGCTCGAAGTTGTTGACCATTATGTTTACCTGGGACAAACTATTCAGTTAGGTAAGTCCAACTTCGAGAAAGAGATCAACCGTCGAATCCAACTCGGCTGGGCAGCGTTCGGGAAGCTACGTAGTATCTTCACGTCCCAAATACCGCAGTGTCTTAAAACGAAAGTCTTCGATCAGTGTGTGTTGCCAGTGATGACATATGGAACAGAGACGTGGTCGTTCACTCAAGGCCTCATAAAAAGGCTGAAAGTCACCCAAAGGGCAATGGAGAGGGCTATGCTCGGAGTTTCCCTGCGAGATCGAATCAGAAATGAAGAGATCCGCAGAAGAACCAGGGTAACTGACATAGCCCAAAGAGTTGCTAAACTTAAGTGGCAGTGGGCGGGGCACATTGCTCGCAGAACCGATGGCCGTTGGGGCCGAAAAGTTCTCGAGTGGCGACCGCGTACCGGAAAGCGCAGCGTGGGTAGGCCCCTCACACGGTGGACCGACGACCTGGTGAAGGCGGCGGGAAAACGTTGGATGAGGGCAGCGCAGGACCGGTCGTTATGGCGATCCTTGGGGGAGGCCTATGTCCAGCAGTGGACGTCCATCGGCTGAGATGATGATGATGATGATTCCAATCCTCTCAAATAAACACGTTCCATGGAAATTAGATTCAAAAACATTTTTATCGCTATCCAGGGGTAACCTCTGCAAAGCGAGGAAAAATTCGATTTTACCGGAAAAAGATAAGGATGATAAATTACTTATTTCTGTTTGTTAAACAGAGCACGATTTAGCTTCTGAAGTTTATTCATTTCTAAGCAACATTGAGGTATTTATTATGAGAACTGTGAAGCCAGCCAGTCTACGAAAAAAAAAATGTTTTTACCCTCACTTTCAGGCAACAAATTAGGTACCTAAGTAGGTAAGTAATAGGTAATTATACCATAAACTCGTAGGTACGCACGTACGTGTTGCACTTTTAGAAGTCAGGTAACGCACTCCGTAACAGGAAGAAGAACTAATAAACTGTTGTACTGAAATTGATTGATATCAAAACCTTACCTAAATGTACCAGTTTGAACAAAAGTTTCAACAAATCTCGTAACGCTTGCGGGTCACGAGTTCTGAATAAATAACGAGGAAAACTCCTGATATATGAATACGATACGTCATCAGTTTACTCATAAGTTCGCAAGGAACTCGCATAATAGTTCATTTACCCGACTACGCTTAACCAAGAAATGTTATGTTTTTTTTTTTACGCTCACAGGCACATACATTGTAATGATCCCAAGAAAGCACTATTAATAGGCTGTTTATTATGGAAACCATACAACAACGGCACAAACATATAACATCCATGACCGAACCGGGATTCGAACCCAGGACCCTGGTTTGGCAGTCCGGCGTGGTAACCATTACAATCAATCAATCAATCAATCATATATTTATTTCAAGTAACAAGACTCATAATTTTATTAGTAGGAACACACTTAATCTATTCTATTACACCAACCGGGTCGTCGTTAAACAGCCCATGATATTTCTACGAGTACCTAACTATTTTAAAGAGCCTAAATTGGATTCTAATCGTGTATAGTCTCAACGCAAAATACGTACGTTTATCATTCGCAATAACGAAAGCATTTTTCCACCACACATTTATATCACTGTAACTCCTGTTCATAAGGATCGACTAAGAAGAAGAACCACCTTCACAACACTAGACAACTCTAATTTTCTTCTTTTCTTCTATG
Organism: Agonopterix subpropinquella; assembly: GCA_922987775.1. Taxonomy (NCBI): domain Eukaryota; kingdom Metazoa; phylum Arthropoda; class Insecta; order Lepidoptera; family Depressariidae; genus Agonopterix; species Agonopterix subpropinquella. The sequence continues at coordinate 7,593,015 of OV277704.1, read as the reverse complement.
CTAATTTCAACTTAGGACTTTCAAAAATTACACTCTTTTCTCGTTTAAAAGTTGTTAGCATGTCAAAGTTTCATAATTCTTCGTTTAGACATAATAATTCGTGGCCATCTTATCTTGTTGTGGGGGCTGGCAAGGCAGCAACACTTCGACCCAATGGGATCTTTTGTGTCAGCCCCAATACTTTTTGCTTTCTTCACCCTTCAATACATGGTCAATGAAGGAGGCGATACCATTGAGGGGAAGAAACCGCAGATCTCCTGGTTTTGGATATCCATCTCTGAGGAGGCTTATGCGTTTTGCCGCCAAGACATCACAGGCACAAAGGATATGTTCCATGGTCTCCTCATCCTCTGCGCATGCTCGGCAGCTGGGATCTAGGGTGAGTTTCATCTTGTGCGTCATCGTGCCTGGGGCGTAGTGCCCGGTGAAGGCTCCGACGATGGCACCATCCTTGCTCCTGCTATAGTTCAGTATGAACCTTGAAATACGTGTTCTCACATTCCTGATAAACGTAGAGTGCTGTTGTTTTCATTCATGGCCATAGAAACATCCTTCGATTAATTCTATGACTGGCAATGGCCCTGGTATGATTTGTATATTAGGGCGCAACGCAGGCAGGGGGGTAATTTTTACCCCTTCCTGCACAATTTAGTCGACGGGACGCGACAGGGGTCGTAGGAAAAAAGCCACCTAAGTAGAGAAATCATGCTAAAGGTTCGTTGTGCAATTTTATTTTAAAATTAAATCCGTATTGTTCTTTTGGATCTTAAACTACCTACCAAGAATAATCATTTTAACAGCCACCTGCATTTAAACTTTTAAAAAATATCTCCTTATCTAAAATATTGCGAAGCTCTCAAAGTTGTGAAAGCTTTAAGACGCATCGTTAAAACTTTTACTTTTTAAAGTAGAGCTTCCCCACATTACAAAACTAGTTGTGTTATAAAACTTTTTATTTTCGCTCCACGACTCCTGTGATATTCTTCTTTCTCATTATTTATGTGTATTTTTGTTTTCTTTGTTGTGTATTTACCCTTGGCGGGACGAGCGAGTTTAAAATTTGTTCAACCAAGAGCGTCAACCTGTATTAAATCAATTGTGGTCACCTAAAAGAAAGTAGGGATAGTGGCATTGACTGAAAATTATAATATTAACAAGTGTCCTGTTCCCATACATTAAGCACAATATTATAATTAGTCTAGGTCGAATTTTTCTAAAATGAAAACTTCTTAGGCGCACTTTTTCCGAACCGTGAACGAAATTGAACCGTGTCACTTCTATCGTGTGGTCATTCACGGGTGTATCAATCAAATTTGTGACAAAACACCGTCAATGAATCATAATTGTGATTGTGTGATTTGATTACACATATTTCGGCATACATTGCTTGCTTTGATCAGTACACTTTAAAATAGAGAGAACAAATCAAGCAATGTATACCGAAATCGGCCCTTAATGTAGTGTAATATAATCGCTGCTTTGAGAACAAAATAAAGACCTCTTATTATAAACCCAGCATCACTACCCTGGGACGCATTGGTTTGAGTACAACGATGGTTGACCATATTTTAGATTTACCATACCTACCCTTCTCAATAAACAGTGTATTCGATTTAATAAAATTACATCGAACAAAAATCAGCAATAAAAACTTTCTAAACCCACAAATCCTTTACCAATCCATTCGATGTGTAAACCCCGAGACGTACGATAGAATTCTTAACTAAAAGTTGCTGTGAAGTTTATTTCACTCACGTACCGAAAGAGAATGGGCAACATATGAGCACGTGTTGGCAATGCGGTCACGGATATAGCAAAGGCACAGGTGAAAATATCCTTTGGAAATATGAAAACATAAGGTTTATGTTTCAGTTTTGACACGTTGCGGTTGTAACTGAATTATCAATCAAAGCTCATTATTTATGTCAGCGATTGAATGAATACACCTTTCTACTACTACGAATCAGATAGATTTACTATTTCATAAATCATATCAGCCGATAGACGTGCAGTTCTGGATATAGACCTCCCCAAGGATCGCCAAATCGACGAGTCCAGCGCTGACCTCATCCAAAGGGTTCCCGCTGCCTTCACCAGGTCTTTCGTCCACGTTGTGCCTTACCCACGATGCGCTTTCCGGTACGCGGCCGCCAATCGAGAACTCTTCGGCCTCATCGGCCATCGGTTTAGCGAGCAATGGGCCCCGTTCCCAGTTCTGTAGCCTATGTCGGTTACTCTTGCTGCGAACTTTTTATTTCTGAATCGATCTCGCAGAGAATCTATTATCTGACTGTTCTCATAAATTCATATTTTCATTAAATTTTCGAACAACTTAAAATCTTTATGTTCACGACATTCTTACGTCCGAAGACTAGATGGATGAACACAGTTCGTCGTAGTGCAATATCTCCAAAGACGATTATAACTGTTCAAACTTTATTTGCTCATACCATTATAGTTTTACTATAATGAAGGCATATTGAAAAAAGTTGACAAAAAAAAATTGATAGTATAAATTGGCAACATGCCTTGTCCAAAATGTACAGTCAAAAATCCACAACAAGCTTTGTATTGAAAAAATATGTACTAGATATAGATAAATATACAAAGTGTAAAAAACCCCTATAGTAATATTTAAAGGGGTGGTTTAAAGAAATCTGATGTTCTTACTCAAATGTATGGGACAGCAGATTCGTGATTTTTTTCTCGATGTTGCTTCCATGGTGAAAGTTGTGAAGTTTGATGGTCTAAACTACCCGTTTTAATATTACTATTGTGTTTTGTTACACCATGCATATTCTAATCTTTCCTAAAAAAGTAAAAACCTGTAATTTTTGTCAAATCGATGCCATGTCATTCAGTTTGCCTCGGCATAGTATTAAAGAGGTTTGCCAATCTTCATTATTGGCTTGCTGATTACCAAGGGTGTGCCGGACGTTGGACGTCACTCTTAATCTTAAGGGGAGAGGAGGGTGCCGTTTAGTCCATACGAACGTATCCCCAAGTATCCCCCTCAATGATACTAAAGCAAAACAATTTTTGCTATTGTAATCTATGCCACTGCCATGTCCCTATGTTTTTTTCCATAAATTAATTACTATGAGAACTAGGTATTTTCTAAAAAGACTAAGATTTCTCTATTTTACTGCCGTTTTCAGACCTCCAGCGAACGAATATCAACAATGAAAGGAAAACACACAGACAGGCAGCCTAACTGTTTCTCATAGGTATTATTCTTGAAATGAAACAGTAGGGGAATACGAGACTGCGATTTCGTCTAATTTCTGGAGGTAAAATCACAGCCCAAGCTACAGTTGTCACTTTCGCACCTGGTAGCTCTGTTGCTCCGGAACGGCACGACCGCAATAGGGTGAGGTTAAACAGTTGCATTACTACAAGGGGTGAATGTACCCATGATACTGAACAACTTTCCCTAAGATTTCTGTATGAAATTCTTGAAATAAAAATTGAACTTCCCATAGGTACTAAATGCAATCACCTGATGGAACTTTTGTATGAAAAGTCGATTTCTTATTTGCGAATTTCCTATTGGATTCTTTAGAAAAGTTGTTCAGTATCATGGGTACAATCACCCCTTAAAGTAATGCAAATGTTTACCCTGACACGCTGTAGATCCTGTTAAACCTTTTTTTAATTTCTTGCAGACCACCTATCCTCTTAATACATTCCAGTAAAACACTCGTGTAGTATAGTCATGATATTCAAATGCTAGATTGGAAAGAATTCCACTTGTTTTTGAATGCTCAACGTTGCGAAGTGTACCTATGTTTTGCGCTCATTCGATCTCTTAGACAATTTAATAGGGACTCACCTTGCGGTAGCATTTCCCCTCTGCCACGGTATTAGATCAATTAATCTTGCGCATTTACACCCAATTTTATACCTTATCACTAAACGAGACAGCCTTTAATAGCGAAACAATAATTTTGAACTTAGAACGTTTGGGGTTCACTCGAGACTACTTTTCATGATTTTTAACATTCAAAATTAGAATCTAAACTTATGGGGAATAAAATCCAAAGTTGCGGATTTCATGTTACCTCGCCCCCCGCAAAAAGTGGCAGAAATTTTTCTTAGTAGAATGACACGCGTAACTCGTCCCTATTAAATTGTCTAAGTTCAAACTACAAACTCAATTTAAATGTCCGTAAAAGATTGACTGATGAGGACCGAATCGCGATGGCATGCGCCAACAAAATAGCCGTGTATTCCCCTCTTATTTTTGAACCTGACAAAATACATCACTTGATTCTATACACGTAATACTATTTCGTTCATATTGTCATTTTATATCCTAACCTTCATGCTGCTTTCATTCGGCAAATTTATTTTTATAGTACAATTTATACTGTTGTTCCTTTCTTTGCAGTTTTTCCATAAGAAGAACATCATGATTGTAGGCAAATGATTTTTTTCGCCATGCATTCCCTTTTATGATCCGAAATAAATGTGAAATTTATAGCTTAGTTTATAGGAAAGTTTAGTGGATAATACTCCACGATCCTAATCCAGGACGGGTTAGTGAAAACGACATGGGCCTAGCGAAAATATTCACAAATCAAAAGCCGGGATTGTGCCGGCGCGGGAGGGTACCTCGATATCGCATCGCTTACTTACCTACATTGCTCCGTGTACATTTTGTACTTGTATAGAGCCAAGTCTTGAATCGAATTATGTTCTACCTACTTGATATTTTGTTAGTTACGTATTGTTATAACAAATAATTTGTATGTACAGTTAGTTATTAGTTAGTTTTAAGTCTAAATGCCATAAATGTAAGCTCATCAAAGCGAGCATAACTCTTTAGTTAACTACTTATGTTTGAAGCATTCATTAACCTGTAACGTTTTGTTAATATTTACTAAAATAATCTTCCCATTGCACAAAAGTTTTAAATAGGCTAGAGAGCCTGCTAAACTGTCACTGTAATTTATGATACTTATACCTAGGCTCTAATGTACACTAGACTATAAGTAAATTTTTATTGACAACGAGCTTTTACCCGCGACTTCGTCCGAATAAATTATATACCAGACTTTAAGTCAGATGATAAGCTATCAAACAAAAAAAGTTTCATCAAAAACGGTTCAGTAGTTTTTGCGTGATACTCAAACAAACAAACACCCAAACAAACAAACAAACAAACATACAAATAAACAAATATACATACAAACAAACAAACAGACAGACAAAAAATCCAAAAATTTGTGATTTGGAATCAGGGACAGCTAAAAACCATGTTGCAATTTTTTTTTTGTAAATATCTTCAATGTACAGACACATTTCTGTTACAGTTTTATAATAGTTTATATTATTATATATTTATATATTATATATTTATTTATGAAAGAAAACGTTACAGAATTGACAAAAAATAGTGCAGTAAAAACCAATTTAGGTTTATCTATGCACTATCGACTCGTCTAGGACGTCTTAATTAACAGTTAGGATAACCAATATGTTATGTACTTAATTACGTACTTACAATATACAAATATTTACTACAAGATATACATAATAGGCATTTACAATAATAGAAACCAAGAGCAGAGACAAGAAGAAGAAAACAAAAACTAAGGATTCAACAAAACACGTAATCGAATCATTATGAGATACCTACAGATCACAGATTGGACAGGTATTATGGAAGTAGGTACAAACATTAAGCAGTCCCATGTGTGTGTTTAAAAACTAGACAAGGAGGATAGTTGAACCGGATCGTTATCTGTAATATATTTGTAGTAGTGAGGAGTGCACTGTGTACCTACGGGTTATAAAAACTTAGCTACTCAGACAAGGCTCATTTCACAGGATGTTCCGAAAACGAACTGCTAGTATGCAAAAGAATAAATGATGCATCTAAGTCAATACCATTTGTTTATAGAAGTAGATAGGTATGTAGGTAGGTATAGGTATTTCAATTCCCGTTCACCGTTTCCCGTTCCGTTCCTGCCTCTCTCCCTTAGGATCTAGAATTCAAAGCTATTATTTTGCAAAAAATAAGTTTTAAGTTTATGTTTAATGTTTTTAGAGTTAATTTCGGTTATAGTAGTTTTAGGCAAATTGTTCATTAGTTTAGGTAATATGTAATTCATTTTGTACTTGCCATATAAGTTATTATATGATGGGACAACTAGTATTTCGTTTGTGGCACTGCGCGTTAGTTTTTTATGACTAGTTTTGATTTGAATTTCTTTGTTAAAAAATTGTTCCGAAAGTATTGTGTATTTAATTTTTTCGTGAATAGGCATTAATTTACAAACCGAAAAGAGGGCGTGGTAATTGTCTTTATGTGTTTGTCTGATTTTACGTGGTACTATAGTTTTGAGAATTCGTAATTGAACCTGATAAATTGAGTTTAGGTGTGTTTTACATGTCCGTCCATAGCTGCTAAGTCCATAGGATATTATCGACTCACCTAGGGCTTTGTAAAGTGATATCAGGACTTGATAGGGAATGTTATTTTTTACTATAGCGAATTTTGCCAGTATGGCCCGAAGTTTGTCGCATACCGTTTTGATGTGATCCGTCCACTTTAGACGATCATCAATAACGAGACCCAGGTATGTCATTTTCTCCACTATATCCACAGGACCGCAGTCACACGAGTGTTTACTGTTAGTATGAAGGCATCTGTGGTTATGGCCTATGAGACTAGGTTGCTGTTTGCTTCTATTTTGAGTGGAACTAATATACATCAATTTGGTTTTGCTAATGTTTATTACCAGACCAGCATCATGCGACCACTTTACTAGCATATTAAAATCCTCCTGTAGTTTCTGTACGGCTAAATTTATGTCTTTTTCTGCTACCATGAGACAGGTGTCGTCAGCGAATTGATAGATCTCACATTTTTTGATAGCATTTGGAAGACTATTGACATACGTGAGGTAGTGTAGGGGGCCGAGGACCGATCCTTGTGCTGTACCTTCAGTAACATGCACCTTATTGCTTAGTTGCTCTCCAATTTTGACCATGTAGGATCTATCAGCCAAATAGTTTCGACACCAGTTCAGTAGATTACCTCTGACACCACAGACATCGAGTTGATCTATTAGCTCGTTATGTCTTAAAGTGTCAAAGGCTTTACTGTAGTCTATAAACGCTACAAGAATATGTTTTTTATTATTCAGATGATCGTTTACAGTATCAGTAAAAGCAGACAAGAGTTGCGTCGTATTTTTATGAGGTTGAAAGCCAAATTGTTTGTCAGAAAGGATATTATTTGACTCGTAAAACTCATAAATTTGTTTACATATAAATTTTTCCACAATTTTGTCAACGGTAGGAAGAATTGTGATTGGCCGGTAATTTTCGTAGTCTCGATAGCTGCCTTTTTTATGAATCGGTCTTACAATACCTGATTTTAATTCTTTAGGATATAGGCTTGTTTTAATACTGGCATTGATTAATTTAGCAATTACCCATGACATTTTTTGTGCAATTGATTTGATGTCTATTGCCCTTATCTTATCCACACCCGGTGCTTTGTTACTGTTCAATGTTTTGATTATTTTATGTACTGTATCAGGAGTAGCCTTTTGTAATCGCATTGAAACATTTGCTGGTCTCCTAAATATATTTTTATTAAGTAATGGTATACTACAGTTAGGTATTATATTTTTGACGCTATCGCTGAAGGTTTTAGCGAAATTATTTGCGATATCTATATCTTTCACAGTATTATTTTCAAACGCATTTAGCAGGACATTATCTATAGTTGGTTTCAATCTTCCTGTGATTTTATTTAGTATTTGCCATAACTGTTTTGGATCTGATTTATTTTTAACTATTTGGTTTCTTAAGTTGTTAGTTTTAGCCCTTTGTATTATTTTATTTGCATAGTTTCTAGCTTTGTTATATTTTAGTTTTAGAACCATATCAGTGCAGTCGTTTTTCCAAGTAGAAAATAGCTTATCCCTATATTCACATGCTTTAAGAACTGTTTTATTTATCCAATTGTTGTTTCTTTTAGGGTTTTGATTTACTTTGATTTTAACTTCTGATTCGTTATAACATTTTAAGATATTATTTTGAATGTGTTCGTATATTTTATATGGACACTCAATGTCATTGATTGGTTGCCAATTAATCTCGCTCAGTAATGTATTCAGTTTCGAATTATTAAAAATAGTTTTATATTTAGGAACACCCTGTGGCTGTGCCTGTCCAACGCATGCGATTGCAACTGCGCGGTGGTCCGCCAGTACAGTTCCGAGTGCTGCTGTGTACAGGTTTTGTGAGCGGGATCTAGCGTAGATGTGATCAATACAAGACCGACTTAATTTATTATTGCAAATTTCAATTCGTGTGTAATCCGTTATCCCGCACACAAGACCGTAGTTATAAAGCATGCTGTTATATTTATGTTTTATAGGTGAATCCGTTTTGAGATCTATGTTTACTTTTTTTACTGGTACTTTTTTTCGGCGGGTAGGCGTGAAAAGAGCAACAGCCAAAAATTGCAAGTCTGTTCAAATTTATTTCTAATAATTAAAATAAAGTAATTAACAGGTCAAATTTATGACAATTTGATAGAGGACCAAAACCTACCTGCCAGCAGTTATTCTCCATATCGTAGTTCCCACCAGCTAGTTACTGCAGCACTTAACCTCAAAATGGAGTCACTCAAGCAGACCATGGAGGAGATGTCATCCCACTTTCACACGCAGATGGCACGCTTTCAATTGGAGCTCAATAAGCCACCGAGGGTGCCGGCATCTTCATCTGCTCTGGCCGCTGATTTTGAGGCTTTCAAGGCATTCGTTGTCACTGCCTTGAACGGCCTCCAAAAACAAATCGAGGCCCTCGCAGCAGAAAGCGATCGCATGGAGATGCACAGCAGGAGGAAGATTCTGTTGATCCACGGTGTGCCGGAGACGAATGAAGACGATCCTACAGCGTGCGTCGTCAAACTTGCAGCGGACCGGCTTAAACTGCCGGGGTTCAGTGCTGGCGACATTAATCGTTGCCACCGGCTAGGTCGAGGCTCAGGCAAAAAGACGAGGCCGATTCTTGTAAAGCTGAAGGATCTGTCAGTCCGCAGCGAGATGTGGTTTGCCAAGAAAATCCTTAAGGGCAGTGGTGTTACGGTGTCCGAGTTCCTGACGAAGGCACGTCATGGGCTCTTCATGGCGGCTAGGGAGCGGCATGGAGTTTCCCAGTGTTGGACGAGGGATGGGAGCATATTCGTCTTAGGGCCGGACGGCTCGCGGCATCGAATTGCTTCCCACGCCGAGCTCGATAAGTTGCCCTGCCCGGAACCTGCCGCGGAAGCACCTCCAGCTGTTAATCGAGCCCAAAGGAAGCGAGCTCCCCCTAAGAAGTAATACTACTTATTGTTATTGTTTTTGGGTGCGTGGAACGCGGGTAATTAATTTTTGTATCTTTCTGCAGTCCGATCATTTCTCAAGGTAGTTTGAAATTTCGTTATTAAAATGTAGGTACTATTGCTGCACTGTTTGTTACCCACTTGTATATGTTTATTTTCAAAATTCACAAAAAATTTCACTGTTTTGATTCGCAATTTGTCCATCTGACAACTAATTTGACTTTGACAGTTCGGGTCCGTTTTTCTTGCTTGTTTTGTGCTACTGTGTTGGTGTCCGTTCCGAAGCGTGTGGGGGTCACTCGGGTAGTGTAGCATACTAAAACGTAGTGATTATATTCTCTTTGTAGCATACGATATTTTTCCTTTAAAATCCTCCAAATCCTCGTATGGTTTTTCTCTTTCGTGTTGGCAATCTGAGTGATTTTTCGCGCGTTGCGAGACGGACCCGAATGTAGTATTGGCAATTTTTTGTGCAGTGCAGCATGTACGTTTTTACGTTCCGTTCCACACACGTTAGACTTATTTCTAAATTATTTTCTTTTCTTTTTATTAATGTTTTTGTCGTTTTTGTTCTCCATTGTGTTGTGTAAAATTGTACTCCATGTGCTATGTAATTTGTTTTCGTTTTCTAACCATTCTGCTGGCGGGTAGAGAAGTGAGCTAAATTTTTAGTTTTTTCTATTTTTTTTTTTTTTTTATTTATTATTTAAATTTTATATATATATTTTTTTCTGTACTACTACATCAATGAATACCAGCGATGACAGCGAACATTTCCTCTCTTTTTCATCTACATCTGAAAAACTGAGCAGCGATGACAGTTTTCACAGCACTAGTTCTCTCTCTCTGAACGATCATCTGAACTGCCAGTTTTCGGATGTCACAAAAAATTTTAATGTGGTTCATATCAATGCCCAGAGCATCCCTGCTCATTATGCTGACCTACTTACAACTTTCGACAACAAAAACATTCATGCAGTTCTTGTCTCTGAATCCTTCCTACATCCATGTCTCCCTTCCACATCTTATTCCTTACCTGGCTTTATACTCGTTCGTAACGATCGCACCAATACCTGCCATGGTGGCGTTGCGATCTATCTCCGTAGTCAAATTCCTTTTTCTATCATTAGCAAATCTCCCCAACCCCCTCCTCCCGGCACTGCTGAGCATCTTTTTTTGGAGATTACTCTCTCCCACACAAAGGTCCTTCTTGGTGTATTCTATAGTCCATCTCTAACAATCGATTACTTTCCCAGCTTCGAAAAACTCTTAGAAGATTTTTCAACTTCCTATAGTCATACGGTCATTATGGGTGACTTTAACACCTGTCTCCTTAAAAATGACTCCCGTTCCCAACGTTTGAAATCACTTGCCAATTCCAGCAACCTACATATCCTCCCTCTTTCTGCTACTCACAACTTTCCAAATTGCCTTCCTTCTCTTCTTGACCTTATGTTAGTCAGTTCTCTTGATCATGTTACTAAACATGGTCAGTTAAGTGCTGATGCTTTTTCTTATCATGACCTTATCTACCTATCCTATAAAATCCGTCCTCCAAAAGCCAAACCTAAAATCCTGTTGCAGCGCAATTTTCGTGCTATGGATACAGAACAACTGCGTATGGACGCTGCCAAAACCGACTGGTCAGTTCTTGACGAAGCAGCTACAGTTGATGAACAAGTTCTGCTTTTCAACTCAATAATAATTGAACTGTATGACAAACATGCTCCTATTCGGCCAGTAAGAGTCAAGCATCTTCCTGCTCCTTGGTTGACAGAGGAGATTAAAACTATCATTTGTAAGAAAAACCGTGCAAAAGCGAAATTTAAGGCTGAATCCTCCGAGGCAAATCGTGACAAATATCACATTATCAGAAATCGCTGCAATCGAGTGTGTAGGGATGCACAAAGACGTCACATTCATAGTTCCGTTGAAAACGGAGATCCAGCGAAAGTTTGGAAATTTCTAAAATCCTTAGGAATTGGCAAATCTCGTACTAATCCTGCTTCAAAAGACCTAGACATCAACTCTTTAAACAAACATTTTTCGGCTGCATCAACATTAGATGATCTTACCAAGGCTAACACTCTGAATAATCTTTCTTCACAGCCAACTCCTAATTTTTCTCCCTTTTCTTTCTGTCAATTTACTGATTGTGATGTTAAGAGGAACATTATCTCCATCGCCTCGAATGCCGTCGGATGTGACAGGGTAAGCCGTAATATGATCATTCCTCTCCTTGATTCCCTCGCCCCTTTAATCACCAAGATCTTCAACAGATCTATTTCCTCTTCCACCTTTCCCAAGATCTGGAAAGATGCTGAAGTAATTCCCTTACCTAAAAAGAGTAACCCATCCACCTTCTCCGAATATCGCCCTATTTCCATTCTTCCTTTTCTTTCTAAAGTCCTTGAACGTTTGGTCCATCGGCAACTCAGTCTATTCCTATCAAAAAACCACCTCCTTAATCCTTATCAGTCCGGTTTCCAACCTGGTCATAGTACGGTTACAGCTCTTGTTAAAATCTCCGACGACATTCGTTTCGGAATGGAAAACAAACAACTTACCGTTCTAACATTGCTGGATTTCAGCAACGCATTTAATAATGTTGACTTTGATATCTTGTTAGGACTTTTACGTACTCTTAACATATCTCCAACGGTAATTGACTGGTTTCATAGTTACCTGTTTGGGCGCCAGCAGCGTATAAAGGTTGAAGACACCTATTCTTCATGGTGTGATACCTCTGCAGGCGTGCCGCAGGGTGGCGTGCTATCTCCCCTCTTGTTTGCTCTTTTCATTAATTCCATCACCTCTCAACTCTCTTCCTCCTACCACTTGTATGCAGACGATCTTCAGATATATTCACAGTCGTGTTTAGATAATATCACTCAAGCCATTAATACCACCAATGATGACTTAAACCGCATTCGTGAATGGAGTTTATCTTATGGCCTTAAGGTAAATCCCAACAAGACCCAAGTCATCGTCATAGGGAGTCCTTGGTTTGTTTCAAGGATTCCTCTTGACCAGTTACCACCTGTATTATTTGATGGCGCACGCATACCTTACAGTACCTCCGTCAAAAACTTGGGCATTATGTTTGATAACACGCTCTCTTGGGCCCCTCAGGTCGCTGAAGTTAGTAGGAAGATGTTTGCTGCTTACGGTTCTTTGAAGCGACTACGTAATTTTCTACCCACTAGCACGAAAATTGCGCTTGCACAATCCCTCCTATTACCCATCCTAGACTACGCTGACTCCTGCTACCTTGACCTGACTGTGGAGCTACTTAATAAACTCGAGCGACTTCAAAACCTGTGCATTCGTTTTATTTTTGGTCTGCGTAAGTACGACCATGTGTCAGAATTCCGCGCTCGACTTAAGTGGCTCCCAGTCAAACGTCGTAGGGAAGCTCATATCCTTAACCTTCTCTACTCCATCCTCTTCAATCCCATTACTCCTAATTACCTCAAGGAACGCTTTGTTTTCTCTTCCTCCACCACTGGCCGTCATCTGCGTTCCTCTGAAAACCTCTCCCTCCATATGCCCATCCACTCCACTAACTTCTACACCCATTCCTTCTCCGTTCATGCCGTTCGGCTTTGGAACTTGTTGCCAGAGGCAATCCGACGTGCACCTTCCTTGAATGTTTTTAAGTCGAAAGTTAAGTCGCATTTCCTTGATCACTGACCCTCTCCGATTTTTTCTCCGAATGTAAGTAGGTACTTAAATCTTTTCCTATATCAATAGTTCATGTTTTCCTATCGTGTTTAGTTGAGTAGTACGCGTATTTATATATGATGTGTTTATGTATATATATATATATATATATATTATAGGAATATATATTATATATACTTATCTATGTATTGCATTTAGATGTATTTATAATAGGTTTATTCTTGTTTTTTTATTTACTGATATTTCTGGTCATTTATCTGAAAACACCGCCTACCTTTCTTCGTACACCGTTTCCTCTACCCTAAGGTTGTCTGGAAGAAATCGCTTCTTAGCGATAAGACCGCCTTATTTTGTGCCTTTTTGTATTTTTTTCTCTGTATTTTACTCTTATGTGTTGGTGTAAAATAAAGTATATTTGTTGTTGTTGTTGTTGTTGTTGTTGTTTACATCGCCCAAAAGGAATGTATCGTTGTGAGTGTCTGCCTTCATTAGGATGTGTTGTAGTTCGTTAATAAAAAGGTGTTTGCTGTTTTTAGGAGGCCGGTAAATTGCAAATAGATTTGCTGAGTATCGAGATGGGGTTGTTATTTTTACAGATATACACTCAAAATGACTAGTTACAGTTGAAATAGTGGAAAATTTATGTTTTTTGTTGATATACATAATAATACCACCACCCTTTCGACCTTTCCTCAGCTCCGTATGCATGTTATACCCGTCTATGTGATATAGAGAACTAATTGACTCTGGTATATTAGCTTCTGTTAGTATAATTACATCGATACGGTATTTAGACAAAGTGATGGATTGTTCTAGGGCACAAAAGTTTTTTATAGTGGATCGTATGTTAATATGCATACATAGTAGGTTAGTTTGGTTATGTGGAATACATTCTATGAAATGCTCAAGGTTTGTACATTCCATAATTTCATTAACATCATCTACTAGTACTGCCATTTTTATTTAAATAATATTTGATATATAATGACATTTGTTAGAAATAAAGTGACAGGGATTTTAATATCTACTTATTTATATCTTCAAGCTTTTGATGTCATCAATCGATCTCAGGATGTGGGGAGCTGCATTCTCGTCTTTTCGAGCCCGAATTATACCTCTTTTACACCATACAAATTTGTAGGTATTTTTCAGCTCTTGTTTAGCATTCCATAGTAGCATTTTGTTGTATGGTGTTAGAGCTTCGCGTACGTAGATCTTCTCGTTGGTATTTGATGCGGTTGGGATCAAGTCGTTTACAGTAATATTAGAGATTTTAGCAGACGCCAGCCATTTAGTTTGGATAGTCTCATTTTTCAGCTGTACAAGTATTGAACCCGGTCTTTCCGGCTTACCTGGAAGTCGTTTTGAGCATTCGATCTCATTTGTAGGTAACTGGAGCTTCTTTGCTACTTCTTCGACCAGTGTTACAGCATCTTCCTTGTCATTAAATGGAATATTCGATATTTCAATATGCTTTGCAAATTTTTGTTGTTCTGTTGACTGAAACTGTTGTTCTAGTGCTCTCAATCGTGTCTCTAGATGAGCGTTTTTATTAGATAGCTCTGCATTTTTCTTTTGAAGCTCGGTGATGGTTTGCTTAAAAGCGTCGATACAGTCCACTACCTCGTCCATCTTGTCGCTATGGAATTGAAGCGAGAGAGTTATTTCTTTTAATTCTTTTTTCATTGTTTTTTCCATTTCTTTTGAGATGTCCTTGAGAAGTTGTTTGACGTTTATCTGGAAAGGTTCTTTTTTATTTTCTTCCGTGTTAACATCGTCATCTTCTCCATTGGAATGCAGAGAACGGCGCCTAGGCGAAGTTTCATGGCATTCCTGACACGTCCACTCCAGGTTCTCGGCAGCGCGAAGAGCAGTCAGCTGTTTATTGGAGAGACCTGAGCATAGGGTGGTACCATGCACCAGCTTCTCACACCTGCTACATTCCAGGATAGGACTTTTTTTAGTGATGTTTTTATTGCATGTATCACACTTATTCATTTTGCCGATAGATATTTTTTTTGAGGGTACTTAGCGCACAAAAAATTATAAGTACGTGTTGTAAAAGTGAACGAACGATGACAAGTGAAAAAAAGTTTAGATAAAGATATTTTACAAACAAAACAAACAAACGTCTTTTATCTCGTTCGTTTGCGCGCAAATAGAAAGAGAGCGAAGGTGTGATAGCGCTGTATCACGGTAGCACGGTACCCATGGCCATGCTGGTGTCTTCTACAACCTTCGGGTACTTACATTGAAAATGAAACTACCAAATGAACTGAATTAATTTTTTTATATAACCTCCAATTTTTAGGGTTCCGAAGTCAAAAAGGAATCCTTATAGTTTCGCCATTACCGTCCGTCTGCCCGTCCGTCTGTCTGTCCGTCCGTCTGTCCGCGGCTTAGCTCAGAGACGCTAGAAAGCTGTAATTTGGCATATGTATACATATTCATCACGCCGACAAAGTGGTAAAATAAAATCTTCACACGTGAAGTGGGGATGATTTTTTTTTCTCGTCTATTCCATGTTGTGGCATATCGTTGGATAGGTCTTTTAAAAATATTGTGGGTCTGACAGAACCATTTTTCGATTTAGGGATCCGTTAGCGAAATATTAAGCTTTAAAGCGAAAATTTTGGTTAGAGTCAAGTGTCCCCCCCCTTCCCCGCTCTCCCAGCTAAACGGTTGTAGTTGGACATATGGAGGTGCTACTTGGGAATGTTCCTCCATTGAAAAGGGAAGTACTTCCGCCAGGCTAGGTGTGATGCCTGGGGACCGGCCGTGGTCCAACAGTTCTTAGTTGGACCTTGTATATGTATCGAATCTCTGTCATTATTTCTCTTGCGCGATTTATGTCAAGCATTCGATTGTGAACCTTATGTGTAGTAGGTTACGAGTTACGTATTTAGGATGAACGTCGTCTTTGTATGGAGCATATTTCCGCGAGCGACGGTATCGCCATCTGTTGGCATCTTTGCTATAACTTGTGGGTGCTGACCATCTGTAGTAGTTCCCCACAGACATGTGAAACGACTTTATATATGCTATTCACGACAATAGCATATATAATGAATTTGAAAGGAAAACTATCACCGCTAAGTAGGCTTTACAAGTTTACGAGTAATAGTCGACCAAATAATAAAATATACTTTTTACACTTTATTAGCCGTTAAACCGTACGTAGTATAAAACAAAAAGCCTCCTTCTAAGTCCATATTATATTATAACGGGCAACTACGGAACCCTACCCTGCGCGTGGTCCGACACGCACTTGGCCAGTTATTTTAAAAATATCTCTATTGTTTTATTTTTATTTTTTCGATAGAAGCATTTTTTCCGATCTCTTTAGCTAGGTACCTACGCTAAGCTATAGTTTAGCTACGCATCTTCACATCGCTCATCAATAGCTTTGGTGGACGCGGGCACGGTATAATTATCATCATCATCATCATCATCAGCCTATAAACGTCCCACTGCAGGGCACAGGCCTACCCTCAGAGAGGGTGTATGGGCATTAGTCCACCACGCATGCCCAATGCGGGTTGGTAGACTTCACATACACATCAGAATTTCTTCTTCAGTGTATGCAGGTTTCCTCACGATGTTTTCCTTCACCGTTTGAGAGCAGTCAGTTTTACGTACATAAGTTAGAAAAACTCATTGGTACATGGCATTGTTGTCCGTGCGGATTCGAACCCGGACCCCCATAATTGGGAGTCCATACTTCTCCGCAACGCGCCACCGACGCTCGGTATAATTATACAACGTGTTAATGAATAAACGCAAAACCTCATACACCCGAACTGATTTATAACAAAATAATTAGATTGAAATAATAATTTCATTATTTTGATAGTTAAAATTTAAGGTTATTCGCATTTTAAGTTTTGAGGCAAAAATGATTTGTTATCATTTTAGCAATGAATGAAAGCGCTAATGTGCTCGTTTTAAAAATCTTGTGTTGGTAGTAAGTAGGTTGAGTGTACCCTGCTGTGAGTTGTTTTTGTACTCTTCACATAGCTACAGTGCATACTACAACAATAACATACGATCAGCCTTGCAGCTGATCGTTATTTTTTTACAGACCTTTAATCATCAGTAACTCCTAAACCGACTGGAGTTATGCAGGCAGCCCTGGTCCATCCCCATCACAGAGAAGCTCTACACCCCATAAACACTGAATCAGCCTTGTTGCTGATGGTTGCAAAAAGTACACTTATCTCTCGGAATACAACCTACTCTCCACATCTCTGTGACAGGGCTGTGATGAAGAAGGGCAAGAAAATATAGCTATCCCAGCAAATTCTTCTGTAATAACGAAAAACATGAAAATGTTTGATACTCCAAGGTCAGAAAGGACACTAAATCACATCTAAGCTGACATAGTTTTGTTTATAGCCAATGTTAGCATGACTGCAGTATTTAGTGCGTTACTGGCTTAGTACATACATACCACGGGTCTACCATAATGTTGATATTACTCTTGCAAATAGTCAGGCCGTGTGCCAAATCACCTAGAGTCCTAGAATATGTGATTGTGTGCAAACATTAAAGTTTGCTTTAAAACTATGTGACTATGTATTAGAATAAACTTTGGAGATTTGGCAAGTGCGACGAGTAACGAATAGGTGGGAAAACTTTAGACACTTTCTTTACATTATTGATATTGAAGTTGTATTTGGAGTTATTGATTAACAAAGAAAATTGGCAGATTTGGACCCAGCCATTTTTACGAAAACTAAAAGCCATTCAGGACAGCGGTCATTATTATTATAAACAGAAAAAATTAAGGCATTTTTAAAAAAAACTTTTACATCTCCAGATGTCCGGATTCAAAAGTAGAAATTACTAGTAAAATAGACAAATCGTCCTAAAAACAGTAGCAAAACGCAACCACGACAGCTATTTTCATCTAATATTATCACTGAGGTATTTTTTGTCGTTACGGAACATATTTGGCTTGTTTGAACTGATAGTGTGTGTGATTTCGTTTTCTTCCATTATCATAATATGGTACGGTTATCGTGAATTTTCATTAAAATAAACACAATGAATGCGTAGAAGATTGAGTGGACTACCAAATATGAAAGATTATCAAAAAGGGCACGTCTGGCTATTCACAACGGTGTGTTGGTGCCTACGCTAATGTATGGGAGTGAATGTTGGGTATGGAATAAAAGGAATGAAAGTCGAGTGAATGCAGTTGAAATGCGCTCCTTACAAAGTATGTGTGGTATTACTTTGGTTGATCGAATCAAGAACAGTGTGATAAGGGATTGGTGTAAGTTGAAGGATGATATAGTAACAAGGATTGAGAGGGGTATGCTTAGATGGTTTGGTCACGTAGAGAGAATGAATGAAAGAAGACTTATGAATGAAATTTATCGAGCACAGGTGAGTGGAAGTGTTGGGAGGGGCCGTCCGAGGAAAACATACCACGATCAAATCAATGATCTTTTCCGAAAAGGACAAGTGCGTAGCACCCTCAATCGACGAAAGTGCATGAAAAGATGTATGAATGTCAATGAGGCTAGAGAAGTGTGTCAGAGTCGTAGCGTGTGGCGATCTGTGGTCTCTGCCTACCCCCTTGGGACAATGGCGTGAGCTTATGTATGTATGTATGTATGTATGAGTTTAACACACTTGATACAAAAGCCTTTCCCCCAACTTCTACAGATTACTTCAAATTTACATTTTTGTTAGTTTTGTTTCACTCTACACGTATTAATTACTAAGTTTCATTCATGTATGGTACTTCTACGTCTGGGTCTCAAATTACATGCCCTTTCGCCAAACTTCTTTAAATGTTCACTTATACTTTGTGTTTTTAAAGTATGCTCAATCAATCAAATCAGTCCAGAGTTCATACCAATCCTCTGCTGACACAAAAGGCTTTCTTTTTAACCGACTGCGCAAGAAGTAGGGTAAGTAGGTAATGTTTTAATTGCGCTATTTCTCACGGTCTTGATTCAGTCAATCTGATCTGCTAATCTGATTTGCTACTGACCCGTGGGTCACGGTTAAGATATTGTCCAACCAATGTGCTAATGGTCTGCTTTCTGACCTTTGTTCCTGTCTTGTCACCATTTTAGTTCATTTGGAATAAAATATATTTGTATCACAAATAAAATTTTGATACTACTTTATCGCAATTTTCCCAGCATTGTACGCTCCATGGCTGTATATTATTATAAAATTTAGTTGAAAGATTTATAAAATACTATAAAATTATAAATACTTCAATGGGAGAGGATTTTCAAGAAATACAGTGTAGCGCGATATACAAGCCCCGTTTAACCTAGTTAAAACATGAAAATGTTCACTAAGGAGTACTCTGAAATTCAGCTAACAATTCAGACTTTGTTTAATGAGGCGTACAACTGAAAAGATATTGTAGCTACACCGAAATACTGACTTGCAAACAATTAAAGAGTTTCAATATGGGTTTCATTTACATCTGGTTAAGAGTTCTATTTTTTCGAATTTCATACATTCTTATTCTTATACAACGCCTAAGTATAACGTCACGTCTCTTTCCCACTGGGTCATGAACTTTTTACACACTAGACACAATTCATAACAATGACCTACGCATAAATTCCTTAGATCTTATGCTAATTTCGTATTCGAATTAAGATGTGTAGAGATGTAAGATATAAAAGACCTGCCTTTACTTAAAATTTCAACACATCGTTTTTTTTGTATGGTTCATATAATTTAAGTTAGTAAGCCGCGTACACAGGTTGTCGAAAAAATCAAAAAATGGGGTTACTTACACGGTTGAATTTGAAGTTTATGTAAATAGAAAGTTTATACGTGTTAATGAAGCTATATGAAAAATGACAAAGCTTTATATCTTCGTAATAAGGATCCATAATGCTACGGCAAATCCGTTAAACTGTGCTTCATTTATTCTTAATGATTTACCAATGATTACTTATTCTTTTTGAATTTTGAAAATCGGTCCAGTAATTCCAAAGCTATTGAATTTTGAAGTGTGCTCGAAAATAAAATGCCCCGCGGACACGTGTGACGTCACAGGGCATGACTGCGTACCGGTTACAAGGGACTTTAGTAATAAAAATGTTATATAGCTCGGATAAGGTGCGTCCTACGACAAAAATTCCACCACCAAACCACAAGACGACACGCACTCCGCCGCATGGCCGCCCAGCAGTTGCGGCATTCAATTGATCGTAGCTCGCTCATTTTAGGTCGTAGGAAAAAAATAAAAACACCAATGTTCAGGATTTTTAATGTACTTTAATCTCTTTCTCTTTTCCTGGCTTTTAATCCCATATGGTGGTGGGGTTAGCCTTCCGTGTTTTTTCTCTCCACCTTGCCCCCCCAATGTACTTTATACTACATTCAAAATAAAAATCGTTACGGATCCTCATTATATTATAAATTGCAAATGTTATTTGTGACGCGACATCTAGATTTTCTAAACAATTTTTCCATATACACAATAGTACATTACTGCAGCGGCCAGCAACAGAGGCATTGATGGACGAACGTGTAAATGTGGGCCGAGGCGAAGCCGAGGCACACATACGTAAGTCCATCAATGCCTAGTTGTGGCCAAGGCTTGTATAGTACTTTTCTCAAATAATGCGCGGAAATTAAAACAGTAAATTAACTCAAATAATTCGCAGAAATTAAAACTCTTTTCAAAATCAATGACGAACAACGAACAACAATTTGTTGTTTTTTTCAATAAACAGCTTTCTATTTGCAAGCCAGTTCCAAATTTAAATAAAACCTTTGATGAGTTACCTCCTTGGTCGCCATGTTTCAAAGAAAAAGATTGTTCCATTTTTAAATTACACGACAGATATGAGTTTACTATGTAATTTATTTGGTCGCTAAACACGACAGATATGGATTTTCATACAAACATTGCCGGCCGCTGCGCGCATGTATTTGGCCAGTACAGCAATTTCGATTTATCTCGAAGAAGGTTGTCAAAATAATGCTCACATTTCCAAGCATGTTTGAGAAAAGTTACTTATATTAATGCCGTCTACGCGTATTGTGCTTCAAAGTTTTGTATAAAAATAAAATTGACCCCTCTTCGACCACCACTATAATGTTCAATAGACGCAATTCTCTCATAGCCCTCGTAGGGCATGATGGTATACAAAAAATATTTTTAGGTTCTTAGATTCTTGCTACTATTAATTTTTGCCTTATTAAGAGGGTATCGAGCCTCCAGTGCTGCCCTCAATCGTATTTTTTAAACAACTCTTACAACATTACCAAAAAAGAAAATGTCACATTGAATGAATGAATGAATGAATGAATGAATGAATGAATGAATGAATGAAAAAAAAAAAATGAATGAGAAAATGTCACATTGCTGATTTTCAATTTATTGGGACATTATGATTTCGTTTTTTTGTCTTTGTAGTTACTATATTTTAAAGCGCCGGCGCCGAAGATAGTAAATAATAGCTCATAAACATAATATATCATCGATAAACTGAAAACTCTTTTTTTTTTAAATGTGATATCGTTAAGAAATTAAAAAAAATACGATTAGGGCAGCACTAGAGTAAATAAACCGTAACCTGTACTTGCAGCTGACTTTTAATAAAAACACGTAGACATAAAAATAATTTGTTTTAAAGTTACTTAGGAAAGTTAAGAAAACTACTCATTGCAAACGGCAGAAATTTTTTCCTGCTGCTAACATTTTTAATTTTTTACTATAATTTATTCAAGTTGTTTTTGGTTAGTTCGTTAAAGTAGTACAGAATATTAAGAGGCTTTTTTAATTTGTTAGGTATTAATTCACATCTTGGTTCTGAAAATCACTATGTAACATAATACAAGTCCAGGCGAGATTCTGGTACTTTAAATGTGACTAGATAATTTGTGTGACATTGTCCAAGATATTTATTTATTTATATCTATCTATACTTAATTAAAAAGAGGAAAAATTTGTATTTTTGTTTGTATGTTTGGTTTATAATGAATAAACTCAAAAACTACTGTTCCGATTTCAAAAATTTTTTCACCATTACAAATTTACATTCACCCTGAGTAACATAGGCTATATTTATTGCTAGAAAAGATTAGACGTCCACCCGTGCGAAGCCGGGACGCGCCGCTAGTTGAAAATTATTTGCAAAAATATTAATAAGCGTCGTATTTATGATACGTGATAAATTGATAATATAGAGTGCATTGAGGCCATTTTTAGGGTTCCGTACCCAAAGGGTGAAAACGGGACCCTATTACTAAGCCTACGTTGTCCGTCCGTCCGTCCGTCCGTCCGTCCGTCTGTCCGTCTGTCCGTCTGTCCGTCTGTCCGTCTGTCTGTCCGTCCGTCCGTCTGTCTGTCCGTCCGTCCGTCTGTCCTACCTATTTAGGGCTGTAACTTTTGAACCGTAATTGCTAGATAGTTAATATTTTCTCAGATTATGCGTTATTGCGGCGAATTTGTCAACAAATAATAAAAATGGCAGAAAGTTAAAAATTAAGGGGGGTTTTCAACAAGAAACTAGTTTTTATCAACGTTTTTTCTTCACGCTCTATAGTAAAAACGGTAATACATACAGGCGTCAAACTTAGTGTGATTATAGAGCAAATTCTACAGAATAACAACAAATACTAAAAACCGGCCAAGTGTGAGTCGGTCTCGCGCTAAAGGTCCCGGACAAAAAAAGTTTTTTTTTCTAAGTTAATAATGTTGTGTTGAGTGGTGGTGTGGTACGGAACCCTCGGTGCGCGAGTAGCCCCAATCGCACTTGACCGGTTTTATTATTAGTATTTTAGTCTGTTTTTTGCTGGCTTTGTCTACGCATAACTTTAAAACTACTGAACCGATTTGGATGCGGTTTAAAGCATAAGCCTTAGTTTGGATTAACATTTAGGTTTTATTCAACCGATTTTAATAAAAAACTAGCGGCGCCCGCGACTCCGTACGCGCAGACAACTGACTGAAATACTCATAACTTTCGATTGAATGTACTATGTGCTATGAAGTAAAGCCTAAATGTCAATCCAAACTAAACTCTATGCTTGTGTGTAAGCCTCATCTAAATCGGCTCATCGTATGTCAGCAGACCGGTCAAATTATAGAGATCTAACCGTTGAAATATCTACAACCATACACACCATATAGGTAACTATACAGTCTAGGTTAGTAGTTCACACAATACCCTGGAGCATTACTTGGGCACCTACTGGCGACGGCTTAGTACACAAAGTTTTAGTTCTGCACACGAGAAATTTGTACTGCAAGCCGAACTAGCTAAGTTATTCCAATTGAGCAACAAGACAACCCACGTATACTACGTGTACGTGTTAACTGATGAATGTACTAATGATACGTAGGTATAACGTTCTTTTTCTTATCGTGTGGTCAGCAAGCCCTGTGTCAGAGTTTTTCAAAACGCCTTACTTCCTCTGACATGGTTTTTATGGTATCGACTACTACCACCAGAGATAGTAGCCGGGACCAAAGGCTTAACGTGCCATCCGAAGCACGGAATCATCTTTATTTCAGACCATCAGATGATTCAGCCAGCAATGTCCAAACCAACTGGGGAAAAACGTAAAAAGTAACATTTCACTAGGTGTCCCCCGTGGGAATCGAACCCACGACCTGGGGATCGGGTTTTGTCAAGAGCCCAATGCTCTTACTTAACCATTAGACCACGGAAACACCATACAATACTACAAGAAGAAACGATCATAATCCCTTTTGTCAGAGGTGGGTTTATTATTCTGATACAAACAGCTGGCACGTGTTACGGGCTACGTGGCACCTTGAGTTGTAGAATTTACACAATTTTTTTACATCTTGCCAAACTGCATGGCTCTCTTTTGATATCTTAATGCTATTATTCTGACAAATAAATCTGCATCGAGTCAGTTATTTTTAAAGCCATACATGCACACACAAAAAAAATCACTTATCCTTCAACAATACTTAAAAATACAGGGTGTTAAAAAACACCCTAGTAATACTTAAGGGGGTGCTTCAGACCATCAAACTGAACAACTATCACTATGGAGCCAACATCGAAACCGCGAAAAAAAATCCGCTCTTTCATACAAAACTGCAGCAGTACCGTCTCGACTCAAACTCAAATGTAAGGGACGGCAGATTTTTTTAATTTTTTCTCGACGTTGTCTCCATAGTGAAAGTTGTTCAGATTGATGGAGCAAACCTTTAAGTATTACTATGGTGTTTTGTTAAGAATATATTGGTCAGTAAATTGCAATTATTGAATTATTGATTGTATTTTTATTTAATATTATAATATAATGTCATATGTCAAGCATGAAAAAATTAATAATTAAGTATTACATTTTAACCATTTGGTATTTAAATTAAATTACATTTTTCACAAAGGTTCATAATATAGGTACTATTAAAATGGTTAATTACATTTTTTATTGATGAGAACCCCTCTGAAGGGTATAGGCCTCCTCCAGATGTCGCCATTTAGTTCGGTCTCTCGCCACAGTCCACCATTCCATTCCAGCCACCTCTTTGATATCGTCTGACCAGCGTGCGCGTGGTCTTCCGCGTTTCCGTGTTCCTTTTGGTCCGGTGTTGGTCTCCTGATCTTGGGCTAGTGGACTGTATTTACTGTTGGCTGGATGCGGAAGAAAGGAAACAGCTGAATCTTCTTTTATATGGTTTTAATACGGCACAGACACACCATAGCAGCCGGTGAGGCGAGGGTTGAAGAGAGAGAGAGGGGGGCGCAGCCCTTGACATTGACATTTGACACTGACAGATCAGATCAGGTGTTTACATAGATAAAAATTTAATGTTGAATTGCCAACATGCTGCGGCCTCACAAGTTTGAATAACTAACATTGAAATTATTGAAACCTAGGTACCTATTATGTACTTACTAATTTACTATATTTGTAACAGAAACTATATTTGTTATCTATTATCATTTTCATATCATGTACTAAAATTTTGTTACAATAAAGAATTTAACGAAACATGGTATATCTTTATACTTATATTCCACTACTAGAGTTTAGGTACTTATCTTATACATTTTGAATTCAAAATATCGCGAGCTACAACTGCTAGATGATACAGAAAACTGAATTGAATCTGCCTTACAGCTAAGTTATACTTATACAACAATGAAAGGTAAAAGAAAACGTATCCTAGTTACATTGCCTTTATACTTACAATACAACAGGTTTATAGAAACCAAACGCTTAATTTTCTAGTTACATTGTCACTTAATTATTATAATTATCGTTTATATTTAGGACACAGATACCCGACAAGGAACGGACATAGATTTTTCCATTTGAAGATTTTACATGTAATGCATTCAAATAATAGTTACACCAAATTTTCCAAAATCGTTGCTTTATATTATTACATAATTGCCAGAACTTTAGTCTGCTCATAGGAATTTCAGTTAAATCCTTCTCAGGGTACGAAGTCAAGGCGGTACCAATCAAGAGGTGACCAGGCGTTAAATAGCTGAAGTCATTTATGTCACCAGACACTGCCATTAATGGTCTCGAGTTTAGTACTGCTTCGATTTGCACCAATACAGTATTTAATTGTTCATATGTCATAACAATTTTCTGTAAAATTATATGTTCATGCCTAATAATAAGTTCAGTGATACGAGATTCTCTGGGTAATATTACAGGATGTTTTTGCATATCCGGTAAATCAGAATTCTGGAGTCGACCTCCAACTCTCAAGAGTCTTTGTCCAGAAACGGATGCAAAGCCTTTAAGGCTCCTTTTACATTATTATTAGCTTTCAAAGAGTTAATTTCCTCCTTGAAATGAATGCTCTGCTCATGTTTAACAATGAGTAACAACGCTTGTTCTAATTCAGAACAAGAAATAGATTTACTTGTGATTTTAACATTCTTTGAATTACTATTGTGCAAAAATCTAAATATGTATGCAACAATGCGTATCATTTTATTTAAATCTGAGAATTTATTCAGAAAATTAAAGAAATTGCTTTGCCTTTGCGTGAGTAGGGACACTACATCTCTGGAGAACGCCGTGGTAGCCTTCATCTCTGGTAAGTCTGCAGGTAAGCTGATATTATCATCAAATGTATACTCACCTTGCAAGAACGGAGGCCCTTGCCACCAGAGACTGCAGCTGGCGAGCTCGGTCGGTTCGACGCCCCTGCTAACATAGTCTGCAGGATTCTGACGTGTATTAACATAAAGCCAGCGCCAGTCAGCTGTTAGTTGCATAATCGCCCTTACTCTGTTCGCAATGTACACTTGCAATTTCGTTAGTTCAGTCCTAAGCCATGCTAAGACTATCTTTGAGTCGGAGAAAAGATAAACATTATCAATATTAAGCTTTAGCTTTAAAGTATCATAGACTTTCTTAATAAGCCCAGAGAGCAATAACGCCGCATTCAGCTCAAGCCTTGGAACAGTGAGTGGCTTATTACTAGGGTTAATTCTCGATTTCGAACAGAGCAAGGATAATGTTGCCTTACCTGTTGGTTCGACTACCCTTAGGTATACGCAGCAGCCATAGCCGACAGAGCTCGATGCATCAGCAAACCCGATCAGCTGCACAGCAAACGCTGACTCGGGGACTGGAATGTTCCTGTTCAAATAAATCGGCTCCATGCTAGCTAGGCTATTTGTAAAGCGCATCCATTCACCTTTTATGTCATCTGGCGGAGACTCATCCCAGCCTATTTGTGCTGCCCAAAGCTGTTGCATGAAATGCTTTGCTCTTACTATTATTGGACTCACAAACCCTAATGGATCATAAAATCGCGCAATATAGCTTAAAATATCTTTCTTTGTCACAGACTCACTTTTGTAAGATTCTGGACATGTTATTTTATAACAATCCCTTTCAAGATCTATTGATAAGCCTAATGCCTTGATACTGTAATTATCTCTTTGCAGATCTATTTCATCAAAATGCTGATGCTTTAAAGGAATATCAGACAAAACTTCAGTGCGGTTAGAAGACCATTTGTGAGTGGTGAAGCCACCAAGACTAAGCAAATCGCGCAACTGTTGCTTTGCTACTAGTAATGAATGAAGATCTGAATTTAAATATAAGATATTATCAATATACGTACAGTTTTTTATTATAGATGATGCTAGCGGATATTGATCACCAAATCTGTTGCAAAGCTCTAAGCAGCGCGTGGCCAGAAAACTAGAACTCTTTAAACCATACATTACAGTATCTAAGCGTAAGCATTTGATTGTTTCACTCGGGTCATCCCGCCACAAAATATTTTGTAACGAAGTGAACTCCGGAGAAATTAGAATATTTCCGAATATTTTGGTTATATCCGTGGTAAACGTATAGTCACCGAAACGAAACATTAACATAATTTCGAAAAGATCTCTTTGCACTTGCGGTCCGTTCAACAAGAAATCATTAAGAGAGACCCTTTTGTTCGTTTTCATTGATGCGTCAAAGACGACTCTAGTTGCAGTAGTTTTACTGTTTTCGTTTATGACACAATGGTGTGGCATAAAATATACTGCATTATTGTGCAGGTTATATGATTTAATGTCTATAAATTGACCATGACCCAACTCAACATACTCATGTATAAACCTTTGATATTCCGTTAGCAAATTTACATTTTTCTGCAGCCTTCGCTCTAAGCATAGGAATCTGCTCAACGCTAACTCGAATGAGTTACCTAAAGTGTGATTAACTTCATTAAGCGGTAATTTGAGAGGCAAATCTGAGTGTTGAAAAATATCCTCTGCCAGGTCATGTTCTGACATCTTTTCATTGTATGATTCTGTGACACTTTCAGTTTTCCAAAACTGTGTTAATGTTTCATTGACATCTGAATCGCACTTAAGACAAAAAAGAGATACAACCTTTTGTGGAGAGTATGGCTCCGGTAAACTTCCTGCTATAATGTGTCCGAATTGTGTGTTGATAAAACTCAATGCGGTGCGGTCGCTTTGCTGCGCAGAAGGCTCGGGCACAACCCTAAGCTGCTCCTGCGGCAACAGCACCTGGAAAAATATGTCAGCTCCAATTAACAAATGTATCTCCGAAGGGATATTAAAATCTGCATCTGCTAACTTTATATTGGGAGGTGGTTTTATCATGGAAATATCGAATTCGGTTTGTGGAAGCTTGCAGGTTATTTTGTCAACTACATGGCAATTGACCAATGTCTTAAATGATGATGTCAAAGAATAAATATCTAAAGGCACAGAATATTTAACATTATTTTTAGAGTTCGTGACACCTATGATATTTCTATTATTCTGCATAGGTACCAATCCCAACAGCTCGACAACTTTCGTTGTAACCAGGGAAGCTTGCGACGCTGAGTCGAGAATTGCCTTAATATGGACCTCCCGGTTGTCATGTGAAATCAGCTTCACACGTGCTGTGGGCAGCAAAACATTGCCGTTATTGCCCGACACCAATATAACAGGGTCGGGAGTAGGTTCCTCGTGGTGGATCAGCGTATTATGCTCTTTCTCGCACTGAGCACACCTAAAATGGAACTTACATTTACCTGAATGACTGTTTAAACAGATCTCGCACAGGTTTTTGTTTTGAATAAACTTTATTCTCTGCACTGAAGGTAACAATTTAAAGGATTTACAATTATAAATTTTGTGATCTTTGCACTTACAGTAATTGCATTCTGAATCCTTGGCATCTGCTGTCGAAAGAGGAACAGCTATCCTTTTCACCTTCAATGATGCTGGCTCGGCGTTCTCCAGAGCGAGTGCCCGCTTCTCCAAGAATTGCAAAAATTGCTTGACGCTTGGCTCGGTGCTTGCATCTCTCTCCAGTTGGTACGCACGGGCGGTGTATGTATCTAATTTTCGATTTAAAATACACAATATAATTGCGTCCCACGCATCTACATTGCTGTCTAAGTTTTTCAATGCAGCTAAAACTTGTTTGATGCTTGAGACGAAGTCTCTTAAATTTGACGGAGTAGATTTGTTCAGAGCATTCATGTCCAGGAGGGAATTTATATGTTCATTAATGATCCTAAACTTGTTATGATATCTTTCATTAAGTAACCTAATTGCATGCTCATAGCTTTCGCTAGTGAGGGGCAAATTCTTTATAATATCGTAAGGTTCACCTTTCAAAAATGATCGAAGATAGTAAAGTTTCTGGACATTGTCGATCGACCTATCACTATCAATTACGGATTTGAACAAGTTCATAAATTGGACAAATTCTGAATACTCACCAGAGAAAATCGGTATCAGTATATTAGGCAATTTAGTTTTCGTGCCTGTGCCCGGGAATATAGCCTCGGGATTCGACTTAGCTCCGTCGCCTTTAGTTTTGAGTTCCTCATCGAGGATCGTTAAAATGTCAAAGTATTTGGACTCGAAATCTGCCACATCTTCCTTGTCCTCTGGGTGGATAGCTAAGATTTTTACATTTAGAAGTTCATACTCTTTAAATGAGGCAACAACTCTGTCGCGCCTTGTTAACAAAGCCTGGTACGAACTATCTTTTAAATCTTTCGATTGTGTGAATTGAAATAGGCGCGTAATATTCGCCTTACAGTAGCCTCTAGAGGCGATTAATGCCTTTAAAGAACTTTCTTCTGACATTTTTACAATTTTTTACGCACTTTTACAAGCAAATAAACTCACAATTAACTAAAAACTTTAAGTTTACAACAAAGCGACCACGCCGTTTTAAGTTTTATCAACACACAATCAAAATGGCGTACTTAGTGTCCCAAAAGGCAAAAGAAACCTTCCGTTTCCTTTGATGCGGAATGAACGACGAACGCAAAATGTTGTTTCTCACTTGCGCACGCACAAACACGTATCGATGTATCGCCTTTTCCGCTGGAATGTTGTCAGACATAAAATCTTGCGACTCCAATACGATGAACACTTTCTGTTTGCGGGAATGTTGGTAGCATTGACCAGTGGTACTTGCAAAGTCGAAAAATACTGCGACTCGCACCTTGCACTCCTGTATATTTGCTCCTCTACTCGCGCCTGGCTTTGACCTGAAGTTGATTCCGTTTGAAATTTCGCGCGTCGCCACGAGGTGAATTGCGTAGCGGCGCTTCTGGCGAAATTCCAAAATATCTGCAACCTCCTGTCTTGAAATTAAATACCTTATTTGCACCTGCGATTGATGTCGATGCCTTTCGTTTGGAATTCCGCGTGTCGCAGCGAGGTAAAATTATTGCGCTGCGGCACTTCCGGCGATGCTCCCAAAATGTCTGCAAACCTTTGTCCTGCTATTTCTTTCTTCGGTTCCTTTTGAAGGACCATATGTTGAACTCCTGATCTTGGGCTAGTGGACTGTATTACTGTTGGCTGGATGCGGAAGAAAGGAAACAGCTGAATCTTCTTTAATATGGTTTTAATACGGCACGGACACACCATAGCAGCCGGTGAGGCGAGGGTTGAAGAGAGAGAGAGGGGGGCGCAGCCCTTGACATTGACATTTGACACTGACAGATCAGATCAGGTGTTTACATAGATAAAAATTTAATGTTGAATTGCCAACACCGGTCCACTCGGTTGTCTTCTTTGTCCACCTTTCATCTTCTAATCTGGCTAGATGGCCTGTCCATTTCCACTTAAGTCGTTTTGAGTGTTCTAGAAAGTCTATAAACTTGGTTTTCTCTCTGATTTTTTCATTGCGAATTTTCTGAATTTTTCTAATTTTTAATAGAGATCTCTTCATTGCAGATTGACAGCACTTTATTTTGTGTCTAACTTTTTTCGTAAATACCCATGTTTGTGATCCGTAGCTAAGACATGGTAAAATACTGCCATCCATAACTTTCTTCTTCAGTTGTAGGGACATTTCGCTCTTAAATATTTCCTTATGTGCCCAATATTTATGCCATGATAGGTTGATTCTGCGGTTAATTTCTTCAGTGTTATTGTCAGGGTTGAATGATACCTGTTTACCAAGATACACATACTTTTCGACATACTCCAGTGTTGTATCTCCTATGTTTATATTGCGTTTGGTTGAATTGGTCATAAGCTTAGTTTTGGTAAGGTTCATTTCTAAGCCAATATCGCTACTCACTTCATGTAGGGTGTGTATCATGTGCTCTAGTTGACTACTACTTTCGGAGAATAATACTATGTCGTCCGCGAAACGTAAGTGGTTTAGAAATTTGTTGCGAATTTGTATGCCAAGGTTGTCCCATGTTAGTTTTTTAAATATCATTTCCAGTACCGTAATAAATAATTTTGGTGACAAGGGATCTCCCTGTTTCACTCCTCTTTTTATGGGTATTTCGGGCCCCATGGTTTCCACGCTGACTCTACTGGTGCTTTCTAGGTAGATATTTTTCAGGACTTTAATATATGTTTCGTGGATTTTGTTTTCAGTTAGTGCTCTCCATATGGCTTTGTGTGATATAGTATCAAAAGCTTTTTTGTAATCAATAAAAGCTAAATATAGTGGTCTTTGAAATTCCTTATATTTTTCCAACACTTGCTCTACCACTTGTATATGGTCCGTTGTTGAGTAGCCCTTTCGGAAACCTGCTTGTTCCACTGGTTGGTTTGCGTCGATTTGGCCACTGATCCTACGGAGGAGACATGTAGAGAAGAGTTTGTAGAGACAAGGTAGGAGACTTATCGGCCTGTAGTTTCCAATGTCGTTAGGATTTCCTTTCTTGTAGAGGAGTACAATATTTGATTTTGTCCATTGTTTTGGTATTATCTGGGTTCGTATGATTGTGTTGAATAAATAGGTAATTTCTGGTGCCAGAAGGTCTTTTGCCGCTTTTATAGCTTCGTTGTTGATGCCATCTGGGCCAGCGCTCTTTTCTGTTTTAAGTCTCTTGATTTCTGTTAAAATCTCTGTTTCGGTCCAGTCTCTGATCTCTTCTTGCGTGTTTTCAGTGTGGTAGTTTTGTTGTTCATCATTCTCTTTACTGTCGTAGAGTTCTTTGTAGAAGTTTGTTGCAATCTTTAGTATTTCCTCTCTGCTGTTTGTTTGCTTTGAATTTGTTTCTAGACTAGAAATCCACGTTTTGTGCGTTGTGAGTTCCTTTAGAGCTCGCTTAATACTTCCTTTTTCAATTAAGTGTTTTTCCATTATTGAAGTTCTGTGTTTGTAGTAGTCTTTTTTGATGCTCTTGTTTGTTATTTTATATATGAGTGATAGTTCCTTTTTTATTTCAGGTGTTTTTGGCTTGTAATTTTGGAGATCGTGACGACGTTCAATAAGGTGTAGTGTTTCTTGTGACAAAATATTGTTTTCTCTTCTTTTTGCTCTCTGAGATGACTGCAATCCTTGTTTTATATTTAATATACTTATATTTCTTTTCCTATACTTTTGTTGTGATAATTATTGTAAATTTGACTCAATTCACGAAGAATGTTAGTGTTGTAAAAAACCAATGCATGTAACCTTAAGATGAGAAATAAATGGCTTTTTTATTTTATTTTATTTATGGTGTTTTGTTACTGTATATACAAAAATATTGTATAGCAAACAAAGTTTACAGATCTATAGGTATCTATTATGCTATCGTGAGTATGAAAGGTTTGAAAATGTTACTACTTATTTATTTCTTAGAATAGTTTTGCAAATATACAACGTGTTAATGAATTAGCGCAAAACCTCATACACCCCAACTGATTGAAATAATTAGATTGCAACAATAATTTCATTATTTTTATAGTTAAAATTTAAAGTTAAGTAGCAGTTTAGTTTAGTTGCATTTTAAGTTTTGAGGCAAAAATGATTTGTCATCATTTCAGCACTGAAAGAAAGCGCTAACGTACTCATTGATACATTTTTATAATCCTGTTTTGGTAGTAAGTAGGGTGAGTGTGCCCGTGCGGTGGGTTGACACCGGGTTCAGAAAATTTTAAATTTTGCAAAAAAAAATTTAATACATATTTTGAAAAAAAATTACCTATGTTGAAACCATGATAATTCGATTCTGCTTTCGATTCTAAACAAACTACTTTCTAGTTTTGCGTTAATTCATTAACACGTTGTATAAATTCAGAGTCCTTTTTGTTGATAAAAAGATTTCTAATATTTTCATGACGCATAGGGCATAACTTTTCTACTAAATATTTACAGCTGCACGACATTTCCATTTAATGTTAAATATTTACTATATTAAATATTTCAATTCTACAAGCGATTCCGTACAATTTCGTATGCAGAATGCAAGTGCCACAACTGGATAGTTCTTCGAACAAGCCTCCTAACATCAATCTTAACGGTTATGTCGTAAGTTCGAAAATAGCTCGATTCAAGTGACGTCATTTATGGAACGATTCATACTCAACCTACTACTCAACTCTTGCGTAGGTAAAGTTCCCTTCCGATACTAATTTCCGTAGTCGAAGGAAAGTTTCTCTAACTGCAACGTTTTCGAAAGTTAAAGGAAATGTTACATTTTTCTATGAGAATTTTGTCACAGTTTAAGCGATGGTAATTTGATTTTATGTCGGGTCTTTTCTTGTTTTGCTGTTCGCAAATAAGCTTCATTTCGCTATTCGGGTTAAATTGTTTCTGTCTTTTGACATTAAGACAAATCTTGAATAAAAAACTATTCTCAAACAATTTCATAATTCGACAATTTTGGCGTAGCGAGTAAAGAGTAAATAAATTATACACAACAGAGGGTCAATGCCCATACTAAGAAAGTTGCCACCTTCTTATATGAAAACTCGCGCAAGTACAGCGCCAGTGGTGAGTAACTGGTAATATGAAAAGAAAACTTCTGTCAACTGTCTTCAAGAGAACCACTGTCCGGCAAGACAGACTGTCTTCTGCTGTCTGTGTCTTGTGGTTATATTTTACTTATTATTTTTAGCTTTAAGTATTGAACAAAACAACTATTATGGTTTTAAATTTTATCAATTTATTTTCCTTTAGCTACGTTGACATGGAGCGCGAATAGACAATGTACCATAGTTAATTTTTTTTTCTATAACACTCCTCCTCGAGTTTAATTTTATAAGTATTTAAATTTAAAATCGTTATACAACAACTTAGAGGATATTACAACAATTAAGTAACTAAAATATTCTATGCTTCACAGTTAACTTCAAACTATAATTATTCTTAATAAAAGTCTACTTTTACACTTTTACATTCAAAACAAGAAATTATTAACGATGTTATAAAAACTCTCTTTGCACAAACTCTTCGTTAATACATCAGCAAAATTATTTTTAGAACTTACGTATTCGATACTAATAATTCTCTTGCCAATAAGATCTTTAATGAAATGATATTTGATATCAATATGTTTCGCTCTCTTCGAATTTTCATTGCTTTTAGCCATACAGATGGCACCCTGGTTGTCCACACGGAGCTTAGTCTCACCTATGCATCTTAGATGCTCACCGACTCCTTTTAGGTTTATCAGCTCTTGAGCTGTCAATGCAGCAGCAATGTACTCGGCTTCTGCTGTTGAGATAGCAACACATGTTTGTTTCTTTGAGAACCAGGCGACTGGATTTTTTCCATGTAGTATCATCGCTCCACTCACGCTTTTCCTGTCTGATCTGTCACCAGCCCAGTCAGCATCGGAATAGCCATATAAGTTGCTATCGTTTGATTTCTTGAATACAAGTCCTTTATCTTTTGTTTCTTTCAAATATCTTAATATTCGCTTTCCTGCCTTCCACGTCTGGTCGTTGGCTTTGTCCAGGTATCTACTCAGGTAAGATACTGAATATGTTAGGTCTGGTCTTGAAGTTATCGTCAAATATAGTAAGCTTCCAATCAGTTCTCTGTATTTGTCTTCAACAGTACTTTGTTTTTCAGATGTTACGTTGAAATTTGATTCCATTGGTGTACTTATTCCGTTGCAGTTTGTCATATTAAATTTGTCCAAAATTTTATCTATCAAGTTAGTTTGTTTCAGAGTTATTTTATCCGTTCTATATCCATTCCTAGAAACTTCTTCGCTTCTCCCATATCTTTAGCGTTAAATTCAGTTTTCAATCCTTTTATTACTTGTTCATAGTTTCCGATCAATAAAATATCATCTACATAAATTATCATCCAACAGTCTTCTTTGTGGTATAAACAGTAGTCATATTCTGATCTCTTGAATCCTTTCTTTTTAGCGAATTCATCTATTGTTTCATTCCAGCATAGGGGTGATTCATCTAACACGTATAATGCTCGTTTTAGTCTCAATACCTTATTCTTATGTTTTAAAATGTATCCTTCAGGTGGTTTTAGGTAAACTTCTGATTTTACCTTTCCGTTCAGGAATGCAGTTGGAATGTCTAGTTGTCTTATAGGCAGATCTTCATTCACAGCTTTTGAGATGAACATTCTTATACTGGAGGCTCTTGCAACTGGTGAGTATAGTATTTCTGAGTATTTATCTCTCTTTAATTGAAAACCTCGAGCCACTAACCTGGCCTTTTTGGTTCCATCTTCTTTTTCCTTGAATATCCATTTAGCATCTATTGTTTTCTTATTTTCAGGTAATTTTTCTTCTTTCCATGTTCCCAACTTTTCTAACGCTGTCAGTTCTTTATCTATTGCAGATTTCCAATCTTTGTCTTTCATCGCCTCATCATAGGTGTTAGGTACATTTGTATTTGTTATTAGGCAATAAGCTATATTACTCACATAGTCTTTCAGGTAAGCTGGTTTCTTTGATGATCTTCCGGAACGTGTTGTCTTCTCAGGTGTTTTCGGTTTATTAGTTTCTTCTATATTTTCTTCCACATCTTCCTGTTTGTCTTCTGTATTATCAAGATTTTCTGTGTTAGAGTCTATATTTATCTCCTCCTGGTGTTCTTCAGTGTCTTTTTCTTCTTGATCTGTGTAATATTCTTCTTCTTCTTCTGTGTCATTGTCTTCATTGTACTTATAGGTTTCTTCATCTTCTAGTCTTATTAATTGGTAAGTATTGTCTTTAGTTTTTTCAGGTTTCTCAATCTTTGTGAAGGTTATATCTCTTTCGTACACTATTTGTCTTCTAGCAGGATTCCACAATCGGTAGCCAGTTGGAGCATAGCCGACCATGATTAATTTTTCTGTTCTTGACTCAAACTTTTTAAGGTGTCCGAGTCTTTTTGCGTATGCAGTAGTTCCAAAAGCTTGAATATTATTTAAATTTGGTTTCTTTTTCATCCAGGCTTCAAATGGTGTTATTTTCATCGATTTTGTTGGTAATCTATTTATTATGTAGGTAGCAGTGAGTACAGCTTCACCCCACATTTCAATATTCAGTTGAGATTCAAATAGAAGAGCTCTTGCTTTTTCAATAATAGTGCGGTTCAGTCTTTCCGCTTTTCCATTCAATTGTGGACTATATTTGATTGTGTAGTCCAAAACAATACCTCTGCTTTGACACCAATTTTTAAAGCTGTTGCTGGTATATTCTCCTCCATTATCACACCTTATCTTATGAACTTTTTCATTGAGTTCTCTTTCTGCTTCTTGTATGTATTGCTTTAAATATTCAGCAGTTTCATGTTTGTACGTCATCAGAAAATCTTTGGTAAAATGAGTATAATCGTCCAACACTGTTAATATGTATTTCTTATTATCCCATGTGTTTACCTCAACGGGACCACATACGTCAGAATTAATAATTTGTAGCGGTCTTGTAGCCTTTTGACGTATGGTGTTAAACGGTTTACGTGTTTGTTTAGCTTTTATACAGATCTCACATTCTTTGTCTAAATTTTTTAGGTTATCTTTATCTATTACGATACCTTCTGACAACTTCATCAATTCTTGTATTGTTTGGTAGCTTGGATGGCCGAGTTTAATATGCCAATCCAGTACACTGTTATTATTTTTCACATAATATGAAGCTTCTTTGTCAACTTTCATTTGTATTGAATATAAACCGTTTTCACTTTTTATTCCTCTAATAATTTCTTTGTTATTCTTTTTAATTATCACATTTTGTTTTGTGAACAGTACTTCAGCATTATTTTCTGTTAAGGCGTTTACCGATATTAAGTTTTTTTCTAGATTTGGCACATATAGCACATTTTGCAGATAATAGTTTTCTGTATCAATTTTTCCGGACTTCTCGGATACTAACTTATCATTTCTTTTAGCTGTATAGATTTCAATATGGTTCTTCTTACTTTCACTCAATATTGTTACGAGCTACGGGTTCCGGGATCGGAGTGAAACGCTAAGTCCAATTTTACAGAGTTTATTTGGGATACACTTACAAACGGTCCACCTCGCAGAGGTTCCCCTATTCGGTTCACTTCACCGGGTCCTCCTCGCAGGGATTCCCCGTGCACCACTTACTGTCACTGTTCACAGTCCACTACGTCACTACTGTGACGACCCGACACGCGTCACGGCTATGACGTCACGACGCACGACACTATGACGACACGCACCACACTGACACTATGACGTCACGTACTACACCGACACTATGACGTCACGCACTACACTGACACTAGTCTACTCACTGTTCCACTCTTAGCACTTTTCTCTTCACTAGTACTTTTCCACTTTTACTTTTCTTCCTTTTGTTTCGCACTGTTCACTGTTAAATCAAATACTGCCGCCAGTCGAAATTCGCCGCCTTTTTATATCCCGCAGAACATTCCGGAATACCCTTTTTTCGATCTTCTTTTCTTTACTCGATTGTTTTCCTCCAGATAGTTCTAACCCCGCGTTCCTTTTTCGAAACCGATCGAAGACACGCCCACTTTTCTGGTTCTTTTCAAATATTCGTAATTTCGCCTCCTTTCTCGAAGTTCCTAGACACGTTCACCTTTTTGTCCCTTTTTAAATATTCCTTCTCTCTCTTCCTTCTAGAACATTTCTAAAAACACTAAAATCTAGAAATATTTTTGGCGCGGATCGGATTCGAACCGTCACCCCCCAGCATGGGAGGCGGAACCTTAGACCGTAGGACCACGGCGATTGTTAATGAGCCGACCGAATTTTCGAATGCCTTCTTTACGTTTGACGTTTGACAGCGGCCGTAACACTGCCCCTCCCTTAGTTCTGCTCGTCCCGAGCATCGTTACTGCCGAAATATCGAGCCAACCGGTCCACGTGCACTATCTTCAACGGGCTCCTTGGCGATCGTCGAATTCGATAGGTGACGTCATTTATCCTGGTCACTACCTCATACGGTCCTTCCCAGCTTGCCTGCAACTTCGGACTCTTCCCTTTCCTTCGAACTGGATTATGCAGCCAAACTGATGTTCCTTCCTCAAACCCAGCATAGTTCGCTTTTCGGTCATATCGTGTCTTTGAACGGTCACTTGAGTTTTGACCTGCTTCTCGAAGTTGTTCATAAATGTCGACCATTTTCTCCCGCAGTTCGCTCACATAGTCACTGATACTTTTAGGAGTGCCTGGTGCGCATCCTGATAGCAAATCTGCTGGAAGTTTCAACTCTCTCCCGAAGTTTGCTATTGCTGGAGTTGCCGAAGTACTCTCATGAACAGCGGTTCGATAGGCCAACAGGAAAAGAGGTATGTACTCGTCCCAGTTATCTTGATGATTATCGACGACCTTCGCAAGATGCCGTTCCAAAGTTTGATTGAATCGCTCCACCATGCCGTCAGACTGCGGGTGATAAGGAGTAGTCCGGGTCTTATGGATTCCGAAAATTTTGCAAACTTCCTGGAACAACTGTGACTCAAAGTTCCTGCCTTGATCACTGTGCATTTCCAGCGGAACCCCAAACCGGCAGAAAACTTCATTCACCAACTTGGTAGCCACAGTGACCGCTTCCTGATTTGGAATGGCAAATACTTCTGGCCACTTTGTGAAATAATCCATTACCACAAGTATATACCGGTTCCCCGATTTAGTGACCGGAAATGGTCCCGCGACATCCAAAGCGATTCGCTCCCAAGGCGCCCCAACATTATAAATTTTCATTGCTGCCCTGCTCCTCGTATGAGGTCCCTTTACAGCTGCGCAGACTGTGCACTTGCGGCACCAATCTTCCACATCGTCTCTGCAATGCAACCAGTAAAATCTTTTCTTTACTTTCTCCAAGGTTTTCTTTACACCCAAATGCCCTCCGGAAGTTCCATCATGAAAAACTCTCAGAATTTCTTTCACCTTAGCTTGCGGGACCACCAACTGCAGATACGAGTCTTTTCCATCCGATGTCTCCCATTTTCTACAGAGTAATCCGTTATGCATGATGAGGCTCTTCCACTGAGCCCAAAGTCCCTTCGTGACTGCCCCGTACTTTGCCACCTCGCTCCACTGAGGCTTAGAACCATCACTCTTTAACCAG
The DNA here is from genome assembly GCA_922987775.1 of Agonopterix subpropinquella. Taxonomy (NCBI): domain Eukaryota; kingdom Metazoa; phylum Arthropoda; class Insecta; order Lepidoptera; family Depressariidae; genus Agonopterix; species Agonopterix subpropinquella. The sequence goes on along the minus strand of OV277704.1, from coordinate 7,553,797 downwards.
TTCAGGATTGGCCCGACTCCTGAGTCCTTTTCCTGTTCGCGACGCATTGCCTCGTTTCCCCACTCATCGTTGATGGCATCAGTTCTAATAACCTTGAGTGAAACTGTTTCCTTCCCTTCTTGCTTGCTGCAATGCTTACAATCTTCTGGGCATGGTCTTCTTGACAGTGCGTCTGCATTGGAGTGAACTCTTCCACTTCGATGCTCCACTTCAAAGTTGAATTCCTGTAGTTGCTCCAACCATCTTGCAACTTGACCCTCCGGGTTCTTAAATTGGAGTAACCATTTCAGCGCAGCGTGGTCTGTCCTGACTAAAAATTCACATCCCAGCAGATACTTCTTGAAGTGTTGTACAGTCTTCACCACGGCCAATAATTCTCGTCTGGTAACACAGTAGTTCCTCTCAGGTCTAGATAATGACTTACTGAAGTAGGCTATTACAGTTTCCTTTTCACCATGTCGCTGCGAGAGCACACCTCCAATCCCGATGTTACTGGCGTCTGCGTCTACAACAAATTCACCCTGGACATCGGGATATCCAAGAATTGGTGCCTTACTCAGACGTTCCTTTAACTCCATAAAAGCCTCCTCACATTCTGAATCCCATGTGAACGACTTCTTTTCTTCCGTAAGTCGATGTAGCGGCTTTGCGATGTCCGAAAATCCTTTCACAAAACGACGATAGTAAGAGCAGAGTCCAAGAAAAGCTCTAACTTGTGTCTTATCTTTCGGTGTTGGCCACTCCCTCACAGCAGCAGTTTTGGCAGGATCAGTCTCGACTCCTCTCTCAGAGATTACATGTCCAAGGTAATTGACCTGTCGTCTGAAGAAAGAACATTTTTTTTGGACTCAATTTAAGATTTGCTCCACGTAGTCTTTCGAAGACTTTCTCCAACTTTTCAGGTGGTCATCAAAGTCTCGACCAACAATGACGATGTCGTCCAGGTAGACAAGACACGTGTCACCCAGAATTCCAGCTAGGACATGTTCCATCAATCTCTCGAAAGTCGCAGGGGCGTTACTCAATCCAAATGGCATTACCTTGAACTGCCACAGTCCTTTCCCGGTGGAAAACGCGGTTTTCTCCTTGTCTTTAGGGTCTACGTCCACTTGCCAGTACCCACTTTTCAGATCGAGCGTTGAAAACCATTTCATTCCATTCAAAGTGTCTAAGGTGTCGTCGATCCTTGGCAAGGGGTAGCTGTCTTTCTTTGTTACTTCATTCAGCTGCCGATAATCCACACAAAATCTCGTTGAGCCATCCTTTTTCTTGACGAGAACTACAGGTGAACACCAGGGACTTGATGAAGGTTCGATGATGTTATTCCTTCTCATGTCCTCTATCATCCCCTCCACTTCCTTCTCACGAGCAAACGGAATGCGCCTAGGTCGTTGCTTGATTGGCGCTACATCTCCCGTATTAATCGTGTGCTTCACCAAGTCTGTTCTACCAATATCTGCGTCGTTCTGGGAGAACAGGTCTGAAAAACGCCGCAGCAAGTTCTTCGCTTTCACAGCCTGTAGCTTAGTCAGGTCCTTGCTGGAGTCTTCCATAACTTTGGATACTACATCCCCCTCAGCCTTATGTTTCCTAGGAGGATTTTCCACACATTGTCGCAACCATAAAACTTCCTCACAGTGACCAACAACCTCCCCCTTCTCAATCGTCAGGTCCACATCTCCAACGTTAAGTATCGGGATTGAGGTAGATGAAACGGATCCAACAACTGTCCTTGCCGGAATCCAAGAAGTTTCAGTTTTAACTTTCTCTATCACAGCACATCTCCGTGGTAATCTCCCATCGTTACTCTTGGGCAAAACGACAGGTACCAAGGTCTGTGATCTAGGTTTGAGAACTGTTCTTCTCACACAGTAGACCTTTCCCGACGATCCACCTTTCATCGGAACCTCCTCTGTGTTACATCGCAGCACTCCGTTCTTCATGTCTATGTCGCACTGATGATTTTGTAAGAAATCCAAGCCAATGATGCAATCGTCCACTATCTCAGCTACAATCACCTCATGTTTAAAAGGAGTTTCCCCGATCTTAATCGAAACTCCCAACTCTCCCTTAACAGGTATGCGCTGGCCGGTAGCTGTTGTCAAAGAAGATGGAAAAGCATAGAACGCTATTTCCTTGTATAACTCACAATAATTTTTAAAATGTCACTAGATGGCATTACTTGGTCCGCTAGAAGTAAAATTTGTCTGAAATCGACGAAATATCGCATTTTACTGTTCTGGTTCATCATATTTATTTATTTTGAGCAACAAAATATATTATTTTCATAACATCACATTGAAAATAACAATTTCATAAGCAGGTTTTTTTACATTTTTTTCATTGATCTACAATACGATATAATACTAAGCGGGAGTAGCATGCAGTTATAGAGAATTCCGGTAGATGGCGCACATTTCAAAATTCATACTAAACAAGATTGCTAGGAGAGCGATTTTTGAATCTCATTTGCTGAGTTCAGCAGTTGAAAATGTCAAAATTACTATGGAGACGTGCATCTTTCTACTGCTGATTTGACATTAAAAAATCATACTCCAGGAGTGCGATTTTTGAAAGTCAAATCAGCAGTAGAAAGATACTTATCTCCATAGTAATTTTGACATTTTCAACTGCTGAACTCACCGAATGAGATTCAAAAATCATACTCCAGGCTATTGAAAAAAAAACTAAATTTGAAATTGTTAAGCTTGCGTATATACTCACACATTTAAAAAAGAAAATATCAATGAATAAAATATTTTAACGCGTGGTGGACTAACGCCCCACCCGCCCTGTTCCCTACACGTTCAGTTTTGATAGCAAAACATATTTAACCAGGATCTGGTGCTGAAGACAGGAATGTCTCCGTACGATGGTACTCCTCAACGGTAAAGAGCGTGGGCTTGATTTTTTTTATTCTTGTTCAGTTTTGAAAGAAAAATACATTATTTAATCGGGAACTGGTGCTGAAGCCAAGAATGTCTCCGTACGAGGGTACTCCTCAACGGTAAATAGCATTGGCTTGTATTTTGTTTGTTCGCGTTCAGTTTTAATAGCAAAACACATATTTAACCAGGATCTGATGCCGAAGCCAGAGATGTCTTCGTACGAGGGTACTCCTCAACGGTAAATAGCATTGGCTTGAATTTTGTTTGTTCGCGTTCAGTTTTAATAGCAAAACACATATTTAACCAGGATCTGATGCCGAAGCCAGAGATGTCTTCGTACGAGGGTACTCCTCAACGGTAAATAGCATTGGCTTGAATTTTGTTTGTTCGCGTTCAGTTTTAATAGCAAAACACATATTTAACCAGGATCTGATGCTGAAGCCAGAGATGTCTTCGTACGAGGGTACTCCTCAACGGTAAATAGCATTGGCTTGAATTTTGTTTGTTCGCGTTCAGTTTTAATAGCAAAACACATATTTAACCAGGATCTGATGCCGAAGCCAGAGATGTCTTCGTACGAGGGTACTCCTCAACGGTAAATAGCATTGGCTTGAATTTTGTTTGTTCGCGTTCAGTTTTAATAGCAAAACACATATTTAACCAGGATCTGATGCCGAAGCCAGAGATGTCTTCGTACGAGGGTACTCCTCAACGGTAAATAGCATTGGCTTGAATTTTGTTTGTTCGCGTTCAGTTTTAATAGCAAAACACATATTTAACCAGGATCTGATGCTGAAGCCAGAGATGTCTTCGTACGAGGGTACTCCTCAACGGTAAATAGCATTGGCTTGAATTTTGTTTGTTCGCGTTAAGTTTTGATAGCAAAACACATATTTAACCAGGATCTGATGCTGAAGCCACAGATGTCTTCGTACGAGGGTACTCCTCAACGGTAAACAGCGTTGGCTTGAATTTTGTTTGTTCGCGTTAAGTTTTGATAGCAAAACACATATTTAACCAGGATCTCATGCTGAAGCCAGAGATGTCTTCGTACGAGGGTACTCCTCAACGGTAAACAGCGTTGGCTTGAATTTTGTTTGTTCGCGTTCAGTTTTGATAGCAAAACACATATTTAACCAGGATCTGATGCCGAAGCCAGAGATGTCTTCGTACGAGGGTACTCCTCAACGGTAAACAGCGTTGGCTTGAATTTTGTTTGTTCGCGTTCAGTTTTGATAGCAAAATACATATTTAACCAGGATCTGATGCCGAAGCCAGAGATGTCTTCGTACGAGGGTACTCCTCAACGGTAAACAGCGTTGGCTTGAATTTTGTTTGTTCGCGTTAAGTTTTGATAGCAAAACACATATTTAACCAGGATCTGATGCTGAAGCCAGACATGTCTCCGTACGAGGGTACTCCTCAACGGTAAACAGCGTTGGCTTGAATTTTGTTTGTTCGCGTTCAGTTTTGATAGCAAAACACATATTTAACCAAGAGCTGATGCCGAAGCCAGAGATGGCTTCGTACGAGGGTACTCCTCAACGGTAAACAGCGTTGGCTTGAATTTTGTTTATTCGCGTTCAGTTTTGATAGCAAAATACAAATTTAACCAAGATCTGATGCCGAAGCCAGGAATGTTTTCGTACAAGGGTACTCCTCAACGGTAAACAGCATTGACTTGCATATACCGTTTACAGTTGAGGAGTGCCTCCGTACGGACCATTCCTGGTTTCAGCACCAGATCCTGGTTAAATGTGTGTTTTGCTGTCAAAACTAAACAGGAAGAGATAAAAATCAAGCCAATGCTGTTTACCGTTGAGGAGTACCCTCGTACGAAGACATCCCTGGCTTCAGTACCAGATCCTGGTTGTATATGTGTTTTGCTATCAAAACTGAACGCGAACAAAAAAAAATCAAGCCAATGCTGTTTACCGTTGAGGAGTACCCTCGTACGAAGACATCCCTGGCTTCAGCACCAGATCCTGGTTGAATATGTGTTTTGCTATCAAAACTGAACGCGAACAAAAAAAAATCAAGCCAACGCTGTTTACCGTTGTGGAGTGCCCTCGTACGGAGACATTCCTGGCTTCAGTACCAGATCCTGGTTAAATATGTGTTTTGCTTTCAAAACTAAACAGAAAGAGATAAAAATCAAGCCAATGCTGTTTACCGTTGAGGAGTACCCTCGTACGGAGACATCCCTGGCTTCAGCACCAGATCCTGGTTCAATATGTGTTTTGCTATCAAAACTGAACAGGAAGAGATAAAAATCAAGCCAATGCTGTTTACCGTTGAGGAGTACCCTCGTACGAAGACATCCCTGGCTTCAGTACCAGATCCTGGTTGTATATGTGTTTTGCTATCAAAACTGAACGCGAACAAAAAAAAATCAAGCCAATGCTGTTTACCGTTGAGGAGTACCCTCGTACGAAGACATCCCTGGCTTCAGCACCAGATCCTGGTTGAATATGTGTTTTGCTATCAAAACTGAACGCGAACAAAAAAAAATCAAGCCAACGCTGTTTACCGTTGTGGAGTGCCCTCGTACGGAGACATTCCTGGCTTCAGTACCAGATCCTGGTTAAATATGTGTTTTGCTTTCAAAACTAAACAGAAAGAGATAAAAATCAAGCCAATGCTGTTTACCGTTGAGGAGTACCCTCGTACGGAGACATCCCTGGCTTCAGCACCAGATCCTGGTTCAATATGTGTTTTGCTATCAAAACTGAACGTGAACAAAAAAAGTGCAAGCCAATGCTGTTTACCGTTGAGGAGTACCCTCGTACGGAGACATTACTGGCTTCAGCACCAGATCCTGGTTCAATATGTGTTTTGCTATCAAAACTGAACGTGAAAAAAAAAGTGCAAGCCAATGCTGTTTACCGTTGAGGAGTACCCTCGTACGGAGACATTACTGGCTTCAGCATCAGATCCTGGTTCAATATGTGGTTTGCTATCAAAATTGAACGTGTACAAGAAAATTGCGAGTCAATGCTGTTTACCGTTGAGGAGTACCCTCGTACGGAGTCATTCCTTGCTTCTGCACCAGATCCTGATTAAATATTTGTTTTGCTATCAAAACTGAACGTGAACAGAAAAATATCAAGCCAATGCTGTTTACCGTTGAGGAGTACCCTCAACGGTAAACAGCAGCAGAGTACATTTTTGTATGTAGATAAAACATGGTAAGTCGTGGTGATTCATAAAAACAAACCCCTGCTGTATTAAGAATTATCAAGCAGACACTTTAACCACTAAGCCAAGGTGTACTCATAAGGTACCTTTTACCTACCTACTTTATAAAATTGCGAATGTAATCTTTCTTTCAACTCGAGAAGCTAAAAGACACACACACTCCTATGTCATCTTAGGTCTACGCACACCTGCATCGAAGTTGAGTTTCATCAAATTTTTCGATAGATGGTACTAGGTATTCCACTTATAGGCGCGACTTCAGCTAGTATAGTAACGCCATCTAATATAATAAGTCGAACTACGAGGTACCGGCGACAATAATAAGTTTTACGAGAGCTTTGTTCTTTGTTTGACGTGAGCAATCTTGCCTACTTTAATTCATCTATGCTGTTGTTAACTGCAGGTTGGTTTGTTGCAGAAGTCGTTTCTGATAACTTTCCATCTCGTTTATCAGTCGAGTATTGATCACTGTTCTCGAAGCTCCGGTATCCAAAGTTAGTTGACAGATTCTACCATTGACCTCTCCTTCGACTAACAGACTATTTCCGTCTGATGTCTGTTTGACTCTTATGGTTGGGGTTGCAACATAACCGGCCAGCGCCCACCCCGCAGCCCTGGCTGGTTTTAGTTTTCCTGCTGCTCATCAGTCGAGACTCCTATATCCCGACGACCTGTGCGCTTCGGGCAGGAGCTGCGAATATGCCCTCGTTCACCACACTCGTAGCACACATAACCGACGCTTCGATTCCTTGGCGGTGAGGCTCTAGTTACCACAATCTCCCTGAGGCGAGCGGAACGAGAATCCTGTCGTACGGCCTCCACCTCCAATGCATGGGCAACAGCGTCCCTGAGAGTGCTATGGTGCCCAAGTCGCACGGCAGCTCGCACCTCCGGGTCCCGTATCCCATCGGTAAAGGCCTGCAGGAGCATGTCATCGATGGCTGCTGGTGATGACTGGAAAGCCTTACGCACGAGCTTCTCCACTTCCACTGACCATTGCTGCAGACTCTCGTTAGCATGTTGGTTCCGTTCCTTCAATCGCGCCCGATACATGTGCTCGAGATGTCCGTCGCCGAATCTAGCCTCCAGAGCTCCGAAAAGCTTGTCAAACGTCAGATTTTCGCCAGCACCTACAGCTTCCAGCACGGCGAGAGCCTGTCCCTGGAGTGCTAATGTCAACGCAGACTGCGCCTCCTCCTTGCCCCAGCCATTAACTTTCATCGCCGTCTCAAATTGTAGCTTAAAGGCGGGCCATGACGTCAGTCCATCGTAAACCGGAGTCTTCACGCCTTTTGGTTGCATGGGTGAGTCAAAAACAGCAGCGACACGGCTATGAGATTTGCTCTGTTCAACTTCTCGCCGGATTTTGGCAAACTCACCCTCCACGCGGTCAAACCTCCCTTCGAACTCGCCCTTCACACGATCCAACCTCCCTTCTACGGCTTCGACTCTCTCTACTGCCTGCTGCAAGCCTTTCGTAATATCCTTATGAAGCGCCTCCTGCATCGTGCGTATTTGTTCTTCCTGGCGGCGAGCCTGTTCTTCCACCATGCGTGCCTGCTTCTCCTGACGGTGAGCCTGCTCTTCCTTTAGTGCGTGCAGTTGTTCCTCCTGCCGGCGAGCCTGTTCCTCCTGCCGGCGAAACTGTTCCTCCTGCCGGCGAGCCTGCTCCTCCTGACGGCGAGCCTGGTCTTCCATCATGCGCTGGATTTGATAGAGGAAGTTTCCGGGGTTCTGCTCCGGAGTGCGCTGCACTTCGCCCCCTTCAGATCTCCTCTCTGGGGTTCGCTGCACCTCTGTCCCAAGGGCCACACCTTCCTGCCGCGCTTCTGACATGGCCCGGGTGGTGACACCCTTTAACTCCTTTGGCACCAGCGGCATCTTACTCCAATCCCACTTCTGACACCAAATGTTACGAGCTACGGGTTCCGGGATCGGAGTGAAACGCTAAGTCCAATTTTACAGAGTTTGTTTGGGATACACTTACAAACGGTCCACCTCGCAGAGGTTCCCCTATTCGGTTCACTTCACCGGGTCCTCCTCGCAGGGATTCCCCGTGCACCACTTACTGTCACTGTTCACAGTCCACTACGTCACTACTGTGACGACCCGACACGCGTCACGGCTATGACGTCACGACGCACGACACTATGACGACACGCACCACACTGACACTATGACGTCACGTACTACACCGACACTATGACGTCACGCACTACACTGACACTAGTCTACTCACTGTTCCACTCTTAGCACTTTTCTCTTCACTAGTACTTTTCCACTTTTACTTTTCTTCCTTTTGTTTCGCACTGTTCACTGTTAAATCAAATACTGCCGCCAGTCGAAATTCGCCGCCTTTTTATATAAATAAATAAATAAATAACGCTCACAGGCACATACATTGTAATGATCCCAAGAAAGCACTATTAATAGGCTGTTTATTATGGAAACCATACAACAACGGCACAAACATGTAAACATCCATGACCGAACCGGGATTCGAACCCAGGAACATCCCGCAGAACATTCCGGAATACCCTTTTTTCGATCTTCTTTTCTTTACTCGATTGTTTTCCTCCAGATAGTTCTAACCCCGCGTTCCTTTTTCGAAACCGATCGAAGACACGCCCACTTTTCTGGTTCTTTTCAAATATTCGTAATTTCGCCTCCTTTCTCGAAGTTCCTAGACACGTTCACCTTTTTGTCCCTTTTTAAATATTCCTTCTCTCTCTTCCTTCTAGAACATTTCTAAAAACACTAAAATCTAGAAATATTTTTGGCGCGGATCGGATTCGAACCGTCACCCCCCAGCATGGGAGGCGGAACCTTAGACCGTAGGACCACGGCAATTGTTAATGAGCCGACCGAATTTTCGAATGCCTTCTTTACGTTTGACGTTTGACAGCGGCCGTAACAATATGTTCTCATCTTTAGTCATGTGTGAAGTACATCCAGAGTCAATGATGAACTCTGTTGTGCCCGTATTGGTATTTCCATTATTCATTGTTAATAACGCAGATCTTTGGTTGTTCTTATTCTTGTCTTTGAAGAAACAGTCTTTCTCGGTATGGTTGTTTTTCTTGCAGATTTTACATTGTTTTTTAAAGTAGCAATCTTTTTCTTCATGATTAGTTTTCTTGCAAATACTACATTTTTTAATAAATTTTCCTTTGTTTTTGTTGCAATTTATAGCCAAATGTTGTTTACTGTTACAGATGAAACATGTTTTCGCACCTGATCTACTTTCTTGGCAGTTTAGCCTCACTTCTTCTGTTAACAAGCGTGACGTTAGGTTATTTAGAGTTTTTTCTTGAAGTGGTGCGGACTCCCAAGCAGTTATGAAGTTATGGTAGGTTTCTGGTAGTGTAGACAGTATTTTAGAGATGATCATACTATCTGTAACTTTTTCTCCAAGTGATTTTAGTTGAAATGCAACGTTTTCTATAGCACTGATGTTACTCGTCATGTCCTTGCTGTTATTATATGGATATTGGAAGAATTGTTGCAGCAAGTTGCACTTTTGTTGATCACTGTGTTTTTCAAATATGAATGATAATTTTTCGATCATTTGTTTTGCGGTTTCACAAGTCATTATTAGTGGTAAATGTTTCTTGGATATGGTGCACATAATCAATTTTTGCACTTTTGCATCAGTTTGTTGATCGTCTTTTGTTTCTTTGTCTTCGGATGCACTACGACAATCTTCTGGGTTTTCGTCTTTTTTATTAATTACATGGAGCCATCCATTAGCCTTCAAGAAAATGTTTAGCTGGAATTTCCATGCTGCATATGTTTCTTCCCCCTCTAAACGCTGTATTTCTACGTATTCCATTTTCTCCATTTTGTTTTTGTAGGATGATATTGCCGATCGCACCCAATTTTGCACTCTTTAAATTCTTTCGGTTTTTACGTTGATTTGTTTTTACTTTTAATTAATTTTAGCCCATAACCTCTTGTGGTTATATTTTACTTATTATTTTTAGCTTTAAGTATTGAACAAAACAACTATTATGGTTTTACATCTTATCAATTTATTTTCCTTTAGCTACGTTGACATGGAGCGCGAATAGACAATGTACCATAGTTAATTTTTTTTTCTATAACACAGCAATGTTTAATTATGTTAAACACATTTGTTATTAAAATTTTTAAGAAAATTAATCTATATAATTTATTTCCGTGGAACAAAACTCAAATAATAGTGATATAATAACGTTTAATTAAGATTTATCTCTCGTTCAGGCCAGTAGCGACATCTGTTTGCGCCAAGACTATGCCAAATCTAAAATGTATGGAACTGTCCAGACATGGCCTTATGCACCCATCTAAACTTTTATAAAACTGTAACAGAAGGGTGTCTGTACATTGAGGATATTTACAAAAAAAAAATTACGACATGGTTTTTATGTGTCCCTGATTCCAAATCACCAATTTCTGGATTTTTTGTCTGTCTGTTTGTTTGTTTGTTTGTTTGTATGTTTGTTTGTTTGTTTGTTTGTTTGGGTGTTTGTTTGTTCGAGTATCACGCAAAAACTACTGAACCGATTTTGATGAAACTTTTTTGTTTGATAGCTTATCATCTGACTTAAAATCTGGTATATAATTTATGCGGACAAAGTCGCGGGTAAAAGCTCGTTCATTATAGATTTAGATATAGAGATAGGTAGGTCACATCACTAGGATCACTACACTCCTTGGTACCGTTTAACTTTAAAAGACCCACCGTACCACCAGGGGTATGGCCAGGGGTACGGTGGGTCTGAAGCGTTCATAATAATTAGGTCAAAGTCATTCGTAAGTTATGTCAAAATTGGTCACCGAATTATGAATCCAAGTTTAGGAATGAGTTATGATGTAGTTATGATTATGATTTATGAATCTAGCTTACGCCATCCCTTGACCATTGACACACTTTCCAGAAGTGCTATTTTTGAATCGTGAGATACAATATCATGACCGAATGAATCAATAAATGGAATGAATATAACGTCATACTGTTTACATTAAATATAAATAAATAAATATAAATATATCTTGGACAATGTTACACAAATTATCTAGTCACATTTAAAGTACCAGAATCTAGCCTGGACTTGTATTATGATGACTAGACAACGATATAGAATACATATATAGATACAAACATCCATGACTCGGGTACAAATATTCATATTCATCATACAAATATTTGTCCCTTACGGGATTCGAACCCGCGACCCTCGGCACAGCAGGCAGCATTCGATGTAGTCTGTTTTGTTTACGCCATAGACGTTTTTTTTGACGGTTTACGCACTTTTACTTTTTGTAGTTTTCAATAATTATCATTCTGCACTGACGCATCCGCGACTTTTCCGCTCATAAAATATGCGGAACATACAAACATTTCTTTCCAAAATCTCCTTTTGTCCTTTCCTAAACGCAACCGAACCATTAAGCAAACAAGGGCCTCAATTGCCCTAAGTTTGAACGATACTACCAAAACAAAACCACAACCAAAAACGTTACGTTATGCACAATTCGTATCGCGCAAATTATATTAACGGTAACGATTTAGCTTTATTTTATTACGGAAGATACGTTGGCGTAACGTTTGATGTCCGTTCGATCGAATTTTCTGTATTGTGCGATTTAACCGTTCAGAAAAAAATATCGCGATAGCTTTTTTACTTCAGCTAAACCAAATCTAAGCCAAAACTAAACCAAACCAAAACCAAACCAAAATCGTATAAAATTGCGCAATTGAGGCCCAGGCCCTGTACCCGGACTTTCGATGTTTCGATGATCGCCCCTGTTTCGGTCCGCACTTCATTGTAATAGAGTTGACATTGGAACGAAAACATTCACGCAATTGCGAAGTTCGAATGTACGGGTAGACCCACAGTTTTATTCCTAGATACTACGTACTTAATCGTAATCATTTGTGACCGACGCAATTTTTTTGTAATTCCAATTTTCTCAATGAACACAAAATAAACATATTAATCAATCGTTTAATTTAAATCTCAACTACGATTTCAAATTTCAACGATATTATTCGAAGTGACAAATTCAATCCAATAGCAGATCTCATTCCAGCAAGAAGCTTCAAATATTAAGCGGCTCCAAGAAAATATCTAGATCCCATTAATCCGTCCATCTCAATAATTTAAGCGACGGCAAACTGAACAAAAAATACCCTTGCCTTGGATTGTCATCAATCAACGTCTAATGTGGATCAGATTTGGAGAGCCAAGTCTTAATCCGTACTCTATTTGCGTAATTCTGTCCGTTTAGCACCTCTGAAACCAATTTGTTTTAGTTTTTGGGATCATTTCTTACTTATATAGACTTCCTGTTTTATAACTATTACCTATTTATGCTTATATAGTTACTAATTCTTCTAGTCATGACTATACAGGGTGTAAATGACAACCTAGTAAATACTGAAACTGTGAACTTAGACCATCAAACTGAAAAAACTTTTATAATGGAGCCTACCTCAAGAAACGCGAAAAATAAAATCTGCTATCCCATACAAAACTGATGTACACACGGCGACACATCAAGTTACTCAAAACCAAAATAAGCTGGCCGCGCTACGTTATACATTTCTATGCCGACACGCGGCCAGCTTATTTTGGTTTTGGGTAGCTTGATGTGTCGCCGTGTGTACCTACCCGACTCAAATGTATGGGACGTGATATGGTTAAGAAATCTCGGCGTGCGTCTCTCAATTTGAATCACCAATACATGACTATAACGCAATCCTTGAATTGCAACATGGTATTCATTAAGATCTTTTCGTTAGTGCAATCTAAGCTAAGAAGGATGCCTATTACAGCAAACACAAGTAAATTAAGTACCTGTTCTGCCTGAACTGCTATATTAAATTCATATTTTCCAGTCCGTTTGAATACGGAAATTACCTAGAATTTTAGCCAAAGTTAAACTTAATTCAATACCACTAATTGAACAATAAACCGATAGACAGTAGTACTGTTTGTAGTTACCAAAGAACTCCAATCCGCGGCCGTCTGGAACTACAATGGGCGGAATAGTTTCTATTGTACAACTTACTTAGACCCAAGAGTTTCGGCCGCTCCTGTGTTTACTCGAATTGCTGACAAATTGACTCAGCACTCGCTAGTTTCTGCGGTGGCTGGGCAATGTGATTGTGTGTCTTTTTGTTGATCATCATTGTTGTTTACTTTATACAGTCGAAGTTTAGTAATAAAACATCCTAGTAATACTTATGGAGGTGCTTCAGACAATCAAACTTAACTACTTTCGCTATGGAGCCAACTTAGACATCGCGACAAAAAATCTGTTCCATACAAAACTGCAGTACCGACTGGACAAAAATGTATGGGCTGATTTTTTTCGCGATTTCGAAGTTTGCTCTATGTAGGTATAGTGAAAGTTGTTCAGTTTGATGGTCTGAAGCAACCCCTAAGTATTAATAGGGTGTTTTGTTACACCCTGTACATTAAGAAGGTTGTAAAAAGGTTAAAATTATGTGTTTTTGTTAGGTAACTAGAGGGTAGTGCGGTGGCTGCTAGGATACTAGGGTGGCTGCGTCCCCGCCATATTGGATTCAGTCGTCATTATTTATACGCTCTTTCGGAACACACGTTGTCTCATTGATCTCCGCTCGGCTCGTTCCCCGTAGCTAGACTAACAGTTTTCTTTATTAATATTATTTTAAACGATGAATATTTGATTTATTTGATTGATTGATTGATTGAATATTTATATTTTGTTATGACGAAATATTTTGTTCTTTGTGATGTTTGTGACTCAATCAAGAATAAACAGTAGAGCTAGATGTTTGGCACACAAATAGAATAATATACCTATTTATTAACACCGAATACTTTTTAAAGTCAACGCAGACGAAATCGTGACCACTGTTGCGACCATAAAGTTATTATACCTGTCGGAATAGAGTAACTGACATGAGTTGTCAAATGAAACCGTTTTTTGTGCATTTGTCGGCACTTATCGGCACCCTAAAACTTCGAGTTCTGTGTATAATTGTGAATCTAAAGTGAAATCGTAGGTAATTTAATGAAATAGTTTTAGTATATTTCACAAAATAATCTACGACTTCACATTAGATTCACTAATTATTCACAGAGCACGAATATTTACCCAGTCGATTGTGCTGACAAGTTCCTAAAAACGGTTCTATTGCCTCGCGTCACGTATCTCTTTCTATTATACATTGGCGCCGCTAGGTACATCTCGCTCTCTCAGCTGTCAGTTCCTCTATATGATACCTTTATGGTTGCGACCGTACTTAAGAAGTTTGACTCACTCTCTCTCACCCTTATTCATCAGAAAAGACCTTTTCTGCTAGTTACAATAAAATTGCTCATTATATCAATGAACCCACGTGACTTTAATTAATATTCAAAATAGGTAGGTAGCATAAACAATAATGTTACTTTAATTAAAAAATTCTGAAAAGAATAATAAAAGCGGTCAAGTGCGAGTCGGGCTACTCGCGCACCGAGGGTTCCGTACCACACCACAACAGAACACAACATTATTAACTTAGAAAAAAAAAACTTTTTTTTTGTCAGGACCTTTACGCGCGAGACCGACTCACACTTGGCTGGTTTTTAGTACCTATTTGTTGTTATTTTGTACAGTATGTTCTATAATCACACTAAGTTTGACGCTTGTATGTATTACCGTTTCTACGATAGAGCGTGAAGAAAAAAACGTTAGTAAAAACTAGTTTCTCGTTGAGAACCCCGCTTAATTTTTAACTTTTTGACATTTTTATAATTTTTTCATAAATCCGCCGCAATAACGCATAATCTGAGAAAATTACAACTATCTAGCTATTACGGTTCAAAAGTTACAGCCCTAAATAGGTAGGACAGACGGCCAGACGGACGGACAGACAGACAGACGGACGGACGGACGGACGACCGGACGGACAACATAGGATTAGTAATAGGGTCCCGTTTTCACCCTTTGGGTACGGAACCCTAAAAATTATTTAACCAAAACAAAACATCAAATTTTCCTCAAAATATTTTAGTACAAAAAAATGTACTAAGGGGCAATGTCCATAAAAGGAAAGGGACGTAAGGGGAAATGTCCGTACAAGTAAATGGACGTACTAGGCAATATCCGTTCGGGGAAAAGGTCGTACAAGGAATTCGGGGGATGGACGTTCGGGGAAAAGGTCGTAACTGACCTGATCAAAAAAAGCTTCTCGTTTACGTCAAGGAGTTTTTAAGTTTCCATAAACAATTTCACAAGATACCTAAAACGAGTTAAGCTTGAAACATTTCCCAGCTACTCATCTACGGACGACATTTATTTATCTTATTTGTAGAACGCGTCCCGTTTATTTGATTTCATGATTTAGAGGAAGCTTTGTGATGTTCAAACAGTGTAATCCGATGGAAGTTCACTGTTCCTTGGCGTAACTAAATTTCTAAGGAGTCAAATACAAAGTTTAGTTAAAGGGCAAGAGTGAAAGCGGTATAGTAAGTGTAATGTCGTGGGTAGGTAATACATTATTTACATGGATTACCTATTAAAAACTTAAAATACTGGGTGTAAGTGACGGCCTAGCAAATACTGAAACGGTGAACTGAGACCATCAAACTGAACAACTTTCCGTATGGAGCCTACCTCGCGGAAAAAATGAGCTGTCACCAAAGACGCTGTCACATACATTTTAGTCGGGTAGGTACAGGAGTATTGTATGGGACAGCTGATTTTTTTCGCGTTTCCTGAGGTAGGCTCCATAGGGAAAGTTGGTCAGTTTGATGGTCTCAGTTCATCGTTTCAGTATTTGCTAGGCTGTCACTTACACCCTGTATTTTAAGTTTTTAAATAGGTAATACGGTAATACTTTCTTTACATGGATTACCTATTTTTAAAACTTAAAATACAAGGTGTAAGTGAGTTCATCGTTTCAGAATTTTCTAGGCTGTCACTTACACCCTGTATACCACCTATATCACCGGTGATAGGTACTGTGATATTTTTAGGGTTCCGTACCCAAAGCTTCTTACTATTATTCTAAACCAATTCTAAACTATCCTAAAATAATATTATGTAGTAGTATTAGTTGTGGGTACCTACACACTTCCGCAAGAATCTAAACATGTACACGCCACCTGTTTTAAATTTGCAGTCTTGGCTTTGTAAATTTAATATTCAACAAGTGTTCCTAAAGTATATTAACATTATCTTAAACCCAAATGGGGGTAAAGTAAATGGCGGTAATATTTTGCAGTACACTCAAGTCTTTGCATTTTGGTGTTGCGAGCTTCTCATTAGAAGCACAGCTGTGTTATTATTTTCCTTATAATTATAAGTATAGGTATCTAAAGATTAAGTTAACTGATAAAACCGATAAGGCGATAGTTTGTAGCTGAAGGAAAAGCGTTTATGACCATCATGTTGTACTATTTAATAATAAAATTGGTCAAGTGCGACCGGGCTACTCGCGCACCGAGGCTGAGGGTTCCGTACCACACCACCACAACATATTAATTTAAAAAAAAATGTTTTTACTTCGGGACCTTTAGCACGAGACCGGCTCACACTTGGCAGGTTTTTATTATTTGTTGCTCTATAATCACACCAAGTTTCATGTTTGTATGTATGACCGTTTTTACCATAGAGCAACAAGAAAAAACGTTGATAAAAACTAGTTCCTTGTATGAGGACTCTTAATTTTTAACTTTTTGACATTTTTATTATTTGTTAGCAAATCCGCCGTAATAATGCACATGCTGTGAAAATTTCTACTATCTAGCTCTTACGGTTCAAAATTTAAAGCCCTGAATAGGTAGGACAGACGGATGGACGGACCGACGGACGGACGGACAACGTAGGCTTAGTAATAGAGTCCCGTTTTCACACGTTGGGTACGGAACCCTAAAAACTAGGCTGTGGAAGAGGCAAAAGAGGTAATATCTTAGAATTAATTATTCTTATGGTAATATGTCAGGATCATAGCAGATGGTGATCAATTAACTGTCTCTGCTGACCCCAATGGGACACAGGCATGTGTATTCAATAAAAAAACCGGTCATGTGCGAGTCAGGCTACTTGCGCTCCGAGGGTTCGGTACCACACAATATATTAATTTAAAAAAAAGTTTTGTTTTCGCCGAGACCTTTAGCGCGAGACCGTCTCACACTTGGCCGGTTTTTATTATTTGTTGTTATACTATAAAGTCTGTTCTATAATCACATCAAGTTTGAAACTTGTCTGTCTTACGGTATTACTGTTTTTTCGGATAGAGCGAAAAGAAAAAAACGTTGATAAAAACTTGTTCAGGACCCCCCATTGATTTAAATTTTTTTGACATTTTCATTATTTGTTAGCAAATTCGCCATAATAACGCACATTCTGCAGTGACTCATCACACGATGTGGTGGTACCATCGGAGATATTGACGATACATAAATTCATTTGTCATCTCTTACAACATCATTGTTAAAACACCAACTTACTAACACACACACACACACACACCACTTTTTAATTAATATTTCAAAATTGTTAAATAAATGGTTAGGTTATTGAATTTCATTGCATGTCTTCGTTACCTATATTAGTTGTAATTTCATTTTCTGTAGGTACAGTCGGCCGCAATAAGTTATACAACGTGTTAATGAATTAACGCAAAACTAGAAATTAGTTTGTTCAGAATCGAGAGCAGAATCGAATTATCATGGTTTCAACATAGGTAATTATTTTCAAAATATTAAATAATATTTTTGCAAAATTTCACATTTGCTGAACCCGATGACAACCCACCGCACAGGCACACTCGCCCTACTTACTACCAAAACAAGATTATAAAAATGTATCCATGAGTACGTTAGCGCTTTCTTTCAGTGCTGAAATGATAACAAATCATTTTTGCCTCAAAACTTAAAATGCGAATAACTTTAAATTTTAATAATCAAAATAATGAAATTATTGTTGCAATCTAATTATTTTGTTATAAATCAGTTGGGGTGTATGAGGTTTTGCGCTAATTCATTAACACGTTGTATACACTTTAGTACTACGACGTAGAACAAAAGTTATACAACTTATTGCGGCCGACTGTACTTAAAATTTCTTTGTTAAATTGTTTCAAATGTTAAATCTCATAACTATTTTAACTTCGCTCACTCTGTCCTAAAATTTGTAATTTTTTTGGCTGATAAATCGTAGAGGATTCCCGAGATGCTGGCTTCTTAATTACTCTTTTGTTAATAAATATATTTGTATCAGTCTGTTATGGCACCATGAAAAAGAATTAAAGGTCATCATTTTATATTGGTATTTGATGTTATGAAAGACAGATAAATTAATAATAATCAAAGAAATAAACAGACAATGCTTATCTTTGATAATATCGGTAAGTAAAGTAACTATACGTTGGAGACTTGGACTAGAAGCGTCTTGAACTCGCTTGTCAATAACAAAGTTGTCAAACTATACCACTCGAGTCTGTGAAGTTATTATTACCATCGTAAACTAGGAAACTTGGTTTTCTGCAAACTGGCATTACAGCTTCTCTGGTTCTCTACACGGTCGACGCCGACGGTCCATATCGTAGACTATTTTCGACTACTTCTTGCGACAAAAATTTTGACGTGAAACGTCTTTCATTTTAGTATAAGAGATAAGTGTACTTTTTGCAACCATAGCAGCAAGACTGATTCAGTGTTTATGGGGTGTAGAGCATCTCTGTGATGGGGATGGACCAGGTCTGCCTGCATAGCTCCAATCGGTTTAGGAGATACAGTAAGTCAAAGTTCCGAACTTTGAAAGGCTGTATCTCCTAAACCGACTGATGAACCATGTCAGTTTTTGTACTGTTTACATAGCTACAGCCTTGCAGCTGATCGTAAATTTTTTACAGACCTATAATCATCAGTAACTCCTAAACCGACTGGAGTTATGCAGGCAGACCTGGTCCATCCCCATCACAGAGAAACTCTACACCCCATAAACACTGAATCAGCCTTGCTGCTGATGGTTGCAAAAAGTACACTTATCTCTCGGAATATTTCGGTCAGCAGGCAGGAACCTGGAAATAGGTATTGTCTATGTAGGGGGTCACTTCGAATCAAATATACTTTTCATCCCCCTATCTCGGAAAGAGTATTTTTGAGTGCAAAAGCCTGGCAAAAGCCGTTTTTATCCGCTAGAGGATAATGTAAATTGAATTTAGACCATCGTGTACACTAAGTTTGAGAATTCAAAACATCATTAAACCTATTTACTTCTCCCCACATGGTGCCGAATTTATCATACAACCTTTTTTAATTTGTTAAAAACTCAGACTCGGAACCTTCTAAAAGTACTTTTTTTGTGCACAAAATACGTGACTCTCTCTTCAATCAGGTTTCTTCCACTTTTAAAATAGAAATGAGAATGATATCAAATATGTTCTAACACTTGCAGAAACCATTATACAGGGTGAAATTGATATCATTAGCATCCTTTT
Source organism: Agonopterix subpropinquella (assembly GCA_922987775.1). NCBI lineage: Eukaryota > Metazoa > Arthropoda > Insecta > Lepidoptera > Depressariidae > Agonopterix > Agonopterix subpropinquella. The sequence goes on along the minus strand of OV277704.1, from coordinate 7,534,246 downwards.
AAACTAGTTTACCCACCAAACTGAATAACGTTCACTATGGGAGCAAACCGATCGGAGCAAAAAGAAAATCAGCTGTTGCATACATTTGAGTCGAGTAGGCATTGCAGTTTAGTATGGATCAGCTGATAAATTTTTTGCTCTGATTGGTTTGCTCCCATAGTGAAAGTTGTTCAGTTTGATGGGTAGACTCTTAGTTTGAAAGAATGCTAATGATATCAATTTCTCCCTGTATACCGAAATATGTTATGACGAGCTTATTACTTTGAAAGTATAGCATACCAGCATTATTTTATTACCATTGTTTAGAGGATAGACTGAAGTACTCTGTACAATAAGTTTCACCTACCTATAGATAGGTACTTCACTGCGGCTGCTTCCCTGATACAGCCTACCCAAATAGTTTTAACAATATTGTGTAATGTTGGGATAATTTATTCTAGTTTTAGACATCTACTAGAATTACTTTAGCAATAAATAATGACTTTTAACAACGAATTTTCTAGCAATGTCACCAAAATGAATAGTAGTCACATAATTTACATATTAGAGTAGTTTTTCTCCGTGTACAACAATGGTCAAAGAACAGTTCTAACGTTAAAATTATGCATTGTCAGAATATGATAGCCGTATGGTAAAAGGCATTTTGGGGTCAATAATTTAGACTGGACAAATATGTAATTTCATCTGTAACAACGGATACTTTACACAATTTTCAGGTAGTTAGTAGTTTTGTGAAAGTAAAGTATCTATTCATCACAAAAGGAATTACGGTCATGAACTCATGACTCATGAGATCTTGTTTGCATACACATTTTGACGCGACGACCGACGATTCGCTAGAAAATGTGTATGTACACGATAACACAAAAATTTTGCTTCGGTTTATTTTTGTGTGCTGTTGCTTCGATTTCAAAGCCTAGTTCATTCGACCGGAAATTCAGGGAAAAGCTAACCGATACCAAGAGAAAAAAGAACTTTATAATTAAACTGTATATAGTTTGTTCCGACATTCGGTAGAACATTTAACTTACAAAAGAAGGATAACTTACTAGTGGCTGGCTACCAATAGCGGCTACAATCAAACTGAACAACATTTACTATGGAAGCAAACCGATTGGAGCAAAAAATAAAAATCTGCTGTCTCATACATTTGAGTCGAGTAGGTATTGCAGTTTAGTATCGAACAGCTGTTTTTTTTGCTCCGATCGGTTTGCTCCTATAGTAAAAGTTGTTCAGTTTGATGGGTAAGGTATTTGTGGTTTAGATGTTAATGATACTTTTCCTTATACTCTGAATTATTTACTAGTGAAATATATATTGAAAACGCTTAACACCTAAAACACAATCATTAAAATCCATAATGTCGAAATGTATAGGTACATTAAAGTATATCTTTAATATGAATTACATCAAATATGCATAACGTTAAAAATACGTAAAAGTAACCTAACATGCTCGCTAACCTAACCGACTGAGTTAGAGTTCTGGGGTCTAATAAAAACGAGTTTTTCAAAGTTATGGATTTTCATGTAATAGTTTTTCAAATTATGGATTTTCGTGATTATGTCAAATTATACTTTATTAACCGACTTCAAAAAAGGAGGAGGTTTCTCAGTTCGACCGTATATTTTTTTTTTTTTTATGTGTGTTCGCGGATAACTTCGTCGTTTATGAACCGATTTCGATGATTCTTTTTTTGTTGGAAAGAAGATATCCCAAGAGAGGTCCCATGATAAGGAAACTAGGATCTGATGATGGATCCCAGAGATATCGAGGGGAACCTTCGAAAATCGTAGTGCCGACTAGTGCGTTTGTTAATTTAAAGCACTACTATTAAATCGAACTAATGAATTTACCACTGAAAATTGTGAAATAAACAAAATTTTAACAAAAAAATTAAAACCGCCTGTAGTGTACAGCAATAAAGAGTAGTTAATGTGGAAAGCGCCGGTAGCGCCGTCTATCGGCGGACGCGGTCTGTGGTGAATATCTATCGTGCATTCGCTCGGTATTCGTGCACCGACCGCCGTGCTGCGCGGACGTGTGCTAGTGACATTTACTAGTGAAGACTATATCTGTGTTTCATTATATACATCAACCTCAACCAACCCATAGTAGAAAGGGGTATTCTACATTGGCGACGAGGATGGGATTCGAAATTCACGTGAGTAAAGTGCTTATCAGTTTGTTGAGAGTTGAAAATTTAAAAATGCAAACGGTGCCTACGAAAAAAAAATTACACTGTTCCTTTAAGGAAGCTAAGCGATTTATTTAAACACAATCGAAGACGGTTTCTACTAGCGTTGCTTTATTTGTTGCCTAAAAAGTTACACAGTGTTAAAATATATTTCAAAAGAAAAGTAAAAATAGTTTTGTCCCGATTTTAAATCGTTTATTGGGAATTATCTTAATTATCTGGTGTCTGCTAGCGTTGCTTTATTTTTGCCTAAAGTTCACAGTGATAAAAATATATTTCAAAAGAAAAGGAAAAATAGTTTTTTGTCCCGATTTTAAATCGTTTATTTGGAATTATCTACATACTGTATTTCTTTTCCCACATGTTGACCATCGAATGCTGATGCTGGAGGAAAGAGGGTAGACCAGACAGGAGTAAGGTGTGGGACAACACGTGACGGCGCGGCGCGGCGCCTAGGATGGACAAATGTACGCCAGCTGCGGACATCACTCTTTAAGGTCACGTAATCATTCTGTATTAATTTACACGATTAAAAGAATTTATTCAAGGCATTCCGCAAATATAAAAGGGCCTCGTAGTCCGTAGCTCCAGTTTCACTGCCCGTTACACGTGACTAGACGGAGTTTCGGTGCTGGTGGGGCAAGGGTGTCCTGGGGTTTTGGAGTCTCTGACTGCTCCTCGGGGAGTGTAGTCGTGAGCATATACTAATGCATGCTTGTAGTCCGTCATTATGGCCTAATAGGTATCCAAAATACGCCCATTAACCTCTCGTATGCCGGAAAAACCAGACACAATAGAAATAAATGGTTTTCATCATGCTGATCCGCGTTCTGGCATACCAAAGGTTAAGAATAGTGTCTTGATTCGAGACGAACAGGATTAGGTAACCAAGATATGCCAAGTGTGTTTATTCCAATTGTTTTTTATACTTATATTGACGCATTGTCATTTTTAAGTAATTGTCGTACTTCGTAGTTGAAATGGTCTCTAATAAAAGTTACTTATTACCATTATGCGTACCGAACATTCTACGTATAGAACATTCGGCGTAACGGATGTTCGGCGTAACGAACATTCAGCATAACGAACATTCGGCGTAACGAACATTCGGCGTAACGAACATTCGGCGTAACGAACATTCGGCGTAACGAACATTCGACGTAACGAACATTCGGCGTAACGAACATTCTGATGTCACAAAAACTTTAAGTTGAAATCCAAAGTTTTACGTTTTAAACGTTTTACTTATTGGACATTCTCAGTGTAGGTATGCGAGAACAATAATAATATACAACACATTCGGAGCTTATTTGGTGGTACTAGTTCATGAAAATATTTCAATACAAACATCAATAGTACCAACATAATTGCCAATCATCATCATCATCCTATTTGTTACCGGAACTTGTTTGACGTAATCTATACTTTATAGAACTTCAATTCGGTAACATTACGTTGATCTTATCTTTGCAACATTGTTGTTAATGTCATAATTATGGATGTAATCACTCCAGGCGAAACTAATTAGTTTCTTTGGCTATTTGAGCAAGGAATTTTATATTTTAAGGATCAATGTTAATTCAGACAATTATTTACAAAAAGTATCAAAAAGGATCAGAAAATGATCAGGTGATTTCATATTAAATTTAGTATTTCTTGAAATACCTACTCACATTTTAACAAGAAACGCTCATCTCAGTTGAGAGAAGATTAATAACTATATCATATTCAAGCATCATAACATTCATAACCAAACCGATAATACTGGTTAACAATTTTGTTCGCAGATTGTATGTTCCTAGATGTCACAGAAAAACCAGCCTTCAACAGGACGACTGCTAAGGCGCCGATTGAACCATACCTCCTTGCTTTAGTGCTTAATAAAGAGAAAATGTCTCCAATTAATAGCTAAGAGGTTTGAAATGGTCAGGGTGATTACTCTCATATTGTCAGCTTGTAATGTTAATGGTTAGTGCTTTGCCATGTACAACAAACAGTTATTAGCAACGTACAGTTGGTCATTCAATTGACATTGGCAGCTTTTAGCTGGTCATTCAAATGACATTAGAAACTTGTAGCAGGTCATTCAATTGACATTAGCATCTTTCAGCTGGTCATTCAATTGACATAGGCAGCTTTTAGCTGATCATTCAATTGACATTAGAAACTTTTAGCTGGTAATTCAATTGACATTAGCATCTTTCAGCTGGTCATTTAATTGACATTAGCAACTTGTAGCTGGTTATTCAGTCATTCAATTGACATAGGCCGCTTTTAGCTGGTTATTCAATTGACATTAGAAACTTGTAGTTGGTCATTCAATTGACATTTGCAGCTTTTAGCTGGTCATTCAATTGACATTAGAAACTAGTAGCAGGTCATTCAATTGACATTAGCATCTTTCAGCTGGTCATTCAATTGACATAGGCAGCTTTTAGCTGATCATTCAATTGACATTAGAAACTTTTAGCTGGTAATTCAATTGACATCAGCATCTTTCAGCTGGTCATTTAATTGACATTAGCAACTTGTAGCTGGTTATTCAGTCATTCAATTGACATAGGCCGCTTTTAGCTGGTTATTCAATTGACATTAGAAACTTGTAGCTGGTCATTCAATTGACATTAGCATCTTTCAGCTGGTCATTCAATTGACATTGGCATCTTTCAGCTGGTCATTTAATTGACATAGTAACTTGTAGCTGGTCATTCAGTCATTCAATTGACATAGGCAGCTTTTAGCTGGTTATTCAATTAACATTAGAAACTTGTAGCTGGTCATTCAATTGACATTAGCATCTTTCAGCTGGTCATTTAATTGACATTGGCATCTTTCAGCTGGTCATTTAATTGACATTAGCAATTTGTAGCTGGTTATTCAATTGACATTAGCAACTTTCAGCTGTTCATTTAATTGACATTAGCAACTTGTAGCTGGTCATTCAATTGACATTTGCAACTTTTAGCTGGGCATCAAATGCTATCAAATTTACTATCAGCAGCTTGTAGTTGGTCATTCAGATGACAAGTCAAATAAATAAAATAATTATTAGCAACTTGCAGCTGGTCATTCAATTGAAAAAAAACTGTTATTTCATTATCAGCAGCTTGTAGTTGGTCATTCCATTGACATTAGCATCTTTCAGCTGGTCATTCTATTGACATTGGCAGCTTTTAGCTGGTCATTCAACTGACATTAGAAACTTGTAGCTGGTCATTTAATTGACATTGGCATCTTTCAGCTGGTCATTTAATTGACATTAGCAATTTGTAGCTGGTTATTCAATTGGCATTAGCAACTTTCAGCTGTTCATTTAATTGACATTAGCAACTTGTAGCTGGTCATTCAATTGACATTTGCAACTTTTAGCTGGGCATCAAATGCTATCAAATTTACTACCAGCAGCTTGTAGTTGGTCATTCAGATGACAAGTCTAATAAATAAAATAATTATTAGCAACTTGCAGCTGGTCATTCAATTGAAAAAAAACTGTTATTTCATTATCAGCAGCTTGTAGTTGGTCATTCAAATGACAAGTCAAATAGATAATTATAAGCAGCTCGTAGTTGGTCATTCAGATGACAAGTCAAATAAGTAATTATTAGCAGCTTGTAGTTGGTCATTCCATTGACATTAGCATCTTTCAGCTGGTCATTCTATTGACATTGGCAGCTTTTAGCTGGTCATTCAACTGACATTAGAAACTTGTAGCTGGTCATTTAATTGACATTGGCATCTTTCAGCTGGTCATTTAATTGACATTAGCAATTTTTAGCTGGTTATTCAATTGGCATTAGCAACTTTCAGCTGTTCATTTAATTGACATTAGCAACTTGTAGCTGGTCATTCAATTGACATTTGCAACTATTAGCTGGGCATCAAATGCTATCAAATTTACTATCAGCAGCTTGTAGTTGGTCATTCAGATGACAAGTCTAATAAATAAAATAATTATTAGCAACTTGCAGCTGGTCATTCAATTGAAAAAAAACTGTTATTTCATTATCAGCAGCTTGTAGTTGGTCATTCAAATGACAAGTCAAATAAATAATTATAAGCAGCTCGTAGTTGGTCATTCAGATGACAAGTCAAATAAGTAATTATTAGCAGCTTGTAGTTGGTCATTCCATTGACATTAATTATTGTGAGTAGCTACGCTATGAATAACTCTAAAGGAATTAATGACTTACTGCACTTTCTTCTTTGTATAGATAAAATCTGTATCTTACCTAATCACTGCAGGCACTGCACTGTTAATTTAATCATTTGTATGTGTTAAAGTATACTATACTGTACTTGAACCAAATCGGTTAATCATAAATTCATAATATTTTAAATAAAGAACATAATTTCAGTGCAAGCAAGTTAAAAAACAAAATGATTTGCAGTTCTGTAATAATATGACGCCAGGCAATTAAGTTTAAACAACAGTTGCACTTAATTCATGTAAATTGTAATTAAAAATAGCATTATTTTTTTAAAGCCTACCAAATGATATAACTGTATGGTTCGTAAAATAGTATCTACATATTAAACGGGTCCATTAAATTGAAACTGCTGATTTCTCAAAACTAGTCCAGTCGACTAACTAAAGGTAACTACTGAACATAGCTGGTAACGAAAGCGACCTAGTGTACCTTACTTAATATTGTTGTCAGTCAGCGTTATATCAGCATTCATGAAACTGTAAAATTATATGGGTTATAAGACCATGCAACTATGAAGTTGTTAGCGAAAGCTAAAATATCATGCAACAATAAAATGATATGGGTTACAGAGCCATGCAACTATCAAATTGTTAGCAAAAGCTAAAGGGTCATGGAAATAAAATAGCTGTGAGTGCTTTATTGCAATGGCTGGCACCCGCCAGAATATTTTGAATGCATAAGTGTATGTGCTTATCACAGATTCACTCTTTTGTCCTTACCTCCTTAATTTGATAAAACGGAAATGGATACGATCTTGAAGCAGTGACTTTGACTAGTAGTTAGCCAAAATAAATAAATAAGAGATAATAAAGATCTATGGAACGTTATTTTTGTAGGTTTACTTACCTACCTATCAATAGAAAAATATTTTTACAGGGAAGGGATAGTATAGAACAGAAGTAACAATAACTCAAATGTGTTAATATAATGAGATTGTAATTTCCATAAACATTGTTTATCGTTGAATTTGGTGTTTGACAATTTCAGATCAATATTTGATAAATATCTATTTTCTGTAAACAAATTAGTCTCAATAAGTAATTCGTAATTTGTTTGATGTAATAGCTTTGATAACAGTCAACACTGTATTGTAATAAGATTTAAGAGATTAGCTAAACTGTGGAGTTTCTTGCGCCGCTTCTTCTCCACGGGCTATACATTCCGAAGCGGTGGTAGATTCGAGTAAAGGTAAAAAATAAATTAAAACAAGAAAGAGATGTAGTGTACAGCAATAAAGAGTAGTTAATGTGGAAAGCGCCGGTAGCGCCGTCTATCGGCGGACGCGGTCTGTGGTGAATATCTATCGTGCATTCGCTCGGTATTCGTGCACCGACCGCCGTGCTGCGCGGACGTGTGCTAGTGACATTTACTAGTGAAGACTATATCTGTGTTTCATTATATACATCAACCTCAACCAACCCATAGTAGAAAGGGGTATTCTACACCGCCTTCAAAAAACTAAAAAGTTAAAAAATAATATTGCAGCCGATGACTTTTTCGTTCGCATCATAAGAACATTAATTTGTTTTATAGAAGTCGGTGTCAAGCCAAGCCAAAAAATGCAAGCCCTGTCGCGAATCGTACCGGCTTGACAGCGACTTCAATAAAACAAATTAATGTTCTTATGATGCGAACGAAAAAGTCATCGGCTGCAATATTATTTTTTAACTTTTTAGTTTTTTGAAGGCGGTTTTATTAATTATTTTAATTGTTATTTGAATTAACGTTATGTTATGTCTGTTATGGATTTTCAAAATACTTATGATTTTTATATGTATTCAACTTAAGGGATTTACAATACCTAGGCCCGGCGTACACGACTGCTTACGCGCAGACCATTGACCTGAAATACTGATATCTTTTGATTACATGGACCAATTGCAATAAAACAAAGCCTTAATTTTAATCCAAACTTAGCCATACGCTAGTGTGAAAATTCCATTCAAATAGGTTCAATTAGTTTTTAAACAATGCGTGCACAAACAGACCAAAATTCTAGAAATAGACTTAATGCATTCCATTACGTATTCTAAAACACCCCCAATGAATATGCAAGTATCTTCAATGTACCTACCTACATCGACCCAAATTAAAAAGATATACTCGTAGATAAAGCCGTGGTTTTTCCATTATTGTTTGAGACAACAATGGAAAAACCACGGCTGTATCTACGTGTTTCCAATGGAGGAAAGGTGGATATTTATTTTTCTACTCCTTCGTGAGTTCCAAGACAGATTATAGCCTAGCTGGATTACAGTATCTAGTATTGTAAGTGGTCTCCGCTGTCGATCCTGGTTTACATGAGTTACACCAATAGTAAGATCTTGGGTAAGACTATGCACGAAAAGAAAATACAGGGTGTAACAAAACACCCTAGTAATACTTAAGGGGGTGCTTCAGACCATCAATCTGAACAACTTTCACTATGGAGCCAACGTCGAGAAAAAATAAAAAAAATCTGCCATCCCATACATTTGAGTCGAGACGGTACTGCAGTTTTGTATGAAAGAGCGGAGTTTTTTTTCGCGATTTCGATGTTGGCCCCATAGTGAAAGTTGTTCAGTTTGATGGTCTGAAGCACCCCCTTAAGTATTACTATGGTGTTTTGTTACACCCTGTATACAGGGTCTAAAATTAAATGGGACACTTACTTAAAGGGTTGCTTCAGACCATCAAACTGAGCAACTTTCTCTATGGGACCAATATCGATGTCACGAAAAAAAATCTGCTGTCCCATACATTTCAGTCGACTTATGTTTGCAGTTATTGTATGGAATACCTGACTGCTTATTTAACCATGCTGCACCAGATCGCTGTAGTCGAAGTCTTCTTCAAACATAATATCATATTAATTGTAAACTAAAGAACTACCATCATTCTAAAATAACAATGAAGAAAAGGAGAACAGTAATTAAGTTAAGACGGTAAATTAAACAAGACAAGTAATAAGAAAAGCAAGAACATCATTCTAAGTTGAAAGCTAACATTGTCCATTATAATTGGATGGAATCATATTAATGCTTTATTTCTTGAATTACTTGAAAATATTCGGCGATTGAACCGTTATTGGACTAAGTACGAACCATAACTTTTGACACATTCGGTATTGCGCTAATCGCGGTAGGTACTGCTCTTGACAGCCGTTAGAGCCGTTTTGACAGATCGCTCAGACGTTAGGGGCTGTCAGTTACATAGAGTTTAGCGCGATTTGGAATTCAGCGCAGTAGGATATTAATTGGACTGCAATGTGATTAGAACTGAAATTAGATAAGAATAGAACTATCGGTCTCCTGGTATACATAAATTGTTATAAAGGGACAGCCCTCCGCAGACTGAAACGGTGAACTCAGACCATCAAACTGAATAACTTTCACTATGGAGTACCTCTGGACGAAAAAATTCTGCTGTTTCATACAAAACTGCTGTAGCTACCCGACTCAAATGTACGGGACAGCTGATTTTTTTCGCGTTTCCTGAGGTAGGCTCCATAGTGAAAGTTGTTCAGTTTAATGGTCTGAGTTCACCGTTTCAGTTTGATGTCCTTTTTTGCGCAGAGCTTTATTATAAATCAATTCAGATTATCACTTACCCACGCTGCGCTTCCTGGTACGAGGTCGCCAGTCGAGAACTTTTCGGCCCCATCGGCCATCTAGATCGGGCATATTTCTCGAGGGTGAAGCGCAAGATAAGCGCAATTAAGATTATAATATAATTACATTAAATTAAAAGTGTCCTAGATCATTTCTTCACCGAAAAATACAAATCAAATCAAAAGACAAATCAAAAGAAAAATAAATCGTACGTATATGACGTGTTAATGAATTAACGCTAAACAAGAAAGTAGTTTGTTTAGAATCGAGAGCTAAATCGAATTATCATGGTTTCAATTTCAACGTAGGTAATTTTTTTCAAAATATTAAATAATTTGCTTGCTAAATTTAAAAATTACTGAACCCGATGTTAACCCACCACACGGGCACACTCACCATACTTACTATCAAAACAAGATTATAAAAATGTATCCATGAGTACGTTAGCGCTTTCTTTCAGTGCTGAAATGATAACAAATCATTTTTGCCTCAAAACTTAAAATGTGAATAACTTTAAATTTTAACTATCAAAATAATGAAATTATTGCTTCAATCTAATTATTTTTTTATAAATCAGTTGGGGTGTATGAGGTTTTGCGCTAATTCATTAACACGTTGTATAAGTTCTCATAATCTCATTGATAAGTGTCAGAGGGGCTATTTTTGGGTTCCGCACCCAAAGGGTGAAAACGGTACCCTATTGCTAAGCCTACGACTACGTCGTCCGTCCGTCCGTCTTTCCTACCTATTTAGGGGGTGATTTTGAACCGAAAGAGCTACCCAGTTGAAATTTTCACAGAATTTGCGTTATTACGGCGGATTTGCTATAATAAAAATGACAAAAAGTTCAAAACATACAAGGAACTAGTTTTTATCTAAGTATATGTTTTTTCTTCACGCTCTTTCGTAAAAACGGAAATACATGCGAGCGTCAAACCGGGTGTGATTATAGAGCAAACTCTACATTATAACAACAAATAATAAAAACCGGCCAAGTGTGAGTCGGTCTCGTGCTAAAGGTCCCGGAGAAAAAAAATGTTTTGTAAGCTAATTTAATGTGTGGTGCGGAACCCTCGGTGCGCGAGTAGCCCGACACGCACTTGACCGGTTTTTTAATATATCACACTTTCAAATGATTTTACGAATGAAGCATTTATCTCCATAGTTATTTTGACATTTCCGTATACGTAATCCAACTTTGAATCATACCGCCGAGAATGAAAGAGGAGGCCGCTTATAGTCAGTCACTATAATATTAATTTAACACAAGTTTGTCATCGTATTTCGTTGTTAATTAGTCTTTATTAAGTTTGGTCACGTAGTTTACCGCAGTATAATGAAAACTTATGATATAAAGACCTTTAGAAATAATAATTTTTCTTGACCATAAAACAGAAAGCTTTTTGGCAGTAAATACCATAATTATAACGCAACAAATTAAAGATTTTCGTCAATATTAAGAAAGTTGGTGTTTCAAGAGGGTTGTCTAGTTCTGCAAAGTCACAATTCTTTTTCTAACTGTGGCTAACCCATTTTCTTAGAACTTCCACTAGACATCAACTGGGCGGGAGGTGCTCTAACCTCATCGAAATCGAACTTTGATAGAGAACATGATGGTGTTTATACAGGGTGTTAGTTTAAACAGTTACATTACTCCCCATGATACTGAACAACTTTGCCTAAGAAACCTATGGGAAATTCCACTTTTCATACAAACTTTCGACCAGTTGATTACATTTAATATGGAAAGTCGAAAAAAATTATTGCGAATTTCCTACAGGTTTCTAGGGAAAGTTCTTCAGTATCATGGGCACAATCACCCCTTAAAGTAATGCAACCTTTTACCCTAACACTCTGTATAAGGTCGTACCTTGTTTAAAACATATTCTATTTAAACTATTAAGCATAAAACTGTAACAGAAGTGTGTCTGTACATTGAATATATTTACAAGAAAAGATTACGATACGGTTTTTAGATGTCCCTGACTCCAAATCAACCTTTTTTTTAGAAAAAGGTTGATTTGGAGTCGAGTCGTTGAGTTTTTGTCTGTCTCTTTGTTTGTTTGTTCGAGCATCACGCAAAACCTACTGAACCGATATTGATGAAACTTGTTTTTGTTAGGGTTTGTTAGGGTTCCGTACCCAAAGGGTGAACCCTATTACTAAGCCTACGTTGTCCGTCCGTCCGTCCGTCCGTCTGTCCGTCTGTCCGTCCGTCCGTCCGTCTGTCGTACCTATTTAGGGCTGTAACTATTGAACCGTAATAGCTAGATTGTTGAAATTTTCTCAGATTATGCGTTATTATGGTGGATTTGTTAACAAATAATAAAAAGTTAAAAATTAAGGGGGGTTCTCAACAAGAAACTAGTTTTTATCTACGTTTTTTCTTCACGCTCTATCGTAAAAACGGTAATACACACAAGCGTCAAACTTAGTGTGATTATAGAACAAACTCTACAGAATAACAAAAAATACTAAAAACCGGCCAAGTATGATACGGTCTTGCTCTAAAGGTCCCGGAGAAAAAAAAATTTTTTTTTAGTTAATAATGTTGTGTTCTGTGGTGCTGTGGTACGGAACCCTCGGTGCGCGAGTAGCCCGACTCGCACTTGACCGGTTTTTTATTTATTTTATTGCCTGACGAGGTGACTGAAAATAGGTACTATATAATTTGTGCGGACGAAGTCCCGGGTAATCTTTTTTTTTTTTTTTTTTTTATTAACTATGGGTTTGCTCTTGACCTCAATCCAGTCCTCAGGACGAAGATGGGGTCGTAGATGTAGCGAGCTTACCCAGAAGATGCCTATTCACTCGTACTTTAAAGGAATTCGGGTTGTAAGTACTCGGAAATACTGACGCAGGTAAGGCATTCCACTCCTTGGCTGTGCGCATTATAAAAGATTCAGAAAGGCGCTTGGTGCGGATATGTGGGATGTCAACCAAGAAGGGGTGATATCCCGCGGTGCGTCTGGAAGTCCGATAGTAGAAAGGGGAAGGTGGGATCTCTAGTGTTATACGTAATTGTGAAAGCTTTGATGAAATGAAAACTCATTCATATTATAATGTCAGTAGATACGAATTTCATAAAACGAAATTTCAACAATGTAGGTAGATTGATTAACAATAATTAGAAAATGTGTACAGGACAGCAAATTGTTACTAGTTGATTGCTCTCAAAATTATTAATTTAATTTAACACCAAACTGTACATAATTATTTGCAAAAGAGGTATGTTAGGAAATATTCCTAAATATGTACGGTACGGTACGTTTGCAATGAAGGTTACCGTTCCAAAACCTAAACATTACCATAATCCATACATGTGAAATAGACGGCATTGTACAAATAAAAACCGGTCAAGTGCGAGTCGCGCTACTCGTGCACCGAGGGTACTGTGCCACACCACCACACAACATATTAACTTTGAAAAAAGTTTTGTTTTCTCCGGGATGTTTATCGCAAGACAGACTTACACTTGGCCAGTTTTTATTATTATTTTGTTATTAGGTATAATGTAGAGTTTACTCTATAATCAAATCACACCAGTTTGGCGCTTGTATATAATACCGTTTTAAAGATACTCCGAGAAGAAAAAACGTTGAATAAAACTAGTTTCCTGTATGAGGAATTTTTTTTAATTATTTTTTAAGAAATCCGCAATAACGCACATCCATAATAACGCACATTCTGTGAAAATTTCAGTTGTCTAGCTCTTACGGTTCAAAAGTTACAGCCCTAAATAGATAGGACGGACGGACGGACAACGTAGTCTTAGTAATTAGGGTCCCATTTTTACCCTTTGGTTATGGAACTCTAAAAACGTAAATAAAGTAAGTCAAAAGCAGAAGCTGTCATAGCAAATAGCTTTTGAAAATGTGGCGAGTCGAGAAGCGTGGTCACGTCAGATAGCGTCGAGTTTGTTGGATTTATTTTTAGACACTTTTTTATTTTTAACCATCCCTGTAGACGCAATTTGTTGTGTTTTTCTCTAGGATTTATTGTATGTCAGGGTTTTACGTGACTTTAGATGGTGTAATACAACAGTGATGTTACTCTTATATTCAAGTCAACACCTTTTTGCAGCTTGGTTGAAAATTCGGCTTCACAGAGTGTAACAAAACACCCTAGTACCCACACATCACAGAATATCTACTAGATGTCTATTAGATATATTGTAGACACTTAGATATTTTGTATATGTCTATTAGACATCTTGTAGACATTTGTGCTGTTGGGGATTACCCCTAGTATTAACTTAAGGGGGTGCTTCAGACCATGAAACTGAACTACTTTTAATATGGAGCCAACTGCGAAATCATGCGTTTGAATTCATGGATGTTACGTGTTTGTGTCGTTGTTGTATGGTTTCTATAATAAAAAGCCTAGTAGGTAGCTTACGTTTGGGATCATAACAATGTATGTGTCTGTGAGCGTTATCTGTCTATTAAGTAACTAATCATACCAGTAATTTAACCTTTGAAAAGGAACAGATAACATTATCTACCTGCAATATCGCTAATTACTGATTCTTTTCTGTCATTATTATTTATATTCCATACATTTATAATTAGGTACCTTTTGTAAGCCCTATGGCAGATCACAGTGACACTAAAAATGCATGTACCATCATATAATTTATACCTGTGTATCACAAATAAATGATTTTTTATTTGTATTTGTATTTTGTATTTGCGCTTTGCGGAAGGAACCGACTGCTTAAAGTGTCTTGTAGGTACATAAATGAACGAGATAAAAAAAAATAGATAGATAAACAATTTATTTGCATAGAGCCCAAAAACGTATAAATATTGCATAAAAATATAAGCTTAGAAATAGTTTTGGATACAGAAGCTTTCTACAGACCTTTGCAGAACACTTCTGCTCAAGTTTATCTACAAAAATATGATAACGATACCCAATTACATTCAGGCAACCCACGTAATTTCCTTTGCTTTTCTCCGTATTTATTTGAGAACCAACAATTTCTCATTTCAGCGCCGTAATTACGCAATTTGCTTACCAAACGAAGTCAAATAAAATTAATGCAAGGAACAACGGTTGAAGAAATAAACGGCAAAGTAGGAACGGTTATCTGCTAAATGGCTAATATTACACTGTGTAAAAATTCTGGCTAGAGATTGCCTAAGTGTGCATCATCATTATCATCAACCTATATACGTCCCACTGCAGGGCACAACTCAAGGAGGGGAATACAGGCGTCATGCGTCAGCACCTTACGTGCCCATGCGGATTGGTATGGTACTCGACACTCGTAGACTTTTCAAATTCAGAAGATGTATTCTTGATAAATGTGCACAAGCTGATAAAATAAGAAATGTAGTTGGCATGTTGGTTTAGATTGTGTTAACAGAATTAGGTCAGAATGTACCCGAAAACGGTGAGCGACTAATTAATGTTGGAGAAGCAAAGGATAAAAAAGTCGCAACGGATTAGGCATACCTTAAAGAGAGCAGCTACCTATCCGCGAAGGTGCGCTAAATTACAGTCCAAAGTTATGAGAAGTCTACATGACGATAACCTTCAGCTAAAGGAAGAAATGATGTTGGCTCAGAAAACGTGGTGTAGTCAAACGATAGGGAAAGAAGTAACTCTATTTATGATTTGAAAAGAAATGCATACTAATCGCAATTGAAATCTTAGTACGAATCCCATGAATTTGAAATATTAAGAAGAATCGCTAAGAACTGCCAAATAAAAACCGGTCAAGTGCAAGTCAGGCAACTCGCGCACCGAGGGTTCCGTACCACACCACCACAGAACACAACATTATTAACGTAGAAAAAAAAACTTTTTTGGTCCGGGACCTTTAGCGCAAGACCAACTCACACTTGGCCGGTTTTTAGTATTTGTTGTTATTCTGTAGAGTTTGCTCTATAATCACACAAAGTTTGACGATTGTATGTATTACTGTTTTTACGATAGAACGTGAAAAAAAACGTTGATAAAAACTAGTTTCTTGTTGAGAACCCCCCTTAATTTTTAACTTTTTGAAATTTTTATTATTTGTTAACAAATCCGCCATAATAACGCATAATCTGAGAAAATTTCAACTATCTAGCTATTAGGGTTCAAAAGTTACAGCTCTAAATAGTCCGGACGGACGGACGGACGGACGGACAACGTAGGCTTAGTAATAGGGTCCCGTTTTCACCCTTTGGGTACGGAACCCTAAAAACACTATGCCGATTTGATACCGACCGAATCGAATACGCCACGTGACATGAATATATATACAAAATTGTAACTAACAATCGTTGAACCACGGCTGATCTCCAGGCATCACACCTAATCTGGAAGATCTGCCCTTTTCAAATGAGGAGGATTCCACCTCGTTCCTCCTCAACCATATTTCTTATTCTTTACTCATCCTACAAAAGTACAGCAGTATACCTAATTCCATACCAGCAAAAAGTAGTTAAAAAGTTTAAAGCATCAAAAAATTTAATACGCCTCCTAACGATGCGGTCATGTTGTTAAGTAAAGTGGTAAAAAGCGGTTCTTACTTGTAAATAGCTTCAGGAAAGAGGATTTCCACTTACAGAAACCATTGCACAGTTTCATTCGGCGAAAATACATCTTTCACATTTTGGACCTTACTGTTTTCGTAATAAGGTTGGAAAATTTTAAAATGTATACATTTTCGAGACTGGTTATCTTTGTATAAAGATACACGGTGTATGCTTTAAGTAAGTAAAGTTTCCACGACATGTACGAGCCGCGATAGAGTGTTAATTTTAAAGTTCAAAAATATATGACACCCCAGAGAAAACGATGTGGCTACGAAAATAGGAGTTGAAGAAAATTGCGAGTCTACATCTTAGATAAAACCAAAAAGGGAAGAGTAGGTAGTTTATTTTAATTTATTAAAGAACGCTTAAATTCACCGTCACAAAACATTTAAAATCAACATTTTTATATCAGCTAAACACAGTATTCATATATATAATAATAAAAAATATAATTAGTTCAATTCATAATTCTATGTAAGTACACTATGTACACACGGCGAACGATCAGCCTAACTATAACTCACGTTGAGTTATAGTTAGGCTGATCGATCAACTCTATGTTCATGGTTCATGTGGATGGAGATTGATATTATCCAGCTATCTTAATCTTAACTATGATAAAACTATAACAGAAGTGCGTCTGTACATTGAAGATATTTACATGAAAAAGATTACGATATGGTGTTTTCCTATCCCGGACTCCAATTCAAACTTTTTGACGAAACGATTTTGACGAAACTTTTTTGTTTGATAGCTTATGATCTGACTGAAAATCTGGTATATAATGTGTGCGGACGAAGTCGCCGGTTAACTCTAGTTATATTATAATATTAAAGTGAGCCCACCAAGGATTGAGCATTCCTTTAGCAGCAGGTGCAAGCTAAACCAAATAAATAGATTAGACTTAGTTTATGAGTTGCATCTTCCTCTTTTGGTGTCATCTAAGGACTAAACTTAAGATGTCACCTGAAAAGTTTCTAAAGAAACTGAGAAGTTGAAAAGAAGTACAGTTTTACGGTGAATTGGGCTAAGAATATTATGAAATGTTGATATGGAATTCATGGATATGGATAAAAGAGAAAAAGTAGTTAATAGGGCAATTTATATGGCTCATCAACAGGAACAGTACCGTTTTAAAAAAAATCGAAGCCAATTTAACTCTCTCTATTGCCCATCATCATCAGCTACAGCCGTTCTGATTGCTGAGACAAAGGGATGTTTGGGCATTTGTCCACCACGCGCGCCCAATGCAGATTGATGAGCTTCATCTTCGTATCTGAATTTCTTCTCAGATTCATGATGCTTTCTTTCACCGTTTAAGCGTATAAATAGATACATAAGTTAGAAAAACTCATTGGTATTTAGTTTTGTTAAAAAAAATTGTATTGTAGAGTTTCTAGCCGCATCTTTTCTACTACGTTCACCTTTTGACGCGGTGGTAGAGTCAAATAAAAAACTAGTCAAGTGCGAGTCAGGCTACTCGCGCACCGTGGGTTCCGTATCACACCACCACAGAACTCAACATTATTAACATAGAAAAAAAAACTTTTTTGTCCGGGACCTTTATCGCGAGACCGACTCACACTTGGCCGGTTTTTAGTATGTGTTGTTATTCTGTAGAGTTTGTTCTATAATCACACTAAGTTTGACGCTTGTATGTATTACCGTTTTTACGATAGAGCGTGAAGAAAAAACGTTGATAAAAACTAGTTTCTTGTTGAGAACCCCCGTTAATTTTTCACTTTTTGACATTTTTATTATTTGTTAACAAATACGTCGTAGTAACGCAAAATGTAAGAATAATCTATTTAATCTAGAAAAATCTAATCTAATTTCAACTATCTAGCTATTGCGGTTCAAAAGTTATAGCCCTAAATAGGTAGGACAGACGGACGGACGGACGGACGGACAACGTAGGCTTAGTAATAGGGTCCCGTTTTCACCCTTTGGGTACGGAACCCTAAAAATTACGTCAGAATGGTTTTTTTATGTGATAATATTATTTTAAGTTTTTTTTTTCAGTTTTGGGTACATACACACAGGTCAGAAGTGCGATTTTTGAAAATCATACGAGCGACTTGGCAGTAGATAGATGCATTATCTCCAAAGTAATTTTGACATTTTCTACTGCCAAGTCGCTCGTATGATTTTCAAAAATCGCGCTTCAGGTTTTGGGTACATGGCGAGTGGAATACGGACTTGGTCCGACCGTGATTGAAAAACCTCATTTCTTCCCGATGCGCCACTGAAGTGTAGGTAATACCATAGAATAAACTTACTATAGTACTGTAATACTACTCGGTAATGGAAAACATAATGCGGAAACTACAGGTAAAGGAGAATTGTTTTCTTAGAAGTGCAGGTTGCAATTCTGAGAAAAGTAGAAAGGTGGAATGAGGATAGGAAATGTGAAAGCCACATTATTAATACTGTCAAGTTTTCTGAGTTTCACAACAGACTTCCGCGGATATGAGTACCTTTAAGGCTACTGACTAATCACCACTTTGAACATCATACTATTCTGAAACGTTCAATGTAGTGTACATTATGTAAACAGACCACAGGATCACAGAGTGTAACAAAACAAACCCTAGTAATACTTAAGGGGAGGCAATACCATTGAGGGGAAGAAGCCTAAGATCTCCCGGTTTTGGATATCCATCACCGAGGAGGCACATGCGTTTTGCCGCCAAGACATCACAGTCACAGAGAATGTGCTCCATGGTCTCCTCATCCTCTCCGCACGCTCGGCAGCTGGGATCTAGGGTGAGTTTCATTTTGTGCATCATCGTGCCTGTGGCGTAGTGCCCAGTGAGGGCTCCGACGATGGCACGAGCCTTGCTCCTGCTGTTGTTCAGTATGAACTTTGAAACACGAGTTGTCGCATTGCTGATAAATTTCTTGGAGTGCTGTAGACCTGTAAGGCTAGACCACTCCAGCTTGTGTGTTTTATCAGCCCAATCCCTAATGGCCATGTATTTGAAGGGGGAAGAAAGTAAAAAGTATTGGGGCTAACAAAAAAGATCCCACTGGGTCGAAGTGTTGCTGGCTTGCCAGCCCCCACAACAAGATAAGATAAGATAAATACTTAAGGGGGTGCTTCAGACCATCAAACTGAACAACTTTCACTATAGAGCCAACTACGAAATCGTAGAAAAAAAAAACTGTTTCATACAAAATGACTCTACTCATTATGTATGGAACAGTTGTTTTTTTTTTCGCGATTACGAAGTTGACTCCTTAGTAAAAGTTACTCCGTTTAATAGTTTGAAGCACCCCTTTAAGTATTATATATTAGGGTGTTTCGTTACATCCTGTATAATGTGCATAAAAAGTAACATACACACTAAATAAATAATCCCAGGCTCAATGTGTGTGCTACTCTGTTTTATGATCCCAAACAGAAGCTAAGATTTTAAATTCATATTATTATATGGAAACCAAACAAAAACTGCACAAACATAATAAACATAAAACATAAACATAAACATTTATTTCCAAAAACGCATGCATTGATGCATGACGACCCGGTTGGCGTAATGGTTACCACGCCGGACTGCCAAACCAGGGTCCTGGGTTCGAATCCCGGTTCGGTCATGGATGTTATATGTTTGTGCCGTTGTTGTATGATACCCATAACAAAAAGCCTATGGCTTACTTGGGATCATTACAATGTATGTGCCAGTGAGCGTCATTTTTTAAATTTTTTATTTACAGTATAAAATAAATACAAAATGAATGAATTTTCAGATAAATTAACAGGAAATGAGTAGATCAGCAGTCTGTACTGGAGTTTTCTGCCTCACAGACTGCTAATACGATAAATAAATAAATATCGGGACTGTCGTGAGTTTATGTATTGTATAATTCTATAACTTCAAAACATAACAGCAAAACTAAAGTGTAAAAATAAATTACTGATATACCTACCTAACAATGGATTCGTTAAACACATTGCCAATCAAATTCGTATAAAAGTTAATGATCGTTCTTTACTATAGGGGTGAAAATGTCAAGTAAATCGAGTTATGAGGCCACAAATTGTGTATTACTACGTTTTTGTTTCATTTCAATCTCACCACAATGACAATAATTGTGATAAATTTTCACAGAACCTGCAGAATCAATAAATTGACAATATTTTATATTTATGTAGCTGTTCTGTTCATTAATCTGATTTTATTAATTTATGGTCTATACAGGGTGTAACAAAACACCCTAGTAATACTTAAGGGGGTGCTTCAGACCATCAAACTGAACAACTTTCACTATGGGGCCAACATCGTGAAAATATAAAAAAAATCCGCTATCCTATACAAAACTGCGGTACCGACTCGACTAAAATATATGGGACAGCAGATTTTTTTTATTTTTTCTCGCTGTTGGCCCCATAGTGAAAGTTGTTCAGTTTGATGGTCTAAAGCACCCCCTTAAGTATTACTGGGGTGTTTTGTTACACCCTGTATAATTATAATGTATTTTGGTATACCTACTTAATTGTATTGTTCATACGAACTTCCAAATACATGTATTGTTGATAAAAACTTCTAAATATCCAAACGCTGGACTAAAGTCATTGAAAAGATTGCAGCTTACTATAAACGTAAAAAAAAAATCTACTTACCTAAAACGAAAAGCCGCCTTCTAAGTCCATATTATTAGGTATATTGTGATGTATCCAGCTAGGTAGGTCCAACTTTAAGAAAGAGATCAACCGTCGAATCCAACTCGGCTGGGCAGCGTTCGGGAAGCTACGTAGTATTTTCACGTCCCAAATACCGCAGTGTCTTAAAACGAAAGTCTTCGATCAGTGTGTGTTGCCAGTGATGACATATGGAACAGAGACGTGGTCTTTCACTCAAGGCCTCATAAAAAGGCTGAAAGTCACCCAAAAGGCAATGGAGAGGGCTATGCTCGGAGTCTCCCTGCGAAATCGAATCAGAAATGAAGAGATCCGCAGAAGAACCAGAGTAGCTGACATAGCCCAAAGAATTGCTAAACTAAAGTAGCAGTGGGCGGGGCACATTGCTCGCAGAACCGATGGCCGATGGGGCCGAAAAGTTCTCGAGTGGCGACCACGTACCGGAAAGCGCAGCGTGGGTTGGCCCTCCACACGGTGGACCGACGACCTGGTGAAGGCGGCGGGAAAACGATGGATGAGGGCAGCGCAGAACCGGTCGTTATGGCGATCCTTGGGGGAGGCCTATGTCCAGCAGTGGACGTCCGTCGGCTGAGATGATGATGATGATGATGATGATGATTGTGATGGGCAACTACGGAACCCTATCCTGCGCGTGGTCCGACACGCACTTGGCCAGTTTTTTAATTATACCTGTTGGGTCCTTCTTAACATGCTAACACTTTTTTAAGAGGATGATCAGACTATCAAACTGAACAACTTTATCTATGGAACCAACAAACATCGAAATCGCGAAAAAAACGGCTGCGGCATTTGGCTCGCGTAGGTTTGCAGTTTTGTATGGAACAGATGATTTTTTTTTCACTATTTCGATGTGTGTAGAGAAAGTTGTTCAGTATGACGGTCTGATCGTACCCTTAAAAAAAGTCAGCTATAGGTATAATCTTGGTATAATATCCAACACGCGGCGCGGGCCTAGGGTGGTTTGTTGGAAGGCAGTTAGACAAGTTAGTGGTCACCTTGCTGTCAGAGAAGATTTAACGAAGGAATAGTTAGTTACGCTGCCATCTTTAGAGATAAGCTCGCCCTTTGTATTTACATGTTTTCTCAGCTTTGTGTATTATTATGTCCGTTTGTACAATAAAGTGTTATAATTTAATCTTACTTAACTAACCGGGACTGTCGATGTCGCTCCGATGCTCGAGACGAAATATAACTGGTAAAGAGTGGTAGTGGTAAACGCCTTCACCCATCCAAGGACTTACCGGACCTGACGTTGCTTAACTTCGATAATAGTTTCCAACACCGACATGACCAACCAAGACTAAAGCGGAATATGGTCAAACCAAAACATGACCAAACCAGAAAATTACTAAAGGTTGGCTCACATAGAGTGCGGCTGCAGGCTGGCTGCGGGCCGGCAGCAGTTGTAAACTATGGAATAGGGATGATGACTGATCCTGGAAATCCATATATTATATTGTGACGAATTACAGAAATAGGCTAAATTTTATAGCAAAATGTTCAAACGAAATTACAATCGGATAGAAAACAAAAAAGTTATAAGCCATTGAAAAATGTTTTTTATCATCTTCTATCTCTTTCATGCAAAACAGGTGTTTGTATGACACTTTCTTATTATTTGTATTAAAATACGAGGGTATGACGTCACTCCCTTTATATATGCCTCTCGCTCTAACAGTAAATTTTAAACCCTTATATTTCGGTTATTTTTGAAGATATTAAAAAATCTGTTTCACTTTAGTGTTTAAGATATCAAACAGTTTTAAAAAAAGAAATAAAATAAAAACTGTCATCATCCCCATTATATGCGAGGTGTCACACTGCGGCTACCGTTCCGCAGCTGTTCCGCAGCCACGCCGAACTGCATCTAGTGTGACACCTCGCATATAATTCCATAGTTTACAACTACTGCCGGCCTGCAGCCGGCCCGCAGCTGCACTCTGTGTGGCTCAGTCCAAAACCAAACCAAAATTAAACGTGACGAAAACGGAACATGACTGAAGCTGAAAATTACCAAATTAGAATAAAAAATGACAAAATAATAAAATGACCTCCATCATACGACCCATCTCTACTATGCCAACGGGGCCTCCTTAACATATCAAATTAAATTAAAGATTGTTGATTGAAACATTTAGTCCCGGGCGAGGGCTTGAACCCGCAATCCACTAAACCTGGAAATTGCTTTTTCCAATTTAGCCACCGAGCCCACTAGGTCAGAAAACGATATTTATCAACCTATTCTGTTTTAAGGGACTCCTTAGCATAATTTTAATTGTACGACAAAGTAATCAGAAAAAAAAAATTTCTTTATAAAACTCATCTCCCATCGAGTTACACAAAAGAACTTACGGTAGCAGAAAAGGACGTTAAAACCGTAAAATACGTAGACAACTCAATTACGAACATCAACGAGCCACTGTCCTCTCTCCGTTAATAATACTCGGAAATGTTTTTAATAAAAATTTATCTACAGATCCACTCCTGTATTTCGCAATAAACTCGTTTTATTTCAATTAAGTCGGACACTTTAATTAACAGGGTGTTAAAGTGAATTTAACGGCTCTTAGCTCTATAGTGGTTAGGGAAAAAAGAAAAAGTTGCTCAATTTTCTGTGGGCAAGGTAGGAATGGAATTTTAAATCCAATCCAATGGTCAGCAAGAACAAAGTTACTCTATTCAATGGATGGAATTAAGCTTGGTTTTAATTTTTGAATATTTACATTTTATACAATGTAGCAATTTTTTGAATTTTGAATGTTTGATGTTAGTACGTGTAAAGTGGCGATAGGTGGCATAATTTTCGGCCACAAAGCCACGGGAAGAATATTCAAATGCTCTAAAAAAATTGGTTTTATTTTATTTTAATAGGCACACAATATAAAACATAATAATAATTATGGTCTTCTTATTAAAAATTCTTCTTAAGAAAAGTACCCCTGCGTGTTTAAGCGTTAATTGATTATCTTTAACATCTACAGGGTGAAATTGATATCATTGGCATCCTTTTAAACGAAGAGTCTACCCATCAAACTGAACAACTTTTATTATTGGAGCAAACCGATCGGAGCAAGTAAAAAATCTGCTGTTCCATACTAAACTGCAATGCCTACTCGACTGATTTTGTTTTTGCTCCGATCGGTTTGCTCCCATAGTAAAAGTTAAAAAAAAAAAAAAGAAAAAAAAAAGAAAAGAAAAAAAAGAAAAGAGAGTTAGTTAGTTTAAAAAGATGCCAATGATATCAATTTCACCCTGTATAATAATCATGAAGACTTTTTATGTTACTTTTCGTTCTATCGTTGCCAGTACTTCTTCCTGGGTTCTCTTCTATCAAGTCGATGGCAAGTCATTAAAAATAACTAAAACTACTGAAGTCTTATTGACTCTTCTTCTGTATTAATTAATTTTCTCAAACATGCTTGGAAATGTGAGCATTATTTTGACAACCTTCTTCGAGATAAATCGAAATTGCAGTACTGGCCAAATACATGCCGCACAGCGGCCGGCAATGTTGTATGAAAATCCATATCTGTCGTA
The DNA here is from genome assembly GCA_922987775.1 of Agonopterix subpropinquella. Classification (NCBI taxonomy): domain Eukaryota; kingdom Metazoa; phylum Arthropoda; class Insecta; order Lepidoptera; family Depressariidae; genus Agonopterix; species Agonopterix subpropinquella. The sequence continues at coordinate 7,509,521 of OV277704.1, read as the reverse complement.
TTTAGCGACCAAATAAATTACATACTAAACTCATATCTGTCGTGTAATTTAAAAATGGAACGATCTTTTTCTCCGAAACATGGCGACCAAGAAGGTAACTTATCAAAGGTTTTGTTTAAATTTCGAACTGGCTTGCAAATAGAAAGCTGTTTATTGAAAAAAAAAACTAATTGTTGTTCGATGTTCGTCATTGATTTTGAAAAGAGTTTTAATTTCCGCGAATTATTTGAGAAAATTTACTGTTTTAATTTCCACGCATTATTTGAGAAAAGTACTATACAAGCCTTGGCCACAACTAGGCATTGATGGCCTTACGTATGTGTGCCTCGGCTTGGCCTCGGCCCACATTTACACGTTCGTCCATCAATGCCTCTGTTGCTGGCCGCTGCAGTAATGTACTATAAGTAATTACCATTATGTTTTAGAAGAGTCAATGTGTTGATTTTGCTGACCCTTTTATAGCTTCAGTGGAATTTTTACTCGAGGCAGTCAGATTAAATATAGGAATAATAGAAGAACATTTGCACGTGCTTTTTTGTGGATTCGAATCTGAACCTACAAAAGTCCGAGCCTCAACTTCTTGCAACAGCAACCACCGTCGCGTCGTGGTGAAACAGCTCCCAAGTTATTATACTTTAAGATTATTTTCTGTGACATTTATTTACAAAACAAGCAAACCCTTTTAACGAAACGTGAATACGCAAAACACTTCATGAATGACAGCGAGTAAAATGTCTGTGATTTATCTTTTTATTACTTTCAGCTAAATTTAATATTATATGTATATTAGGTACTACAGTAACTCTGTGGTAAACGTAACTTAGTCTGCGTAGAATATTTATTGAAATAAAATAGAATACTTACTTGACAACTTGAACCCTGCGGAAGGCCGCAGGGTTCAAGTTATACAGGGTGTTGCAGAAGTAAAAATTAACATTTCAAACTTTTAAGGGGGTTGTTGAGATCATCAAACTGAACAACTTTTACTATGGGACCAACATAGAAATCGCGAAAAAAAAATCTTTTGTCGCATACATCTAGCTCGAGCAGATCTGTAATAGTATGGAACATCGCAAACACATCGAATCATGGCGATTATGGCAAATCTTCTCATTTTGGAGAAGGCCTATGTCCAGCAGTGGACGTCTATCGGTTGATATGATGATGATGATGATGGAACATCAGATTTTCTTTTCGCGATTTTGATATTGGTCCCATAGAAAAAGTTGCTCAGTTTGATGGTCTTAACCACTCCCTTAAATGTTTATTTGTATTTTTGTAACACCTTGTATACAAAATTTCATCAAAGTAGATTTAGCAATGAAGACGTTAGATGGACAGGCTAGACAGACCGTATGCCAGGAAATGCGTCTGTCACTTAAAAGTGACAGAACCCTACCTAAAGAACTACCGAACCTAACCCTAAAGGGTTCCACCAGAGCTGTGCGACGAAGCTAAGCTGTGGGCGAGGCAAAAATCCACCAATAGCATTGCTACACTTTTCTAGCCTCGCACAGCTCTTGTGGAAAAAGACTTAGCAGAGCGGGGTTTTTACATACAATGCGAGCTAGAGATGTGCGCGAGGGATGCGAAGACAGCAGCAGAAGTGAAACTTCCGCAGGTGTCAAATTAAAATTTCGGACTTCCGTCACAAGAAAAGGTTGCCGATCCGAATTTCACAGCCCTCCCATAAAAAGTTTCACTTCAAAAATTTATTCAATACGACCCTGAAGCCAACCAAAAAAAAATATTAAAAAATAATGTCAAATCTTTTTTTGAAATTATCAAACCCGCATGAATGCACAGCTTAGCTTCTGCGCACAAATATCTGTTTCACAGCTTCACTACGCATCCTCATACATCTCAGCTTCCTCGCACAGCTTAGGTGGAAAAAGTCACATAGTTTCATAGCTCCGAACGCTAGGCATCCTAGCACAGCACTGGTGGAAAGGCACCCTTAATAAAACGTGGATGAAATTATTCCACGTCTCAAAAATGAAGCAAGTAAGTTTTCTCAAGACGTTTTCCTTTAGGTACCGAAAATAAAAAGGTGTTCCATTTTAGTGCTATGGTGTTAGGTACATTTATTTCATCATCATCATCATCATATCAGTCGATAGACGTCCACTGCTGGACATAGGCCTCCCAGGGGGGTTTTTGCCATAATCGCCACGCTTGGCAGGCGGGTTGGCGATCGCAGTTGGATTGAATGTGTGTACTCAGAGGATGCTGCTGCCCATCCTCCGGTAGATCCCATAGTCGCCTTTTACGACACCCACGGGAGGAAATGGGATAGTGCTATTCTTAGCCGACACCACACGGACAGTACACTTATTTAAGTAACTTTATTACTTACTATTGCGGAGGAATAATTGATTGAAGTTCTGTCAAAGAGTAGCGCATTATTTTAAACATTTCATCGTATAGCGTTTAATTTATTATTCAACATGATTCCGATTTGAATCGACGTCGAACAATAAAATTCCTAACTTACACAAAGTCTCGGATATTACAACGACGAAAGTTTTTGAACTAATAAAATGGCAACTCAATGCACACAATTTCCGACTAAAGCCAACTCTGACGGTATCAGTATTATAAGAAAAGTTTATTTTAATTTTCATCTCAAGATGAATCGGAAATCTATTCTCTTTAATTTCTAAAGCCCTAAACTTTTTAGCGCATTTCAAGGCCCCTGGCATTTACATAAATTTTTGCAGAAATACACCAGTAATAATATGATAGAAAGATAATATAATATATTATAGATTAGGACGTATGCTGATCAAATCAGTTGCATCCTACAAAAAGGGGAGGTGCGGAGTACTCGAAACCGACGGGCATGTATGAAGAGATGTATGGATGTGCATGAGGCAAAAGAGGTATGTAAGGATCGTAGTAAGTGGCGCGCCCTGGTCTCTGCCTACCCCACTGGGAAAGAGGCGTGACGTTATAGATAGATAGATAGATAGAATATATGATATGTATGTATATATATGATATTTGATTGATTGATTGATAGAAAGCAATAAAATTATGATCACAGTCAATCATCAGAACATAATTTATAATATCACTATTCATAACCGCAGTAATATCGCAAGTGAGATGAAGTATTGTTTTCGACATAACAGCAATTCTATCTCGATTTTTCATTACTTTTACCGCCCACAACGTAAGTTAGATTTATGGCCGACGGCTTTTGTTTCATCTAAAACTATCGTTTGAGCCTTATTGTAACATGACTTATGTTTTAGTTTCAACCTCGAAAAGAAAAGAGGGCCCTGAAGGAAAAACTAACGAGGTAGTTACAGAATTTTTAAAGATAGAGCTTTTTAAAAATGTACCATAAGAGCACTTTGTTTGCTACTCGTAAGATGACAGTTTTGAAAAATATTTTCTTGTTGGAGAAACCTTGAATAACTTTCAAGCTATCTCTTCATTCATGTCTAAGTGAAGTCAAACTGAATTGAGAGTGATTTCGTCACTCTCGGCTTGGTGTTATTTATTCATTAATGTATCGTGTAAGAGTGGAGCTTGCTTCTTTTCGTCAGGTCGAAAGAAATGAAGACTAAGGTGGTGTCAAACTTTAGTCGACTTCTGCCAGATTGTGTTATATTATCCCCTGGGATACTATATAGTATCTGTAACCTGTTACAGATACTATATAGTTAAGTACTTCGTAACATAGGTAACTGTTACATTCATCTCTTCCTGTGAGATGGATGACTGATGGTGATGTGATGACACACGTCCGTCCGCGTCCTATGACACACTATTATGCGCCATTTTCCCCAGTAGACGCGTAAAAAACGTCGCGTAAATTCGGCATGTGTCATACGCTTAGACAATTTATATAGGGACTCGCCTTGCGGTAGCATTTCCCCTCTGCCACGGTATAAGAACAATTGATCTTGTGCATTTATAAGTACCCAATTTTATACCTTATCACTAAACGAGAAATTTTGAACTTAGAACGTTTGGGGTTCACACAAAACTACTTTTCATGATTTTTAACATTCAAAATTAGAATCTAAACATATGGGGAATAAAATGCAAAGTTGCGGATTTCATGTTACCTCGCCCCCCGCAAAAAGTGGCAGAAATATTTCTTAGTAGAATGACACGCGTAACTCGTCCCTATATAAATTGTCTAAGGTCATACGCGTAACTTGATTTTCAGTACTAATCCGCATCCTATGATACACTATTACGAGCCATTTTTTATAGTAGACGCGTAAATTACGTCGCGTAAATTTTGCAAATGTGTTATCACACTTAAAAAATGATAAATTCTCACGCTTAATTACCTACCTTCTACCAGTACGCGAAAAAATGTACTTAATAAAGCTTCTACAGCGTTGTTATTATTTCGTACAGCGCACGACGTATACGATGTTGCCGTCTTGACGAGTGGCAGAAATCAAACAAGCGCATCGCTTACGATGCGCCAAAGTGTAGGTACTTATCTAGGTACCTACAGCCGAGTGAAAGAGGGACAGAGGCCTGCCCAGGTGCCTTAAAATAGTAAAAGAAGAATGACAACGACGAAATAAATAAATATCTTGGACATTGTCATACAAATTATCTAGTCACATTTAAAATACCAGAATCTAGCCTGGACTTGTATTATGATGACTAGACAACGATATAGAATACATAATATAGATACAAACATCCATGACATGGGTACAAAATAATTTATATTCATATTCATAGTACAAATATTTGTCCCTTACACGACCCTCGGCACAGCAGGCAGGTTCACTTCCGACTGAGCTACCGGGCCGTCTAAAATAACAGATAATAGAGATAACGACCTTAGGTAGGGTTTATACAGAAGAGACGCGTGGCGGTGGCGGGCAGTCAAAGTAACACCAATATAAACCTTATATTACGTAGCATAGCGTCGTTTTTTGACGTAAAGAAAAATCGCGCCCCCGCCACCAGGCGACGTCACCTGGAGGCGCGGGCGTAATTCTCCAAACGACTCTATGCTACGTACTATAAGGTTTATATTGCCGCACCCCGCCCGCGAAATGTCCGCGCCACGTCACTTCTGTTTAAACAGTAAACCCCTTACCATAGTGTAAATAAAATAAGTGATGAAGCTCAGTGGTCGCGGCGGGTCTATGCCCGCGCGGCTTGCGGGGTACGTCGGAGGACGGGCGTACCATAACTCAATTCGCTGTTAGGGTACGCGCGCAGGCAGAGCCGGCCGGGGGCCTCCTCCCGGCCCCCGCACGCCCCGCAAGATTGGCCTGCCGCGACCGCTGAACTTCACCACTATTAGTTATTTACACTATGCCCTTACATTGTGTTAGTTTAACTGTACCTACCTAGATTAAAAATTTAATTGCGTTGCGCCTGAATCGACAAGGGTCGGGTTATTTAACTGAGTTGGTTCGGGCTTTAATAAGTTTTATATTAGTAGCCTGTGTCGTATATTTTACATTATTATGTTGACGAAGTATTTTGCTGATCTCTGACTGTGCAGTATTAACGAGAGGTATATAAATTGTTGGACGAAACTTAATAAAAAATCACAACATAATAACAATATTTATCATGCATTAATAGTCAAGTTTTATATGAAAAATCATCTTCCTCCACTGTACATTGGAAAAAGTGTTTTGGATTTTTTTAATCTTCTGGTTTGATTGAAATTTTCCGTTTTCTAATAACGGTGAGTGAAAAAGCTTGGATGTTCTCTCACTAAAGGATGAGTTTTAGAAAACTCAATTTTCTATCATGTCAAAAAATCTATCGCAAAAATTCATCTGAACAGCGCTTCAGCACTCCAAACAGATAATTAACCATAAATCAAATTAAAATTTTCGTTATGAAGCAAGAACTTAAATAAATAAATAAAGAATAAAAGTAAGAGCTGTATTGGGTTTCATTGATGAAACGATCCCAATCCAGCTCTTTCTACGACGATCCTGGCTGCATAGGAAAAGGCTCTTAGTGATGCTTGTTTTAATGCATGCAATATAATATTATTAACACACCAGTAAATTAATTTTAAAGTCACTGAATGAAGTAACATAATAATGTTACTAAATTAAGATATCAAAACAAATTATGTCTACACGACCTCGGCAGAACTATTCAGTGAATGTCATAACATTCAAATGAGAAATATTATTCAGATCATGAACATGGGGAGGGAGAAAGATAGATAATATAAAAATATACGAGACCTCCATATCACAAGATATCGTATAATATGATAGGGATATATGTTTACTTACGAGTAGATTACGCTTCTGCTATCAAAACAGTTGATTGCGGAAGCCCGATAAGGGTCTGTGTACACGGGCCACAGACTCAAACCACAAGTAGACAGATCGAAGATAGACAGACATATTTTAACATGTGACCGCCACTAACCAATCCGTGTGCAGCGCATCGTCGCTGCAAGGTTATGTCAAGCTTTCACAGTTGATATAGAGGCCTGTCAGGGTCAGTAGGAATGAATAAAACCGATCAAGTGCGAGTCAGGCTACTCGCGCACCGAGGGTTCCGTACCACACCACCACGGAACACAACATTAGTAACAGAGAAAAATTTTTTTTTTGTCCGGTTCCTTTAGCGCGAGACCGTCTCACCAGTTTTAGTATTTGGTGTTATTCTGTAGAGTTTGCTCTATAATCGCACTAAGTTTGACGGAGCGCGAAGAAAAACCGTTGATACAAACTAGTTCATTTGTTGAGAACCCCCCTTAATTTTTATCTTTTTGACATTTTTATTATTTGTTAACAAATCTACCGTAATAACGGATAATCTGAGAAAATTTCAACTATCTAGCTATTACGGTTCAAAAGTTACAGCCCTAAATAGGTAGGACAGACGGACGGACGGACGGATGGACGGACGGACAACGTAGGCTTAGTAATAGGGTCCTGTTTTCACCCTTTGGGTACGGAACCCTAAAAACTAAAATGACTCCCAAATTCTGCCTCCAAGTTCTCAAATCATACCACATCGTAATAGCTAATATTTACCTTCAAATTTGAATGCACTTATACTATAAGCAAAGGCCTCTCGTTTTAAAAAGATTTTAGGCTGGAGAAAAAAGTTTATAGAGTGTGCAGTGCAGTTTGTGGCTGCCATGAGTGGGCCCGTGTGTTTGTGTTCTAGTCAAAATGTTATTGTTTGGATGCCTTAATACCAAATATTGGGGTAGATAATGAAATACAAGGGATCGGGATAGTAATGAATTTGTATTAATTTTCTAATTAATTTGCTGAATCGATCCGGGGCACATCAACTGGCTAGACACTAGACAGGGGATTATCCCTTTTCTTCTTCTGCGGTATTATTGACGGTGATTTAATTTTGAAACGAATACTTGCTTATCCGTTCGGTTTTGTTATCTCTGACAGTTTAACGGTTGGTAATTTAAAGATTTCTTTTAGTCCGTGTTATGTTTACACATTTATTATTGTTTTTAATATCCTATCCTGTCCTGGCTTATCTTACAAATACAGCATCACTCATGCTGTATTGGTAAGAAAAGCCATAGTCATGTCCCTATAGCTCATGTTCACATGAAAGAAGAAGAATAAATGAGAGGCATAGTCCCTATAGCTCATGTTCACATGAAAGAAGAAGAATAAATGAGAGGCATAGTCGCCTTGCGACAAAGCTCTACTAATAAAGATTATAAATAAAACCGGTCAAGTGCGAGTCGGGCTACTCGCGCACCGAGGGTTCCGTACCACACCACCACAGAACACAACATTATTAACTTAGAAAAAAATCTTTTTTTGTCCGGGACCTTTGACGCGAGACCGACTCATACTTGGCCGGTTTTTAGTATTTGTTGTTATTCTGTTTTAGTTTGAGTTTGACGCTTGTATGTATTATCGTTTTTACGACAGAGCGAGAAGAAAAAACGTTGATAAAAACCAGTTTCTTGTTGAGAACCCCCCTTAATTTTTAACTTTTTAATATTTTTATTATTTGTTAACGAATCCGCCGTAATAATGCATAATCTGAGAAAATTTCAACTATCTAGCTATTACGGTTCAAAAGTTACAGCCCTAAATAGGTAGGACAGACGAACGGACGGACGGACAACGTAGGCTTAGTAATAGGGTCCCGTTTTCATCCTTTGGGTACGGAACCCTAAAAAGAATATATGTTTTTATATTTTGATTCATTCACGAGCATTAATAATAAAGTATACATTTTCTTTTTCATGCCCATCTGTTCTTTGAAATTTATTGAGCATTAATCCACAAAAAAGAATTATTATCCTCTATATTTTATTTTTAAATTAGTGGTCTTTCGCTTGTGTATTGCTTTTCTGTCAATGTCGAGTAAATTTCAGGAGTATCGTTGTTTTTAGGGTTCCGTACCCAAAGGGTAAAAACGGGACCCTATTACTAAGCCTACGTTGTCCGTCCGTCCGTCCGTCCGTCCGTCTATCCGTCTGTCCGTCTGTCCGTCTGTCCGTCTATCCGTCCGTCCGTCTGTCCGACCTATTTAGGGCTGTAACTTTTGAACCAAAAGAGCTAGATAGTTGACATTTTCACAGAATATGTGTTGTTACGGTGGATTCGCTAAAAAATAATAAAAATGTCATAAAGTTAAAAATTAAGGGGGGTTCTCAACAAGTAACTAGTTTTTATCAACGTTTTTTCTTCTCGCTCTATGGTAAAAACTGTAATACATGCAAGCATCAAACTTTGTGTGATTATAGAACAAACTCTACAGAATAACAACAAATACTAAAAACCGGCCAAGTGTGAGTTGGTCTTGCGCTAAAGGTCCCGGACAAAAAAAAGTTTTTTTTTCTATGTTACTAATGTTGTGTTCTGTGGTGGTGTGGTACGGAACCCTCGGTGCGCGAGTAGCCCGACTCGCACTTGACCGGTTTTATTATATTCTTATTTTACATCTAAAATCCCAGTTTTAGATCACAACACAATATATAGGTGGCGGATGCCAAGACTTACATTAAATTTCAAAATGTCGACACAAAATCATTCCCAGCATAATGTTTTTACAAGCAATTAAATGTGAAAAGGAGAGACAGACGAGTTGAGCAGAAAGCCATCTCGACCCTTTTCATTAGCAGCTTTATTGTAACCATTTTCCAACTTTCTTATACCAAGCGTTGCTAATTTCTTGTAGGTACATCTTAAAACAATGAACAACGGAATCCTTCAAACGAAAACGATGGTTTTGAATCGAGCTTGTTACTTGATTATAAATAATGGATTGTTTCAATTCATTTCCTCAACAAGTTTCTTGATAGATTATCTCAATACACAATTTATATACCTGGAGTGCGATTTTTGAATCTCATTCGCTGAGTTCAGCAGTTGAAAATGTCAAAATTACTATGGAGAGACGCATCTTTCTACAGCTGATTTGACTTTCAAAAATCGCATTCCTGAAGTATGATTTTTGAAAGTCAAATCAGCAGTAGAAAGATGCATCTCTCATGTTTGTTTTAATCCTAGCATTGAAACTATATATTTTAACGGAAATCTGACAAATGTACCTAAAGCACAAACTTTTTGGTTAGTATCTAGTTAGTATTGAAAATATAAGCAGACTTCGTTTGTATGGAGCGCGCTCCGAATTATATCCTTCACATACCGTTCGGGGAAATGGTTGAATCCGGAAAATTTATGTTTGTGTCTATGGTGGACATTCGGGGAAAAGGACTTAACCAAGAAGTTTAAAATACCTCAAAACTTCTTGGACTTAACTGATTATACCAGAGTTGCTAGATTTGGAGTTTTCTGCAATATTCAATAGATTGATAGATCAATCAAGTCTTTATTTGCATGGATAAAATACAGCATGTATGCATGCGCATAGACGAAGAATTTTTCGCTTACGCGACGGAATGTCAGTGTAACTGTAATGACGGGTATGAGATTAGCGATAGTCATAAAATCCTATACAATTTATATGAAGTGACAACCTTGGAGTCAGCTGGAGTCAGTACAAAAAAGTGGTTACGCCGATAAGGACAGCAATAAGGTAGCGATCTCCATTTTTAACTAGAGCGAATTTGCTATGTGCATCTCTTATTGAGTGAATATCACAAGACACGTGCTTCCTTCTAATACCTTCTCTTTCTACGCCTGCATGCTTTATTAACTTGGTGTTAGTATATTATGTGTTCATTTAACAAGTAGTTACAAAATCCCAGTATACCTGAAGCTAAGTTATGTTGACATTAAAATTTTACCTAACAACGAGGAATTTCCGAGTCTTATTTCCAACGGGGTCTCGAAATATTCAAATGACTTCAACTACACACAGTCAAAGGGCGACGTTAACAACTATTGTAATGCAAATTAGTTTACAGTGTACTTTTAGTTATCTAAAGAGTCTTACAAAATTACGTTTATTCAAATTCCTGAAATCTAATTTGATGGTTGAGATTCTAAAAACGTTGGTACTCGTATCTCTGCTGACGGTACGGTTGGACCAAAGTAATCAACAGTCGCTTTCTCGTATATTCGCGGTGTACTACGATTAAACTAAATTCTCGTACAAAGGTGGTGTATACTATTTACTAAGCCACAAAGCGGTCGGGACTGGAGCGGCGCCGGGTGAATAGCTAGCAAATGTTCTCTCATAGTTTTCTGTCTGACAATGTCTCAATTTAAAAAGCTCCGTTTCTCGGTGCTGATAGATCGGCAATTAATATATCCATATTTTTAATATGTAGTTATGATAATATACGAAACTACAAAATTGAGGATATAATTCTCTATTCGGGTGCAAGCTGGGATTGGCTTGGGACACATCTTCATGCTTTCTAAAAGAAGCCTGACGGTTTCGCTAAATCTGCGCTATCAGCTATATTAATAATACCGGTCAACTGCGAGTCGGGCTACTCGCGCACCGAGGGTTCCGTACACAGATTACCCCCAATAGATACCGCATGATGAAAATTTTGTTCACGCCCGAAGTCACCATTTTTGGCGGTAGGTGCGGGTAGCGGGGCACGAAACAAATGCAACATGATTGGCCATTTCAAGGTCGCACTACTCCCAGCACTCTCCGAGCGTGTACACTAGTGATGCGACAGTGTAATAAAAAGTATCGATAAATGTTGTCATGGTTAATGATTATTCAGCCTAAGACAGGTGATTAAATTATTGTTATTACACAACAATTAACTTATTCGATTATTGAAAAAATGATTATTATTTCACTTTAATTCAGAAAGGCACTACGTGCACTGATGTTCCGATATCATAGAAGTGTATTATACAACGTGTTAATGAATAAGCGCAAGCCCTCATACCTACACCCCAGCTGATTTATAACAAAATAATTAGATTGAAACAATAATTTCATTATTTTGATAGTTAAAATTTAAAGTTATTAAGTATTGAGGCAACAATGATTTGTTATCATTTCAGAAATGAATGAAAGCGATAACGTGCTAATGGATACATTTTAAGAATGGTAGGGTAAGTGTGCCTGTGCGGTGGGTTGAGATTGGGTTCAGTAAATTTAAAATTTTACAAACAAATTATTTAATATTTTGAAAAAAAAAAATATAATTATGTTGAAACTATGATGATTCGATTCTGCTCTCGATTCTAAACAAACTACTTTCTAGTTTTGCGTTAATTTATTAAGACGTTGTATAATAACAAACTAGCTTCCGCCTCGCGGTTCCATCTGCGGCCAAAACGCTTTTCCCTCGGGAATTTCAAATTATAAAATATAGTCTATATTACTCGCTGACATATGCAGCTTGCCAGTAGCGAAACAATTTTTGAAATAGGTCCAGTAGTTTTTGTGTTTATTTGTCACAAACATACAAAAAATCTAATATTTTCTCTTTATAGTATTATAGTAAGTACCTACATACAACGTGTTAATGAATTAACGCAAAACCTCATACACCCCAACTGATTTATAACAAAAGAATTAGATTGAAACAATAATTTCATTATTTTGATAGTTAAAATTTAAACATACATACATACATAAGCTCACGCCATTGTCCCAAGGGGGTAGGCAGAGACCACAGATCGCCACACGCTACGACTCTGACAGTTATTCGCATTTTAAGGTCAGAGACAAAAATGATTTGTTATCATTTCAGCAATGAATGAAAGCGCTAACGTACTTATGGATACATTTTAATAATCTTGTTTTGGTAGTAAGTAGGATGAGTGTGCCCATGGGGAGGGATGACATCGGGTTTAGTAAACTAAAATTTTTTCGAAAAAATTATTTAAAATTTGGATAAAAATTACCTACCATGATAATTCGATTCTGCTATTTTATTACATATTTTATAGACATAATTTTTGATTAGGTACGTTTCAATCAAGTAGATTCTATTCAATATAATACACCTCACTATTTTATCCCGGTATAAAAATATCCTATTCTTGTTTTCCTATGCGATAAATGGTTTTTCCGTGAGAATCAGATAATGTCCCACAATTTAAAAGTAGCCTATGTTGTATTTCATACTATATTACTGTACCGGGTATCATCTGAATCCGTTCAATTGCTTTGCCGAGATTGAGTGATAAACATACTTTAATATTAGTAAAATTTATAAGATTAAGATACAAATAAAATAAGAGAAAAAATTGTAAGCATATAATAAACCTATCGATAGCGGTCGTATCGCATAGAAGAAACACACTATTATTGCACGTGTCAATGTCCCCAACATGTAACACCGTTTTAAAATCCTCGCCTAAAAATGCTTTGTAATAATATGGCATATTATAAAAACATCGATACCGGCCCGAATGCAGAGACGAACAACACTAGCATTGCACGTGACAAATTCGTGTCAATGTACGAAAGTGATAGATTTACCAAAATTAACTAATGAGAGAAAGGGACCATTTCAAAAAGACATCAACGTGAGCTGCAATTTTTTAGAAGCAACTTTTGTACCGCCCACTATAACTTGAACTCCGAAAAACAAAAAATAATGAAAATGTTTTTTACCGATGGAAAGTAATGCCATCTTTCTCGTAGCTGGATGTCCGAGAGTTTTTCCCACACCACTTTATGGCACAAACTGACATTTTTCATAAAGTTTGTGCTCAGAAAATCGTAAAAAGATAGGCAATTTTTTAATTTAAATTGAGTGCACGCGGATCCAATACTTGGTCGGTACTGAAGGGGCGTGATCAGTTATTTGCTTATATCAGTGAAAAAACATACATGTGTGGCGCGCATCGGCGGCCTTGTATGCGGTATCTATTGGGGGTAATCTGTGGTTCCGTACCACACCACCACAGAACACAACATTATTAACATAGAAAAAAAACTTATTTTATCCGGGACCTTTAGTGCAAGACCGACTCACACTTGGCCGGTTTTTAGTACTTGTTGTTATTTTGTAGAGTTTGCTCTATAATCACACTAAGTTTGACGCTTGTATGTATTACCGTTTTTACGATAGAGCGTGAAAAAAAAACGTCGATAAAAACTAGTTTCTTGTTGAGAACCCCCCTTAATTTTTAACTTTTTGTCATTTTTATTATTTGTTAACAAATCCGCCGTAAGAACGCATAATCTGAGAAAATTTTAACTATCTAGCTATTACAGTTCAAAAGTTACAGCCCTAAACAGGTAGGACAGACGGACCGACGGACAGACGGACAGACGGACGGACGGACGGACGGACGGACGGACGGACGGACGGACGGACGGACAACGTAGGCTTAGTAATAGGGTCCCGTTTTCACCCTTTGGGTACGGAACCCTAAAAAGTCCAGAACATTTCAATTATTCAACATTATAATGATTTGCCACACCTAAATCGTGATCGCAATCCGCGATGTTTCGACCATTACCTTTATTTAACCATGCTTTGCCTTTTTTAAGTTTGTCTTTTAAATGACCTAACTTCAATGTTCTATAAATTCAGTTATTGTTATTTTATTCATTAGTTTCAGAATAACTTCTCCTACAACAAACTAAATGTGTTCTTTGACATTTTTATCCTTACTTAATGTTTTGTTAAATGATGGTTGGGTTGGCCTTTTACATTTGAATATAGACAACGTTGTAGTTTATTATAAACGACTTTACTCGAATAACTCTTGACTGAATACTTTCGTAATACATAAAAAGCGGTTAGGTTTTATAATTGGATAAACGTTAACATTATTCTTTCAAGTGACGCCCTCATCTAAAGCATAGTGTAAAGAATGGTGAAGCTCAGCGGTCGCGGCAGGCCAATAGTGCGGGGCGTGCGGGGGCCAGGAGGAGTGCGTCCCAGCCCACGTTGCCTGCACGCGTACCCTAACAGCGAATTGAGTTAGGGTACGACCGTCTCCCGCCATACCCCGCACGCCGCGCGGGCATAGACCCGCCGCGACCGCTGAGCTTCATCACTTATTTTATCTACACTATGTCTAAAGTACTCATTTGATAGAAATAGACGAACATAACATCCGGCAAACTATAATTAAAACGAATACATGCATTTTCTTTGTACTCGAGCATACTAGTGATCATAATAATCATAATTAAATGTAGAGTTTAAGAATTTACCAAAAATGTTGTACAATTTCTCTTATTGCAACTCAAATGAAAATAATAAAACAAATGCTTCTGTTATCGTGAACCTGTCATTAGCATGTCGTCGCGAAGGGGGGACAGGGAGGGGCACCTACCCCCCCTTAGGATGTTATTTTCCGTACTTAACATCTTTTTCTTACTAATTGTGTTTAATTGTACACAGAGCGACACACAAGCTATACAAAACCAATATAACCTGGTCGCGTGACGTTATACATTACTCGTCCTACTGCGGCCAGCTTATTTTGGTTTTTTATAGCTTGACGTGTCGCCGTGTGTACCCAGAATTCATATTGCACGGCTGGCGAATGCCCTTGTAATTTTAGTATCTTGTTTTTCTTTTTCATGTATTTGTCCTTGTATACTTTATTTTAATAGTTCTGTAAAAAATCATATTTTTATGTAAATTTACTTGCTGGTGCTGAATTTATCGCGAGCAGACTAGTAGCATTTCTATTTTATCCTTATTCATTTATGTAAATGTTACCTATAGTTCTAGAAAGTTCGTCAACTATCCAAAGACTGTGTTTCACAAAATGTAAAGACCGTCTGCAACTTCAACTGGATTGCTTGATTTTTTAAAAGGTGTTCTGCGATTTTAACATACCGAGAAGACATTTTACTCTTTCTGTGCTTTTTAAAGACTTGTGCTAAATATTTGTTGCGTCACTTTAACTTGAAAGTATTTAATTTTAGTGTCCCGTAGCAAAATTAGCAAAACGGAACACTTATGGAATTACCTAGGTGTCTGTCCGTCCATCTGTCACACGTGATTTTCTCAGAAACCTTAAAAATATTATGTCTGGAAATCATCCTAATAGGAAAGAAAATGAAGAAGTTATGATTTTTTTTCGGCAAAATTTTATTTTTTTGGCTCTACTCAAAAGTAGGGTGTTGGGATATGGCAACACTGGACAAAATGGCGTGAAGGGTGAGACAAACAATATAGTTTTCTTTAATTAATAAACCTTGTTTTATTGAAGAAAGTCGACATCATAACATGGTGGCAGCGGTAAACTACTGCAAAATTTATAATAGTCACGGATTAACATTCGAAATAACAAAAAGTCAAGAAATAACAAAAAGTCTCAAGCCGGTCGTCCGAGTGCCACGAGGTGGAAAAAGAAAGGTTAGAAATATTTTGTCGGACAATCAAAATGGATCAAATACTAATAATAATGGATCATAAAGCCAATAAATTTAGACAATTCCGACTCAATTCAAACTTGGCAAAAGTGGAAACAATTATTTAAGAACTGTACAATTGCTATGAAGTATGACAAAGAACCAGATGAGAGAAAAATTGCAATTCTTCTGCATTTCATGGGAGAACAGTGCTTAGATGTCTACAACGCATTCAAAGAAGAAGAAAAGAAGTCGTATGATACAGTTATTTTGGCATTTGACAACTATTTCATACCAAAACAGAACTTGTCAATTGAGCGGCACAAATTTTTCAGTCTACACCAAAAAGATGATTCCCTGGATGTATATTTAACAAAATTGAAGAAATTGGCCTCAACATGTGAGTTCGGAACACTGTCGGACTCACTAATACGAGATATCTTCATTTGCAACATGGATAAACGCCATAGCAACATACGACAAAAGTTATTAAGTGAAAATGATATAAGCTTGGACAAAATGATCGCAATTTTCAAGTCGATGGAAATGTCACACACTAACACAAATTACCTTGAAGGTGAAGTACAAATCTCGTCAATAAAACATAATATGTCAAGATCATTTAATAGGAACAGTCTGTCATCGAGTCAACAGCGAAGCAAGTCAGCGTCTAGAGGTCAAAGAAGCACACAGCAGGATGGAAAATTTGGCAATAAGCAGGTGTGCACAAGATGTGGGCAAATTCATAGATTCAAATGTCCAGCTTACGGGGTCCAATGCAATAAATGTAAAAAACTGGGCCACTTTGCACAAATGTGTAGAACTCCAGTAAATTATCCAGACGGAGACGACGTCAATCCCTCAGGTAATATGTATGAATTTTCTAGTTTTTCAGATGCAGATCTATTTATTGGGAATTTGGATTTGGAAATAAATAAATTGTCAAAAACAACCCATAATTCAAAAGACTGGTATATAGATCTTAAAATAAATGAAAAAACTGTAAAATTTTTAATAGATACAGGTGCCAAGACAAATTGTATTTCATATGATTTATATAAAAAACTAAATAACAATAGTGTAAACTTAGAACCATGTACCGCTAATTTAGTATCGTATGGAGGTAACAAAATTCCAATCAAAGGTTCATGCACCTTTAAATGTCAAATTAAAAATCAGAACTGTGATATCAAGTTCATAGTCGCTGATATGTCATGTCCGTCAGTCTTGGGTGCAAAAACATGTTCTGACCTCGGGATTGTAAAACGGATCTATAGTCATACAATGAAGAACGATGACACAAACTCAATGGATGTAAAGACAATTGTTAATAATAATAAAAATGTTTTTCAGGGTCTCGGATGCCTCCCGAACAAGTGTCATCTGACAGTTCAGACTAATGCACAACCAAAGATTGATGCACAACGTAAAGTACCATTTTCACTGCAACAGAGATTAAAAGAAGAACTGGATCGGATGACAGCATTGGGTGTAATAGAATCAGTCTCCAAACCAACAAGTTGGGTTAGTTCGATTGTCATAGTTGAAAAGCCTAATAACAAGTTAAGAATTTGTCTTGATCCTAGAAATCTTAATGAGGTTATCCAAAGGTCACATTTCCCATTACCTTCAATTGAAGACGTCAGATCCAGGTTAAATGGTGCAAAAATATTTTCACATCTTGATGCATATTCAGGTTTCTGGATGGTACAACTTGATTCAAGTAGCTCTGATTTATGTACTTTTAATACTCCATATGGAAGATACAAATATTTAAGACTACCGTATGGACTCAATTGTGCAACAGAAATTTTCAGTAAGATTTTAATCGAATTATTCTCAGACAATAATAATAAATATATATATATATATATATATATTTCTCGTCATAATTTATGTCGATGATATTCTCATTTATGGTCGTAATGAAAAAGAGCATAATGAAACATTAAACAAAGTCTTAGAACGGGCAGAATCAGTAAATTTGAAATTCAATAGCGAGAAATGCGTTTTCGGTCAAAAGCAAATAAAGTTTTTGGGTCATACATTCAGTGCAGCAGGAATGTCTCCAGATTATGAAAGGATTAAGGCTATATGCGAGATGACAGCCCCTGACTGTCAAAAAAGTCTTCAAAGATTTTTGGGAGTCATAAACTATTTGGGAAGTTACATTAAAAATTTATCCGCAGAAACAGAAGTCCTCAGAAATCTTTTAAAAAAGGATTCACTGTGGTTATGGGATAAAAATCATGATAAAGCTTTTAAAAGACTGAAAAAAATAATTACTTCAGCTCCCGTTTTATGTCACTATGATAATACAAAACCATTGACCTTAAGTGTTGATTCCTCACAATCAGCCTTAGGTGCAGTCTTGTTACAGTCGGGACAACCAATTGCTTATTCATCAAAAACGTTAACAGATTGTCAAAAAAGATATGGTCAAATAGAAAAAGAGCTTTTTGCAATCCTATTTGGCTGTCAGAAGTTTCACCAGTATGTTTATGATCATAAAGTTAAGGTGGAAACTGATCACAAACCTTTAGTTAGTTTGTTTAAAAAGCCTCTGAGTCAGGTACCTACAAGACTACAAAGAATGATGTTGACATTACAGTTGTATGATATAGATGTTGTATACATTCCAGGAACAAAATTGTACATACCTGACACACTTTCAAGGGCCCCATTGTCATTTAAAGAGGAACATATCATAGATAAAGAAATAGCCATCAATGCCAGCTCATTTGTAACATCTCTTTCTGTCTCACAGTCAAAACTAAAATTGATAAAAAAGGAAACTACAAATGATAAAAGTTTACAGACATTAATAAAGTACTTTTATGAAGGTTGGCCAAAGAATCGAAGTGAAACAGAATTATCAGTCAGGCCATATTGGAATTATAGATCAGACATTCATGTAATAGATGATTTAGTGTTTAAAAATACAAGCCTCATAATTCCTTTATCACTAAGGAAAGAAATGTTACAACAGATTCATAGTGGACATTTAGGGATTAATAGAAGCAAAAGTTTAGCAAGAGGAAGCATGTTTTGGCCAAGTATGAATAGTGACATAGAACAGGTTGTTAATAGTTGTCATACATGCATGAAATATCAATCAGCTAATTCAAACGAGCATTTGATATTGAGTGAGACCCCGTCCTGCCCTTGGGAGAAAGTAGGAGCAGATTTAATGCAATTTAGAGACAAAAAATATCTGGTAGTTGTTGATTATTATTCAAAATACATAGAATTAGCTTTATTGAATACTGGTACGTCAGCAAGACATGTAACAATGCATTTTAAGTCAATATTTGCTCGTCATGGTATACCATTAAAATTATATACAGACAATGGTCCTCCGTTTGATTCAAAGGAGTTCAAAAGTTTTTGCTTTGATTGGGATATAGAACATATAACTTCAAGCCCCAATTTTCCTAAATCGAATGGTCAGGCTGAATCGGCTGTAAAGATTGTTAAAAGAATATTACAAAAATCTCATGACGAAAATAAGGATCCATTTTTAGCTCTGCTACATTATCGTTCTAATGAAAAAGAGTATATGAAATCTCCAACAGAACTACTAATGTCTAGAAAATTAAGAACTAACTTGCCAATTACAAAGGAGCTACTTAAACCAAAGGTTGTACAATTCCAGAAACAACACAAAGAATTTGAAAAACATAAAATAAATTATAAGAAATACTATGACAGAACAACTAAAGATCTTGAATCTCTGGAAGAGAATGATTGTGTAATGTTCAAGAAAACCCCAAGCAGTTATTGGGAACCAGGCATAGTCAAAGAAGTATTAAAAGAGCCACGGTCATACTTAGTTCAAACAAAGTGGGGGGCAATATATAGAAGAAATAGACAACATTTGTTTAAAAATAAATCAATGTTACTAAGAAATGAAACTTTCAATCATAAATCTGATGTTATTCAAAGTAAACAGTTGCAAAATGAGTCATTGACTATGTCTGTTCCTATGACAAATACGTTTATGTCATTATGCCTTCCAACTTGTGACTCACAGGAATTCAGCCAAAATATTAGTACCAATTTAGAATCACAGAATAACTCAATGCTGTCATGTGAAACATCTTCTTCAAATAATAGCTATTCATCAGTACAAGAACTGTCAGAGGATGCTCATTCATGTGATGATGATGATTGTAACAAAACTGTCTATAAAACAAAGAGTGGTCGTTCAGTTCACAGACCAAATAAGTTTAATTAAGAATTAGATTAAGAAGGTGCAGTCTGTAATAGATAATTGTTACAGAAAGTAAGTTGTAAAACAAAAATCATACTCTGAGAAATTAGTATAAGAAAGATGTACCTACATGTGTAAGTACTCTGGTGCATTACATGCCTTGCTTAGTGGATACACCTACCAACTAGGAACCAATCCCAAGATACCAATTGCCCGTGTCGTAGGGCTAAGCAAGGCACTCTCATGCTTATATTGATGTGTAAAAGTAAATAGCAAAAGATTTGCATTGTTGCTATATAGGTACTTACTGTAAGATCGTTACTTGTACATTGTTGTATACTTAAGTACATTTGATCACTATCCGTTATGAGATCGTGTTATATTCTTAGATTATATACTTACTGTTAGATCGTTACTCGTACATTGTTGTATACTTACGTACATTTGATCACTATTTGTTATGATATCGTGTTATATCCTTAGATTATATACTGTTAGATCTTAAGAAAGGGGATGTTGGGATATGGCAACACTGGACAAAATGGCGTGAAGGGTGAGACAAACAATATAGTTTTCTTTAATTAATAAACCTTGTTTTATTGAAGAAAGTCGACATCATAACATAGGGGTGCGACATTTGAAATTTCCACTGTCGATATATAAAACGTAGGCTCAACAGTCAACACAAGTTATTTATGGTCACAATCAGACCTCTGACTTGACTTAACACATAGATGTGACATAGCACCATCTACAAGGTGAAATTGATATCATTAGCATCCTTTAAAACTAAGAGTCTACCAATGAAACCGAACAACTTTCACTATAGGAGCAAACTGATCGGAGCAACAAAAAAATAGCTGTTCCATACTAAACTGCAATGCGTACGCGACACAAATGTATGCAGCAGCAGATTTTTTTTTGCTCCGATTGGTTTGCTCCCATAGTAAAAGTTGTTCAGTTTGATGGGTAGGCTCTTAGTTTAAAAGGGTGCCAATGATATCATTTCCACCCTGTATAGGGTGAAATTGGTATTATTAGCATTGATAGTTATGCCTGAAGAATAGAAGCATTAAATTTAAAGAAAAAATAACTGGCCAAGTGCGTGTCGGACCACGCGCAGGATAGCGTTCCGTAGTTGTCTGTCACAATATAATATGGACTTAGAAGGAGGCTTTTTGTTTTATACTACGGTTTAACGGCTAATAAAGTACATTTTATAAGTTGATCAACTGTTACTCGTAAACTTGTAAAGCCTACTTAGCGCTGATAGTTTTCCTTCTAAATTCGTTATATATACGCTATTGCCGTGAATTTTTTTACATCTCCAACTACAACCTTTTAGCTGCGCACTCGGGGGGGACACTTGACTCTAACCAAAATTATCACTTTAAAGCTTAATATTTCGCTAACGGATCCCTAAATCGAAAAATGGTTTTAGCAAACCCACAATATTTTTAAAAGACCTATACACAACAATACCCTACAACATGGGATAGACGAGAAAAAAAATCATCCCCACTTCACTTGTAGGGGAGGAACCCCAAAAAAAATATTTTTCAAGATTTTATTTTACCACTTTGTTGGCGTGATGAATATGTATACATGTGCCAAATTACAGCTTTCTAGTAATAAGCGTCTCTGAGCTAAGCCGCGGACAGACGGACAGACAGACGGACAGACGGACGGACATAAGACGGACGGACAGACGGACAGACATGGCGAAACAGTAAAGGTTCCTTTTTGACTTCGGAACCCTAAAAAAGGTACTAAAATTGCCACTGTTCCGATATGCTATGACATTGCTTCATGGTAATTAATTTTCTCTGATATTTTTATTATACCTATTTGTTTCTTTTGTTCGGAGCTTGCTTGCTTCATTCCAGTAATTAATTAACCCTTCATCTAAGAAGTCTGCACCGTATCAGATTTCAGTTTCATGTTCAAATAAACTAACTAAGAGGTCATTTCCATTAAGAAAAATAAACTAATTAGGAGTTCATGTTCATGATTTTTTTTTTTTTTTTTTTTTTTTTCCTTTTATTCTGTTTTTGTAGCTGTATGTTTTGCTGTGCAAATAAAGAATATTTATGTTATGTTATGTTATAACTCAAAGAGTGATGTTATAAAATTATATTATTTTTCATTTTCATGGTTCCGTACCCAAAGGGTGCCAACGGGATCCTATTCATAAACCTATACGCTTTCTGTCCATCTACCCACATATAAAAGGCTGTATCCTTTGAAATATAATAACCTAACGAAAAACTACAGAACATGCGTTATTTTATTACGGGTATAACAAATAATAAAATATAAAACGAATCGGAAAAAATTAAGGGTGCTATTCATTATTTTACAAGAAACGTATTTTTTTTCTAGGCTTGTTGTTTTTACTCTATCCAATAACATAGAGACAACAAGCCGATCTGATAACAAACACAAACAACAAGATAGATAAGATAGAGTCTATCGTATGTGACGGTATTACATACAAACATCAAACGGAACCCTCTGTGCTCGAGCTCGACTCGCTCTTGACTGGTTTTGTCATTCAAAACACAGCATGATAAATTATTTCAATTATTCAACAATACGATTTTAATTTACATTGTTCCATTATTTGAATGAATAGCTAATAATACCCATAAGTCTTTGAAGAGAAATATTGTTTTCAATACCTGAATGGGTATTCTCAGAACTTTAGCCTTTCATAATTAATGAAACAAAATCCAATATTCTGTTAATGACAAAAATTCAAAGCTCTAAGAGCACAAGGTCTTCAATTATCTTGATGACTTAGCTGGTAAGAATAATGTCGGAAGTTACCAACGCTAGGCATCCCATTAAAAGTTCAAGCCGACACTCCAGAAAGCACAAACTTAATTATGTTACAACAAAATTTAGTAGATACCCCTTCATTGCTTTCGAAATATTCTTAGTGAAATGAGAATGGACTAATTAGAGCCATTTATTAAATTATTGTGTCTTTCAACATCTAATCTAATCTTAACTATTATAAAACTGTAAATTTAAAAAAAGAAGTTTGTGTGTTTGATCCAGCATCACGCGAAAACTACTGAAACGATTTTGATGAAACTTTGTTTGTTTGATAGCTAATGATCTGACTTACAATCTGGTATATAATTTGTGCGGACGAAGTCACAGGTAAACTCTAGTTTTAAATAAAGGGTTTCTTGCTGGATGGAGTTACAATCTCAAAAATTTTGCTGTCAGATTTTCAGGTTTTTCCTTAGACTACTTTTATCTGGACCGGCCTTGCGGTAGCATTTCCCCTCTGCCACGGTATTAGATCAATTAATCTTGCGCATTTACACCCAATTTTATACCTTATCACTAAACGAGACAGCCTATAATAGCGAAACAATAATTTTGAACTTAGAACGTTTGGGGTTTACACGAGACTACTTTTCATGATTTTGAACATTCAAAATTAGAATCTAAAGTCATAGATAATAAAATCCAAAGTTGCGGATAACATGTTACCTCGCCCCCCGCAAAAAGTGGTAGAAAGTTTGTTAGTAGAATGACACGTGGATACGCGTCCCGATATAAGTAGTCTAAGGGTTTTTCCTATGATTCCCTGTTTGAAGAAATGTGTTTAATGAGATTTTGATGATAACAATGTGAAAGACGTTTAGACTAGAAACATTGACTTACCAACTAATGGACGTAGGGTCGGCGCTCAAAAGTATCCGAACCAAAAGAGCACCAAAACATAAAGAGAACCAATTATGCGACCGTCTTTGTCTGACCGGTCGGCTATGCAGGGTAAAAACTAAGCAAGCAAAATGAAAAAGAATTTCAGCATTTTTAATGTTTTGTGTTTTTTGTTTTATTACTATACACATATACAGGGTGTCCCGAAACTCAACGTCAAGCCGCAAATAGGACATAGGTGAGTTTATAACTGTTCAGGGAAAAATATAAAAAAAAATCCAAGTTTGATAGTTTTCGAGATTTTGTAATTTTATTGAACATTGGAAAAATCGCCACCCTGCGCTCGACTTTTAGATGTAGCTACTACAAATTTGTAAATTTTTTCATGAAAATACTTGTTATGCAATCCAGAATAATCTTTTCAATGGACTCAATTAAAAAATAATCGATTAATTCCATACTTTTTACAGAAAACGCTTTTTTTGTCAAACTTCTGCGGTAAAAAAATTTTCTATGTCAACTTTGAGACTACACCCTGTATAAAAAATGTATGATGGTAACCTGGCAAGTAATTTCAAAAGTTGGCCATTTTATTTATTTTATTTGCGGCTTGACGTTGAGTTTTGGGACATCCTGTATGTATCTATGTGTGTATGTGTTATATGTTTGTTTATTAGTCTCGGACACATTTTTCGAGAATTTTGTACTATGTATTGCAATGCTTTGAAATGATCGATTTTTTATGCAGTTGATGATCGTTTTTGTACAACAGATAAACATTTTCATTTCAACAAAAGTTTAATTTTGCACAAGCATCAAACACTTCTCAAAAGCTTGACAGAAATTGTATCCAGGGTGTAATAGATCACCAGAGTCATAATTTGTGGAAGTGCTTCATAATTGGCAATAAAGCAATTTTCTATTCTATTCTATTATATTCTTCAGACCATCAAAGATCAAACTGAACAACTTTCACTATTCGAACAACATCGAAATCGCGAAAAAAAATTGCTATCCCATACATTTGAGTCGAGTCGGTACTGCAGTTTTGTATGAAACAGCAGCTTTTTTTCACGATTTCGAAGTTGACTCCATAGTGAATTTTGTTCAGTTTGATTATTGTTTAATCCTTGAGTATTACTAAAGGGTGTTTTGCTACACCCTGTAAGTGAACAACATATTTTACAGATGCAAAAAGTTCCAGGCTCTTATTTGAATTAAGGTCTCCTTTGATCAAAGAAATGAAAGAGCTGCATTCATTACAGTAATATTTTCTTAGAATTAAACTTATTTATTCTCACCTTGGCTTCATAGTTACAAGCGTAGGGTTGAATATCTCATCTTCTTACTAATATTATAAATGTGAAAGTTTGTGGCTTGTTTGTATGTTTGTGGATGGTTTGTGGTTCAATCACACATAAACAGGTGAACGAATTTGAATGAAAGAAGTCTGGCGGACGGCCATGTAATTTGAGACCCAGACTTAGAGGTCCCATACATGAATTAAACTTAGTAATACGTGTAGAGTGAAACAAAACTAACAAAAAATTAAATTAGTTGTAGCCTGTAGAAGTTGGGGGAAAGGTGTTTCTCCTTATGATACCTTTTGTATCAAGTGTGTGAAACTCATAATCTTTCTTATTAGATAGTCCACTCAATCTTCTACGTATTCATTGTGATTATTTTAATGATAATTCACGATAACTGTACAATATTAGTCTGCTTAAAGGTACAACCACGGTACAACCACATAAATGCAGAATTTGAGATTTTTTACCTGTACATACAACATGATTTTCTGAACTCAGCTATATAATTATCTTATTTTTGAAAAAAAATTCACTTATGTGGTTGTATCTTTAAGCAGACTGATAATGGAAGTAAACGAAATCACACACACTATCAGTTCAACCAAGCCAAATACCTTAGTGATAATATAAGATGAAAATAGCTGTCGTGGTTGCGTTTTGCTACAACTTTTTGGATGATTTGTCTATTTTACTAGTAATTTCTACTTTTGAATCCGGACTTCTGAAGATGTGGAAGTTTTTTAAAAAATGCCTTAGTTTTTTCTGTTTGTAACCGATGTACTGAATGGCTTTTAGTTTTCGTAAAAAATTGCTGGGTCCAAATATTTGGTCCAGGTATTTGAGTTTATTTAATCTTATCTACCTAAACATGAGCTTTATACAAATTGAAATTCTATTACCACGAAACAAGATGTCTTTTTTTTAGTCTGCGAGTGTGCTGGGAGAAAAGTAAACGAAGTACGGTTTGTCCGCGGGGAGGTAGTTAGCTAAAATAAAAAGTAAGTGTATCGTGTATTGTACCTTTAAGTCGGCTGCTATCATTATGGAGTTGTAGAAATAGACAACAAAGATAATAAACTCGAAAACCATTTCGAGATTACGTGATTCAAAGCTTATACAAACATTTTCTGACTTTTCAAAAATTCGGAAAAAAAAAGATATTGGGTTGAATGTGATTTTATTCCTTTGTTTTGTTTCTTAAGGTCAAGGTATTATAGCCATTCGTCCATTATTTTTCTCAAAAAATTCAATAGTAAATTAGAAATAGAAATATCGATCAAAAATGAAATCTGAAAACACCCTAGGCTCTTTTTTAACAATTTTTATAAATATTTAAAAAATAAAAACATTCAATTAAAATATTGAAATGTTGTTCATTTACTTATTATACAAAGTGGTCGATTTAAGGTGGTCCAAACAAAATGAGATGAAGCAGACCATCAAAATAAACAACGCGGAAAAATCGACTAGTTCATACAAAACTGTTAACTTACTCGACCCAAATGTATGGGAATATTGGTCCCATAGATAATGTTGTTCAGTTTAGTGGTCACAGCTTCACCACCACTTTAACTAAACCACAAAAGAGCGATGATAGCCCACACGGAAGAGAGCTAGCGCCTAAATCCTGAGGCCGCGGTTCGATTCCTGACCTGTACCACTAAGTTCTTCGGAATTTATGTACGGTTGTATTTATCATTTACTAGCTCGGCGGTGAAGGAAAACGTCGTGAGGAAACCTGCATTCCCGAGAATGAAAAGAAAATACCATAAGTTCGGAGGTATGCGTAAATATGGGTGAGCTTGGGGCGAACACAAAAGGACCAGCGCCGGTCTCCGTGTTACAACGACCCTTGCTTGCAATAGCCCAACCACAAATAATCATAACTAAACCACTCTGTATGAATAGGTATACATATAAATAAAAATAAATACCTGACGCAACACGAATTTTGAAAATAATACTAATAGTAAAATATATAAATAATAATAAGTATACTTAATAGTGTTCTTATTTTCGTATAATTATATCAAATCAATTCACATGAAAAAGTTGTATCTCTTTACAAATATTACATATTTTAAACCAAATTTAAATGCAGAAAAATAATAAGAATAACCAACCGCATTCGATAATAATAAATTGACAAAAATATGAAAATTCGATCAGAAACCGATTAGTTATCAAGAAAATAATGTTTACTATTAAGTTAAATTCTAGTTCGATTGTATCAGAATGAAATATAGTTTATTTAGTTATTAGAAAACTGACTGCATGTTGCCTTGACGTTTTAATGAAACTCCAGTTGGACAGAATGAAATTCCTTATTATCGATAGTATAGATTTTTTTAGCGCAGCTTCTGAACGGCACTTAAGCGCATTATTACGATTGGCCGCATCGGATATCGGTCTGCGGCACAAAAATCAGCCCAAATCTCTTCTGTACAGGGTGTAAGCTTAGATGCATTAAAATTTTTTTTTTTTTCTTTCTGTTCCGTAGCAATCTGTTTTAAGATAACCATAGGCTATACCTTTCTCCGACAAAAGTGTCTATTTTCTGAATTTTTTTTTTGTTTGTTGTTATAGAGTTACTTTATCATTCACTCTTTGCTGTCAAATCTATCCTGTAGATTGGGGATACTGTGTCTTTTCAGTCTTATATATTGGAGGCTACCATCTCCTCTCAGGTTCGGGCCAGCTCGTTCTTGTGTCTTGACAGTCTTTTCTGGTATTTTTTACTGAATTCCGTTATTTCCTGTTTGACTGTGTTCAGTTTCAGGTCATTATATATATACTTGTTACTGATGTACTGAGGAATGCGTATTGCTCGTAGCGTTTTAGTTTGGAACCTTTCAAGTATTTCAATATTGCTGTTGCTGGCTGTACCCCACAACTGAATGCCGTAAGTCCGTATGGGTTTTAGAATGGTTTTGTATACTGTGATTTTGCTGTTAATACTCAGTTGTGAGTTCCGCCCTATTAACCATTGCATGTTACGCAATCTTGCGTCAAGTTGCTTTCTTTTGGTCCATATATGTTTCTGCCACGTCAACCTTCTGTCAAGGTGCATGCCTAGGTACTTTGCATGGTCCTCTTGAGGGATCTCTTCGTTGTTTAATTTAACTGGTGGGCAGGTATCTTTTTTGAGTGTGAAAGTTACATGGGACGACTTGCTTCTATTTGCGTTGCATTAAAACTGAATAACTTTTAATATGGGACCAACATCAAAATCGCGGAAAAAAACAGTTGTCCCCAAAGACATATACATATATTACTAGCGTATATATAAATCTATGGTTGTCCCACATATTTAGACCGAGTAGGATTGCAATTTAGTATGGAACAGCTGTTTTTTTTTCGCAATTTTGACGTTGGTTCCATCGATATAGTTGTTCAGTTTGAGTAATCTTCTTAAAAGGCTGTCAGCATGTTAAAATGGACTCTGTATGTAAATGGTAAGTAGTCAAATTAAATATACGAATGCAAAGTAAAATAAAACTTTTTTCAATTCCACGAACTTTCTAAAAACGCTCAGTACAAAAATTGTCACAAGATTAAAAGCTACGTTGTGGCTGTCGAATGAAGCAAACTCGCCATCAACTTCTGATGCCGACAGCAAATTAAGTTTAAATGTTTACGAAGAGATAGCTGTATATTTATTGAACAACGTTTTCTGGTAATGGATTAACGTCTGGTTAGCGATCGAGTTCAGAATGATCAAAGTTGAAGATAATCCTATTGATAAATTACTATTGTACTTATCTACTTTATTAATAGTTACAAGAAAATTTGTAGTTCTGTATTAATAAACTGATAAAATGCTATTCATTCTTTATCTAGACAATGTGAAGAAAACAATGGCGTTACAAACTTTTGAATCTAACAAACTAAATGTTTGAACCAAGCATAGTAGCACGAACTAAGTGTGATGACACACGATGACACATTGACGGAGCGGCAAACGTCAGTCCATCATTTGTGAATTTTGTGAAGCAACGAGTTGCATGAAACCCATGAAACCGCACTTAGAAGCACACACAGTGACGGATTGACGCACCGTGTGTGCTTCTCCGTGCGGTTTCATACAACTCCTTGCTTTACAAATGACGGACTGACGTCTGCCGCTCCGTGATGCGTCATCGTGTGTCATCCCACCAAATTAAGTATCATCAGTTATGGTACCTAATCAAAGTAAAATGAATGGGATTTACGCAAACAAGTCAAACGAGAAAAATAAAAATTAATTGGCTAGCCAATACTAGTGATATTATTGTTACTTTGACAACACGTCAGGTATACTTCAAATACGTACCGAGATGATATTAGAATAACCTTCCTGTTAGGATCAAGTACTCTACTTTGTGTGGACCAACTACCCTATTTTGTGAATAGAAGGGCTTCGACCTTAAACTGCGGTAATGATGACAAATCCATCGCAATCACATGGGTTCACGCGTAAAAACCATCTCTATCATCATACGCCCTAAGCCACCTTTAAACTGGCCTAAATGGGTAAAATTTGTCAAGATGCTTAAGAAGTAAGTTATGGTATCCATTGCCATGAAACTCTAAGGGCGCAAAGCCCACTTATCAAAGCTTTAACGAAGATTTATTTGGCGACTTGTCTTATTTTTGTTGGGCTCTATGATATATTTCCTTTGAGGGGAAATAATTTTCGTACTTACGCGGTTTGTCTGGTCATTCATCATAATAAGATTATCATTATAATGAAATAACGACGCGGAAAATACTTGTATTATCTTTTGTTTGTAAATTCTATCTTAGAACATTTAAAAAGTCTAGCATTTTCTACTTCAACATCTTAATTATTCTGTTCTGTTTATTCTATATGTGTACTTTTAAGATTTTTTCCAATAACAAAGTGTATTTTCTGTTATTACAATCTCTTTCACGGTTCTTTGTACAATTTTCAATTTTCTTGACTTCCTAACTAATGCAAAGAAAAGCATCTGCATCGTTCATAATGCTTTAATAATCCAATCTTTCCTTCTTATAAGAAAAACCATTTTCTACTTCCTATTTGTAAATACGTGTTCACGGATACAATAAACTCATTTTCTCAACAAATGAAACAAAGGAAAGATAAATCTAGATTAACTGGACCGTCGAAACCGCAAAGTGAATTTTCTAAAGGGTCTTTTGGGCAAAGTACAAACATCGCTCTAGGGCACACTCAGCGACAGAGTTATAAAAACCGTTGCATGCTAGGGGTGATCGCTATCTTTATTGATGACTCACGGAGTTGACTCAGCCCTAAATTAATTGAGACATTAAAAGATTGCGCTGCGTCTAGGGTTACTAGCTTTTAATATAGACCGATACTGTCTTAACTTAATAGCTTGTCATGTGATTTATATTTGAACAAATCATTGGTGAATTTATTAAGATTTTATTGAAAATTCTATAATGGTTTACTGTAGGTTTAAGTTCTGAAAAAGTTGAAGTTTTCATATAGTTTATTATATGAAATCCGTATAGTTTAATTCAATATTAATTTTAAATGATTCTTTTAGAAAAATAAATAGAAATATGCCAACAGCGAGTCCAATACATTATCTCTTCTATACTTTACAAGAAGCCGGTATACTTATTATTATTTATATATTTTTGGCTATATTAAATAGAATATGCTGACGGTTTTTAAGGAGATGATAAAACCATCCTACTGAACGACTTTCTCCATAGGACCAACATCGAAAATAACCTTCAGCATTATTAAGTTGGACTCTATTACACTGTTTGGTTTTCAAACTAATAGTTTTGTATTTGATCACTCATAGAAATGATCTCAATCACTAAACCACTTTTCACACCTCTAATTCTATTTTGCAAAACCTTAAAAAAATACTAGTGAACGGCTTTAAGACTCCCCTGGGTTTGTCGTCGGCATGAGCCTGATAGCGACTCAACCAATTTATTTTCCAACTGACATTGATGTCTCAATGTCGGTAGAGTTGTAAGAATGAAACATCTTTGGGAATGAAACGTCAAAGTGAAGTTAACGAATAGCTAATGGGTTGCTTCATTTTGAGGGATCACAGTTTTGAATAATTGTTCTATTTTTTTGTTCAGAAAGAGGAAATTATTTTGGTAATAATTCATAGGCTGAAAAGAGACTTAAAGACTTGCATTCTCGCTTTAAAACAAAACTTGACTAAATGCCGCTGTAATAAAGCTCACATACATACATACATTCATCATTCACAAAGAATATTACGGCCTATTTAGATTGGCACAGTTTCTGGGTCCAGTACCGTTCAAAAACGAATGTAGGAATTATATAAAAGTTATTTTAGTGTTATATTAGTCACTGCACTTGCATGAGGCGCTGGTTAAAAATAATATTTTAATCATATTATTACAGCTTTTTTTCAGTTCATTACGATTTTAACCGTTTTGATTTGTGACTAAAGGTGTCCGAATAATAAAAAATAGAACGTTAAATGGAATAAAAAATAATTTCCTTGACTGTAGTTTTTGATCCATTGACCTAGTCACAGTGCCAATCTAAATCGGCCATAATATTCATTGTGAATGATGAATGAATATAATATACAGGGTGTAACAAAACACCCTAGTAATACTTAAGGGGGTGCTTCAGACCATCAAACTGAACAACGTTTACTATGGGGCCAACATCGAGAAAAAATAAAAAAAATCTGCTGTCCCATACAAAACTGCAGTACCGACTCGACTAAAATGTATGGGACAGCAGATTATTTTTATTTTTTCTCGATGTTGGCCCCATAGTAAAAGTTGTTCAGTTTGATGGTCTGAAGCACCCCCTTAAGTATTACTAGGGTGTTTTGTTACACCCTGTATATGTGAGGTATATTCCGGCTTCCAATTCATAAAATCTCTTTATTACGTCTGGGATAATAACCATCTTCCATTCAACCGCAACAACATAAATACAATGAAAATATTAATAACAGAATAATATAAAGAGAAAAATAGTCAGCACGAGTCGGGCTTAATTAATTTGTTGAGGTGTGAATGAATATAACGAAAGCCAATGAATAGTTAGTTTAAATTGTTAGTGCAAATTAAAATTTTCCGACTGGATAAATTATCTGTTAACAATGAATTAAATTATTTAGAGAGTAGAGAGGAATTGATTGGCGTCCTTTAGATTATACAGGGTGAAATTGATAATCCATCAAACTGAACAACTTTTACTATGGGGGCAAAACGATCGGAGCAAAAACAATTTGCTGTTCCATACTAAACTGCAAGGCGTAGTGGACTCAAATGTATGCAACAGCAGATTTTTTTTTTGCTCCGATTTGTTTGCTCCCATAGTAAAAGTTTTTCAGTTTGATGGTAAGACTCTTAGTTTAAAAGGATGCTAATGATATCAATTTCACCCTGTATAGGTACATACAAAGTTAAGTTTTAGGGCTCTGACCAAAAAAGAACAAAAAACAAAATGTATAATATATGTATAATTAATTGTACTAATTACAAATTGTAATTGTTAATTCACACGGTGGACGATGACCTGGCGAAGGCGGCGGGAACCCGTTGGATGAGGACAGCGCAGGACCGGTCGTTATGGCGATCCTTGGGGGAGGCCTATGTCCAGCAGTGGACGTACATCGGCTGAGATGATGATGATGATGATGAACTGTTAATTGTAATTACTCAATTACTTTTAGTCAGAAATATTCTGAAAACTTAGAACTGAAAGTACCGAAACTCTGTCCAGTGTGACGGGTAGTGAGCCCGTCGCGTCATCCAATAGATGAGTAGGTAGTTCGTTGCCACCTACAGTTATGTCTGTACTTCTTTTTTAATTTATTGTACGGGACATAGATTTTTTTTGATTTAAAAGATTTGAGTTTAGTCTAGTCTCACTAGTGAATAAAACACCTATTTATCAAAAATTCGTAGTACAACAACTTGTAAATTTCTACTGGAGTAAAACACCGCGTAATGAAGGTCCATATTATAAAACTGAAACCGATAGAATTTCAAAGGCTAAAGAAACTAATTACGATCTACGTTGGAAGCACACCAAAGCTTTGATACCAATCTTTGACGGTATTTTATTTTGCCAAGTATTTTAAGGTTCTTATGTGGTTTCAGTCCATACAAACGTTTGACGCACAATACGCGAAGACGGAATTAATAAGAGTAATATTTTATATGTGGAAAAATAGTTTAGAAAATCTAGGTGTCGCGTATCAAATAACATTTGCAATTTATAATATAATAAGGAAAATATAAAGCTTTGAAATTTTTCATACAAAACTTTCAAAGCTTTATATCTTCGTAATTATATTATAAATTGCAATTGTTATTTAATACGCGACAACTAGATTTTCTAAACTATTTTTCCATATATACAAAGTTACTTATATTAATACCGTCTACGCGTATTGTGCGTCAATGTTTTGTATAAAATTGACCCCTCTGCAACCGCCTTAAGGCTCTTTCTGCTCTATTTGTTTCAATAGATGTGACGTTTATTTATTATCAGTGTCATAGTGTACAGTACGACCAGGAAAATAATTCCGCTCGTAAACCTTCGTTCGTACAGAAAGAGACTTAATAACATTTTGGACGACCTGCATGTCTAGTATGATTTCTCTACACGCGCGCGACTCGTCTTCGTTGCATACAAAATAACCGGTTCCCGCGCTTTTTGGAGAGCGCAAGCCGCGCTTGCCGCGACTTGTAGTATGGAAAAAAGCAGAGTCGCGCGTATGTAGAGAAATCATGCTAGACGCTCTGGAGTGCGATTTTCTCGGCAGTAAAAAGATGCATTATCTCCATAGTAATTTTGACATTTTCTACGGCAGAGCCGCTCGTATGATGTTCAAAAATCGCACTTCCGGTTGGTCCGGTGTAATGGTTGCCACGCCGGACTGCCAATCCAGGGTTGGGTTTGATCATGGATGTTAGAGGAGGTTACACGCTCAGTATTTCGTCATTCTGGTCCATCAGTCTGGTCATGTTTATTTGATTTGAACGGAAACTGATATACTGAAGCAGCATGTTAGTCGGGTCAGTCTCGAGTCAGTTTCCCTTCAAATCAAATATACATGACCAGACTGATGGACCAGAATGACGAAATACTGAGCGTGTAACCTCCCTCTTATGTTTGTGCTGTTGTTGTATGGTTCCCATACAAAAAGCTTGAGGCTTACTTTGGATCATTACAATGTATGTGCATGTGAGCGTTATATAATTTTAATTTATTTCCCGATGGTACTCGAAACCATTTGATAATATAATCAACCTTATGATTACGGAGGGTAAAGAATGAAATTGATTGCCGTGCAGTCTAATGACAGAATGTAGATGGCGTCGGTCATGCGTCAGGCGCGAATTCTATCGACCAACAGAAGCAGATAATTTTTTGCGGGTAACTGTAGAGTAACTTGATTGGTTCGCGCGGTTTTAGTAAGTCAACTTCGCAGGTACATCTGTAAGCATTATAAACCAGGTATTATTTGATGTTGATGATGATGACGTTCTTGAAAGAAGTAATTAACAATCGACTTTTAAAACAAAGAGGAGGCTATCAATTTGAATGTTTAACAAAAAAAGGCCATCTCTAATAAGATCAATAATTTTTTGTCAAGAATCTAATTTGTTGCTGACATAGGTATTTTATTTTTTATTTTTATACTGTACCGAAAAAAAAACAATGATAAATTAGTCCCGACTCACACCGTAAAATGACTGGGTTAAATTGTAGTAAAAACTGCCGTTGAATTTTACATCTGGGGGCACGGGTAGTGCCCCCGCCAAGACGAGCCAAAAAAGAAGCGGCTCTCTTGGTCGCAGTCTCTACCGTATCTTTTTTCGAAGAGATTCTGCGTATTTTTGAGCGCTCATAACTTCGGTCTGAATAGTACCTGTCAGCTAAAATTTTCAGGATAGCATACTACAGAACCAAATCCTGAGTTCAAATTCGCCACCCTTCTTTTCCCATTGATTCGAAAACACACGTTTTGCGTTATATCTAAACTATTATAAAACTGTAACAGAAGTGTGTCTGTACATTGAAGATATTTACAAAAAAAAGATTACAATATGGTTTTTACCTGTCCCTGATTCCAAATCATCAATTTTTTGACTTTTTGTCTGTCTGTTTGTTTGTTTGTTTGTTTGTTTGTTTGTTTGGGTGTTTGTTTGTTCGAGTATCACGCAAAAACTACTGAACCGATTTTGATGAAACTTTTTTGTTTGATAGCTTATTATCTGACTTAATATCTGGTATATAATTTATGCGGACGAAGTCGCGGGTAAAAGCTCGTAAATTATAAAAATATCAGATTGAATTAAAAATAACGTGTTAATCGAAATTTTGATACAACTGATGAACAAGACAAAAAGCCTGGGGCTTACTTGGGATCATTACGTGTATGTGCCTGTGAGTGTTATTTATTTGTACAATTCCTCTATTAATTAATAATTATTTAAAATAAATCCCTCCGATTCTGGAATTCAGGTAAAATATCGGCGAAAGCACAAAATTGTTTGAAAATTCTCTTTTGATTGTTTTATTAATTAAAATATTCGACGTAACTAAACATACCTTTTTCAATTGAGGCTCGTATAATTTCGAGTCTTTAAGTAGTTAACTGAAACAATAATTGAAACTCAAACATTAATTTTACATTAAACTACTAGACCGTCACTGGAAGCTTTATATTGAGATAGCATATCCGTTTCCGTCGATTTTCTACCAGTTTTCGTACCTTTATTCCCTCGTGTTTCCGGTCCAGTGGCGACACCTGGCGGACGCGCGCCTTTTTAGTTTCCTTAAATGTGCCGCGCCATTTTATATGCATTGGCGTTTCGTATTCCGTCGAAGCAACTTGTGCGCAAAGCTCTGGCTCTGCCACAAACCGTTTATATTTTTAAATAAATTTCAAGTGAAGTTATTAAATAGTGCTTAAAGTGAGTGAATAAACCACGTAAGTAAAACATTTTTCCAACGGTTTATTAAGTTGTTTAATTAGTGAAATGTTACGTGATCATTACATTTAACGGTTTTTCCGTTCGGATCTCGTACATATTTTAAATAAATTTGCCAGTTCGTACAATATTTTGTGGTATAATTCGAATAGGTTTTTGTGAAGAACTAAAATAAAATCGTTTTTAGGATGAACAATAACGATACTGTCTCGGCTAACGAGCCGCAGGCGATGTCGAGCAAAAGGCTGCGAGGACGCAAGCGTACTCGAAGTAGCAGTAGTTCATCATCGAGCTCGTCCTCTTCTGACTCGTCATCGAGCCAGCAAGGCAGGCGGTCTCGTCGCCGCCGCCGTAAGAGAAGTAAGCACGCTCGTCGTTCCGACAGCAAAATGCAAAAACTACTCCAGGAAATGGGTGAGCTCCGCAATACTGTTTCTAATCATATTCTGGCTACCAATATTTCAAATAACGTTGATGTGGGTGATCATGACGGGGTATCCATTTATTCAGAGGTTAGTGGAGGCCTTTACGAAGAAAATGACGTCACTGACGACCGTCATGGCGATGAACCGCAAAATTCAAATAAAAATTTTACTTTCGATATTGAAACGAAACTCAAGGAACCAACTGTTCCAAAAACCCCTGATAACTATTTGAAAATGTTGCTTGATGCCCAACGTTTGGGTAGTGCCTCTTGGTCTGAAGTAAGATATGCTGACACACAAAAAATCTACAACCATACTCCAGGTTTCATAGACCTGGAAACAAACGAAGAGGTGAAAATGTATGATACCTTGCGTCACCAGGCATATGCTGATAGGTCTTATGCGGCCATAACCTATTGCGTTTTAAAACAAAAAGAGACATTGCAGGAAAGTATTCGTAATCTTCTTTCTTGGGCTAAAAATACGGAAATTAATTTCGAAAATTTGAGCGGTAAAGTAGAGGAACTGTTTCAAAAAGGTGATCTAAATAAAATTTCTTCAGACCTCTTACAATTAGCTTGCGGCCACCGAGCAGAAGCTATTGAAATGCGTCGAGAGACTATTACAAGCCAAGTCCGAGACCCTTTAGTTAAAGCTTCACTAAACCGAATTCCCCCGTCCACTACCTATATATTTGAGTCTGAGCCTTTTACGGCTGCTTTGGAAAAGGCCGGGGGGGTCCGTAAAGCATTCTGGCCATCTAAAACAAATGGTCCGCAATCGAAGTCTAGTTTACCTAATAGCCACCCCTCGCGGGGGCATGGCGTGCGAAAGCCAGTAGTTCCATCGCGTGGAACTCATAATTATTCTTATGAACCAATCCTTCCAATGCCCATGCATTCTTATGCTTATAACAACCCACCCTCGCGGGGTGGATACAACCAAAGTAACTATCCGTATATGGGTCAACTCTTGAATGCTCAATACGAAAGTCACAATTCCAATGGAAGGGGTTCATTTCACAACCGAGGCTCGCGGCCCGTCCGTGGAAGTAACCGAGGACGCTCAAATGCTCCAAGGGGCTATAGTAGAGGGAACCAAAGAAACTTTAGACAATGACTTGTTCCAAGCAGGTCAGTTAGCGCACTTTCACTCGCAGTGGAAGGAAATGGGAGCACCAGAAATTGTCTTAAAGTTGATTCAGGGATATCGCATACCATTCTTTCAAAAGCCCCCACTAATTTATCCAAATGCAATCAGAGGCCCCTTTCATACCCCTGTCTCACAAGAAATGTCGATAATCGTTCAGAAAATGAAAAAACAAGGCATTTTAAAAGTAGCAGTCCCCTCGCCAAGCTTTATATCACCCCTATTTCTGGTGCCAAAATCGGACGGATCACCACGTCCCATATTCAATTTAAAAGCGCTAAACGACTATGTGATAGCAGAACCGTTCCACTTAATAAATATGTATCGCATCCCAGACTTTCTCCAGCCCCAAGACTGGATGTGCAAGGTCGATCTCTGCCAGGCCTATTTTCATTTGAAAATAGCAAAGTCACACAGGCGCTTTCTACGCCTGGTATACAACCAAGAGTTGCTAGAAATGACGTGCCTTCCATTCGGTTTGAGCACAGGTCCAAAGACCTTCTCCATTCTAACGAATTGCGTGGCTCAAATATTACGCGAAAGATGGAATGTAAGAATAGTTGTGTATCTCGACGACATTCTCGTAGCACATCAAAATATAAACATGCTTCGCGAGCATGTCCGACTAACGGTCCAGACGTTACAAACTCTCGGATGGAAGATAAATTTCGAAAAATCTGTCCTAAATCCTCAGAAGAGCATAATGTATTTAGGAATACTTTGGAGAACATGGGACAATCTAAAATCCCTGCCAAAAGAAAAGTCTGCTGTAATAATCAAAAAGTAAATCAGATTATCGAACAGGGATCATTAAATCTAAAAGATCTACAGAGAATAGTCGGACTTTTGAACTTCGCCAGCTTCGTTGTTCCTCGGGGTCGGCTCAATCATCGACAACTGATAATGTTCATGAACACATTACCAGACAAATCGTTGAAGGTCTACCCGTTACCACAGGGTGCTTACAACGAACTCAATTGGTGGGCTCAGAACTGTCAGTTATCGACACCACTTCATTACCCTCCTCCGACGAACTTTTTAGTGACAGACGCATCAGATCAGGCATGGGGGGCACAGCTAAACAATCTGGCTCTCTCGGGCAGTTGGTCACAAGAAGAGCAGGTGCTGCACTGCAACCAAAAAGAAATGCTGGCCATACTGCATGCTCTTCAGAGCCAAGCCCAGGAATTGCGTCAAAGTTCTATTCTCATACAATGCGACAACAGGACCGCAGTTGCTCATTTACGGAAAGAGGGAGGCACGAAATCATTACCCCTTATGCAAATAACCCATCAAATCTTGGGTCTGATGGATCAACATCAAATACACTTCAGCATACACTACATTCCGGGCAAGTACAACAACGATGCCGATCACCTGTCGCGTCATCGCCAACCTCCAGAATGGCACCTACTGCCAGCCTGTGTGGAAATAGTGTTTGCCAAATGGGGAACCCCAATAATAGATCTGTTTGCCTCGGAGACCGCACATGTTGTTTACAATTATGTGACTCGAGACCTGAAAGACCACCAAGCTCTGTTTCACGATGCGTTCAGTGTTCCATGGAACTTCCAGCTCGCATGGGTGTTTCCACCACCGTTCTTGATTCCCAAAGTTCTGACTCACCTAAATCAGTCAACGGGAATATTTCTGATAGTGGTACCACGGTGGGAAAAGGTATTTTGGCGCTCGGACCTCAAAGCCCGAGCGCTAGCAGCACCGCTAACGCTGAGAAAACTACAGAAACACCTAATCGATACGTCGACGGGCCTCCCTCCACCGAGAGTCGAAGACATAACGCTCGAGGTCTGGAGATGTGGGGGTGGTCCGAGGCGATAAGAACATGGAACCCTGAACAATTGTCTTTGCTAAAAAATTCCTGGCGAAAGTCTACAGTCAAAACCTATGAGGTGGCTTGGAAACGTTGGACTTCTTGGTGTAGTTCCAAAAACATTAACACAAATAACCCTACCGGTTCGCAATTGGCACAGTTTCTGTCGGATTTACATTTAGTTCACCACTTATCATACAATACAATACTATTGCACAAGTCTGTCGTGTCTACGCTCTGTAACACTGAAGCATCTGGTCACTTAAGTTCACACGTTTTGGTAAAGCATGTTTTAAAGTCTATTGCACTAAAAAATCCCAAGACATCCAAGCCTCCTGTTTGGGACGTCAGTAAACTTACTACGTTCCTTACCAATTACACAGTTGACGTTACAAATAATTTTCAGGTCTCACGTCATACTGCAATTTTATTACTTCTTTGCTCAGGAAGACGTATACATGACTTGACCTTACTTACAATAGATCCTCATCACTGTGTTAGATCCGGTGATAATATAATATTTTGGCCTCGATTCGGTTCAAAAACGGACAGTAGTACACACAGGCAGTCTGGATGGAAACTACTGTCAAATACTAACAATTCTAACTTAGACCCTGTATTTTGGATTGACAAAACAATTGATTTGTTAAAAGATAGACGTGACACAGCTAAATCATTAAATTTGCTTGTCACAGTAAGGGGCGTGGCTAAGCCCGCCTCACGTACAATTATAGCCGGCTGGATCAAATCTCTTTTTAAGGAAGCTGGCATTACAGCGGCACCTGGAAGTGTTCGATCAGCCGTTGCTTCTAAAAGTTGGATAGAAAATCATTCCCTGGACGAAATTCTGGCCCGCGGAAATTGGCGGTCAGCTAATACATTTCAAAATTACTACAGGCGGGAAGTAATAGAAAATAATCGTTCGGAAACTGTCACACAGTTATTCGAACCAATAAATTAAGCTTATACTGATTTGATTATGACCTAATTTGTGTTTTCGGGTGAATTGCATTGATCAAAGTTGATATTGTTTATATTATTGTTGATAAGTTGATATTGTTGATACTGTAATCATCAGTTTTTCTTTTGGAAATTAAAAATCATCATAGATAAATAAATACAGTAGTTTACCTTATAACCTATAATCACATTGGCGTAAATTAAGTTTCCTATGAGGTACTAGCAAGTGGCGGCACCAGGCGATAACAAACAGGTCTCAATATAAAGCTTCCAGTGACGGTCTAGTAGTTTAATAGCAGCGTTTTACCTGAAATAAAACGCATATTAAAATACTTACCTCACTGGAAGCTTTCACTTTAATTTCTGCCTGGTGTAATAGAGCCAATGAATATAAAATGGCGCGGCACATTTAAGGAAACTAAAAAGGCGCGCGTCCGCCAGGTGTCGCCACTGGACCGGAAACACGAGGGAATAAAGGTACGAAAACTGGTAGAAAATCGACGGAAACGGATATGCTATCTCAATATAAAGCTTCCAGTGAGGTAAGTATTTTAATATGCGTTTTATTTCAGGTAAAACGCTGCTACTAAAAGTTTCGGATTCAATATAATTTTAAAACAAAAGATGTTTCACAAAAGAATTAAGGAACAAATAGGGAAGAATTTCAGTTTTAGGATATTTTAGTTTTATTGTGACAATTTCTTTATAACTGTTTTACTTCCATAATTAAAAATTTTTACACTCACCAATTACAAATAGAGATAAAATTATACCTCTCGTCGTTTTGAAAATAATGTTATGCCTATGTCGAAAAATAATTTTAGCGAAACGGACGTGTCATAGCTTATATTACTGCCAGATGCGAGAGAAAGAGATGGGGCGGCGCGCGCGCCTGGAACGAATCAAGCGAAAAAACAAACTTTATTTAATTGTGATTGTACTATTTATGTTAGTTCAATTCTGCTCTAGTCAAAACTTAGATAATAGCAATCTCTTTTTTTTAAATCAAGTCTGATGTTTCTATTATTCACCGTTTAGCAGTTACAAGCGTTTATAGACAAAAACGGAGGCTACTTTGGCTTGTTTTTCTATCGAGAAAATTTGTCTTAATCGTGTTTTGGCTCTAATCAAAACTTCAATTATATGTTCAATTTATACATATCCGCAAATCATACTCCTACTGTTAGTACTTCATGATATATGGAGCTTTGAAGAATCCTATTTTTTTTAAATAGCCCCTTAATTTATAAGACTCTGCTAGCATAATGTTCAGGATGATATTCCCGTAGAAAGTAGTCAGAGATATTCCAATTCCAATGTTATATTTAGAACATAAACATAAATTATAACTAGCAGTTTCCAAGCTCTGTCTAGTATAATAGGTAGTGAACTTCACTTTTTATTACGAGTAACGATCATCGTCAGCCTTTACACGTTCAAAAGGGAAGTAAACTAAGGGAAGTAACCATGTTAAAATTACTATAATAATAAAACAAACTTTATTCACAGGAACTGAAGAAAATTTATAAAGTTGACTCAGCATTACCTTGAGATAAAACGAGCAGCAAGATAATTTTCACCAGGCACTTCCGATGGTCTACATAAAAGAAGAAGTTTTTCTGTCGAACTCAACAAGTCATCTTGAGTTCGTTAACGGCTAAAACTTTAAGGAATTGTGGACCAAAGATAAAAGTTCGGAATTACCTTCGTTTATTTTAAGTTTGCGGTTGACTTTGATTGAGGGGTTTTATTTAAAAAAAATGCAAACAAAATTTGTCCTTTTCTCCTAGTGAAACCATAAAATAAATAAACAAGTCCAATTATTAGGCAGTATCTAATATCACAATGGCTGTAATTCGGTAATTAAATTACATAGGTGTTTACAATGATAGTGAACGGAAATCTACTTGCAAGCACATAAGCGCGGACCATATTGTAATCTTCTTAAAAATAAATCAAATATCTTATTATTAAACCACAGCCATAAAACAAATATTAAATGCAAAGTCTGATAAATAAGACGTGCCGAATAATATTGACCATGTTGAAACAGGAAATCAACTCCGAAGACGTAGCCAAACCATATTTTACGGTTTCATATCCTGAGAAAATCCTAGATATCAGTAGTGTACTGTACAATATTTATGTCTTTGCTTTGCTATTCATGGATCTGTTGTCTGGTTTATCACGAAGAATTTATTTGATATCTGGAAATGTCAATACTTTTGCTTTATTTATTATATCTTATCTTACACAATTTATATAGGGACTCGCCTTGCGGTAGCATATATTTCCCCTCTGCCACGGTATAAGAACAATTGATCTTGCGCATTTACACCCAATTTTATACCTTATCTATCACTAAACGAGACAGCCTATAATAGCGAAACAATAATTTTGAACTTAGAACGTTTGTGGTTCACACGAGACTACTTTTCATGATTTTTAAAATTCAAAATCTAAACTATTATAAAACTGTAACAGAAATGTGTCTGTACATTGAAGATATTTACAAAAAAAAATTACGATATGATTTTTAGATGTCCCTGATTCCAAATCACCAATTTTTGGATTTTTTGTCTGTCTGTTTGTTTGTTTGTTTGTTTGTTTGTTCGTTCGTTCGTTTGTTTGTTTGTTTGTTTGTTTGTTTGTTTGTTTGTTTGTTTGTTTGTTTGTTTGTTTGTTTGTTTGTTTGTTTGTTTGTTTGTTTGTTCGTTTGTTTGTTCGTTTGTTTGTTTGTTTGTTTGTTTGTTTGTTTGTTTGTTTGTTTGTTTGGGTGTTTGTTTGTTCGAGTATCACGCAAAAACTACTAAACCGATTTTGATGAAACTTTTTTTGTTTGATAGCTTATCATCTGACTTAAAATCTGGTATATAATTTATGCGGACGAAGTCGCGGGTAAAAGCTCGTTAGAATCTAAACTTATGAAGAATAAAATCCAAAGTTGCGGATTTCATGTTACCTCGCTCCCCGCAAAAAATGGCAGAAATGTTTCATAATAGAATGACACGGCGTAACTCGTCCCTATATAATTTATCTAAGTATCTTATTAACTGACTCAATATTCGTACCATGCTTATTGGTAATCCTTTTTGATGTATGGCGAAATTCATATCGATATTTCGTATCTAGTTGTTAAGAAGACTTGGTTAGAAGGTTCATAGTTGTTTAGAATATATTTTATCATTATTAATTCTAGTCACAAACCGAAGCTGTATTCTATTTATCTATTTATGTTGTAATAAGAAGTATTCGGAATAAATCTCTGTATTGGCAGTATAGTCAGATACCGAGTGTATAATTAATTAGCCATCGTTTTTTCAAGCTACGTCGAATATAACTCTCACTTAGCTTGACTTGAATACTAGGTTAGGTACTAA
The DNA here is from genome assembly GCA_922987775.1 of Agonopterix subpropinquella. NCBI lineage: Eukaryota > Metazoa > Arthropoda > Insecta > Lepidoptera > Depressariidae > Agonopterix > Agonopterix subpropinquella. Next base: position 7,465,944 of record OV277704.1, on the reverse strand, counting down.
GAATATCTAACGATAGTATCTACTGCACGGCTAGCATGCCACCCCCAATAAAACGATAAAAATTGAGATGTGCCTCCATCTTTACTATTTTACGTATGCCAGAAAGAGCGCGCACGACGTTTTTCTCGTTTAAAGGCTTAGTCGTGGGTGGCATGCTAGCCGTGCAGGATTGAAAAAGTGTGCTTCAACCCATCAAATTGAACAACTTTTACTATGGGACCAAGTATAAAATCCCGAAAAAAAACAATTGTTTAATACATTTTTGTCGAGACTTTTTCTATGGAACAGCAGTTTTTTTTTGCGAATTCTACTTTGGCTCCTTAGTGAAAGATGTTCAGTTTGATGGTCTGGAGCACCTAGTTCCGGTTTCAAAACGACTCCGATTCCACGGTTTATGAAAGGAGCGTTACATTTTAAGGCTACATTCTAGAACAAACTCACATGAAAATATTGTGGAATGCTACAAAAGTTGAACGTCATGCATAACCATACTGAAGTGAAGTGTAGTCTGAAACACGCGAGCCATAAAGCCGTACCGTAAACTTAGAGCCAAGTCACACGGACCGGTGCGACGCCGCAACGCAACGCAGCTTTGCTCGCGCCGTTGTGCGGTAATAATTGATTATGCACCAAGAGTAAAGCAGTGTCTTTCGTCACGGGCATATTGAATCCCGAGCGTAGTGAAGGATTCTAGGGTTGACTCACGAGCGGGTTCAATATGGCCGTTACGAATGGCACTGCTTTATCCCCTTGGTTTATTAATCTACTATTAAAACCTTTCTTCCATAACTTCGTTAAAAAAATAAGGCCATAAGCCGGTCTGAAAAAAACCTTGACACCAGGGCTTGCTGCCCACACCATGAGAAGATTTTAAAAAATCTGAATTTTTCGGTCTTCCTCAATAATAGTAATACTTTCTTCACTTAGCTCGTCGACGGAGTTGGGCGATCGGGTTGATTGAATGATACAAAATGTTACTAACTACTAATAACATTTTGTGATTGTTAATTGCAATTACTCATTCTTTACTTTCGAAACGCATACAATTTATAATAGTATCCAAAAAAGTAAAGTAATTAAGTAATTGATTACATTTTGCCCAATACTGGTAACCAGCAATGTAGCCTGAATTGCCATTGTAAATAACAATCAGGTATTGTCATGTTTATGAACTGAATGAATTTATGAGCAAGAACTGAAGCAATAAATGATTATGAATTATTATTATTATGAGTTCAATCCCCGTTCCGGCCGACTCGTACCAATGAGTTTTTTCAGAATTTATGTACGATTTGTAACACCACTGGCTTTTCGGTGAAGGACAACATCCTGAGGAAGCCTGCTTGCTTCAATTTCGAGGCATGTATTGTACCCACTGTCTATTACAAGTGGCGACGAGCTCACTCCCCGTCACACTGGACAGAGTTTCGGTATTAGCGAAACGTGGATGTTCTGAGGTTTAAGTATATCTCTGACTACCCCCTCGGGGAATAAAAGACATGAGCGTAATGCTATGTTTATGAAATAGGCCCCAGCACGTCTAGTATGATTTCTCTACACGCGCGCGACTTGCCTCCACTGCATACAAAATAAACTGTTCCCGCGCTTTTCGGAGAGCGCAAGCCGCGCTTGCCGCGACTTGTAGTATGAAAAAAGTCGAGTCGCGCCCAAGTAGAGAAATCATGCTAGAGGGCCTGGTCTCGCTGATTGCAAATCCAATGTGCGTGCAATGCGTCGCCGCAACAAGCAGTGTGGCTTAGCCCTTACAGTAAAACAATACACGAAGGTTTTATTAACACTATCCTCTTTTACTACTACCCTACATATGTACTATCTAATTTTGGATGACCTCGAAAGCCAGTAAATGAATATATTCATGAGAGAGCAGTACCTTCTCATATTGCTTGAGTAACTGTACCTAACATGGGAATTTAGTAAAACTAATATTGCTATGTTGGAGTCGAGAGAAGGGGTACATTTGCGTGGGAAGGCTCTTAAAAAAATAACGTTGTCTAAACATATCTAAAAAACCGGTCAAGTGCGAGTCGGATTACTCGCGCACCGAGGGTTCCGTTCCACCAAACCATAATTATGTTAATTTACCAAACACTTTTTTCTGGGACCCTTAGCACGAGACCGACTCACACTTAGCCAACTATTTGTTTTTATACTGTAGAGTTTGTACTATAATCACGCACAAAGTTTGTCGCTTGTATGTGTTACCGACTGCGACTTAACGATAGAGCGAGAATAAAAAACCTTGAAAAAACTAGCTTCTTGTACCTTTAATTTTTATTTAAATCCAATATAATGAAACATAATTCTGTAAAAATGTCAACCGGCTACCTATTACCGTTTAGATGACACAGCCCTCTGAAGCTAGGACGGACGGACGGACAGCGCGTACCGTCATGAATCATCATCGCAGCCTATATACATCCCTCTGCTGGGCACAGGCCTACCCTCAGGGAGGGTATATGGGTGTTAGCCCACCACGCGTGCCCAATGCGTATAGGTAGACTTCAAATACGCATCGGAATATCTCCTTCAGCTTTTTCACCCTTTGGGTACAGAACCCTAAAAACAAGAAATATATCAAATTTAATTACGCTTCGGAGATCAAACGATTCAATAGGTACCCACCCCAAAAGCTAAATTCACTGAACAAGTCTATGTCGAATATGCGTCCGTGATCGTAATTACCTACGCTCGCGATGAATCTAAAGCTTAATTACTATCCGGAAATTGTATTCCAGCTTTGACTCAAAGATTATAAAATGAAAATTAATTTACGAATGGATATTTTATAGGATCCTTCTTAATATGCTGATGGTTTTTAAGAGGATGATCAAACCATCAAACTGAACAACTTACTCTATAGGTTGTAACAAAACACCCTAGTAATATTTTAATATTACTTACACCTTAGTAATACTTAAGGGGGTGCTTCAGACCATCAATCTGAACAACTTTCACTATGGAGCCATCTTCGAAATCGCGAATTAAAAATCAGCTGTCCCATACAAAACTGCTGTGCCCCGACTCGACTAAAATGTATGGCACAGCAGATTTTTTTTTTCACAATTTCAAAGTTGGCTCCATAGTGAAAGCTGTTCAGATTGATGGTCTGAAGCACCCCCTTAAGTATTACTAGGGTGTTACACTCTGTATAGGGACATAAATCGAAATCGCGTAAAAAAATCTGCTGTCCAGCTGAGACAGCAGAGTTTTTTAACGGGTTTTCGATGTTGTTCCCTTAGAGTAAGTTTCGGGAGGTTTCGGTTTTGGGTTTGGTGGTCTGATCATCCTCTTAAAAAACCGTCAGCATAATTAAGTTGAACCCTGTATAACTATTTACCTAAAAGCACGGACATGAAAAAAAGACGGACGGAATCTCGTCTAATCAAAAGTGAAACACCCATTTATATGAGTGTGCGTGCTGTCGCCCTGTCGCGCGGGACATAATGGCGGCGGGTTGTTGGACCTACGCCTAGAACTGGTGCGTCTGTGTGAGTGTAGGTCCCTCGTAGAACAAACGAAGTTGTAGGACCTTGCATGCTTCACCTCTTGTTAATGTGACATTACGTCCGTCTTTTTTTCAGGTCCGTGCCTAAAAGATAAAAACTCTCAAAATAGCCGAATACTTCGGCTACGCTGTCATAACAATTACTTACAAAGTATACTCAAAAGTTTTCAAATGAAATTCTATAAACTGAGTTGACAGTGCAAACAAATCCGATCCCATTTGCCTGGCAGTATTATCTATTCAATCCCGTTGCTGGGCCATCAGTCACCGTTGTCACGCCTTGGTACGCACGGGAATGACAGGCAATATGTAGCTAGCTACTTAGGTATACTAGCTGCACGAGTAGGCCTGTCATTTGTCTTCTGATTGTAGGTATACTGTGTAGAGATAGAGTCTAGAGGTAGGGCAGGTGAACAGTATTTATCAGTATTAACGAAGATTTTTTTAAATTTACAGAATGTGAACTGAAAAGCGTTACATACTTAAGGGGATGCTTCGGACCATCAAACTGGACAACTTTCACTATGGGATCAAAATTGCGATAGCGAAAAAAAAAAACATCTTTTCCGTAGAAAATGTGCAACAGTGGGTACACAGCTGATTTTCTTCGCGATTTTAAGTATGTAACGCATTAAAGTTAACATCCTGTACACAAAGTGTTAACTGAAACGATGTACCTATTTTGGGGGGTACTTTTGACCATCAAACTGAACAACTTTTTACTATGGGATCAAAATTGCGATAGATAACAAAAAAAAAACTGTTCTAATACTAAATTTAAACGGCTACTCGACCCAAATGTATGGCGCAATGTACATAATATCTATTTTAGGGGGTGCTTTAGACCATCAAACTGAACAACTTTTACTGAGTTCGCGATTTCGATGTTGGCTTCATAGGAAAAGACGATCGACTGAGAAGATCTGAAGCACCCCCTAAAAATAATTATGTAACGCTTTTAATTTTACACTCTGTAAATTGCTTTGCAGGTTTTGAGTGTCCGCTTAATAATGACAATGTGACAATGTTATATTTTCATATCGAATCCTCTTTTAGACAATAATATTCTCTGACTTTATATGTATGCAAAATAATGTAGTTACATATAACTACATTATTTTGCATACAAAATAAACATTTTATTTGATTTGAACTCAACACAAAATGTTCTAGTTTCCAAGTTGAAGTTAATCATAATAATTGGCTGTAATTCAATAGGTCAAATAGGGAAGTCCAATTAATCCATGCAGTGTTTCCGGAAACCAATGCTGGCCAATTTCATGGGTCAATAGCTTTCCCACAAGTATGTGGATGGGCTCAACTCAAGTAAATTGTTATCTTACCCAATAGTTCCTATCATTCACTTTGATTTGAAGCCAATCTACTGTGCAGTGATATCACTGAAGTAAAAACGTTTGAATTGATAGTTCTATTAAAGCAGTTCAAGTTTTAATCGACTTTGCGTGAAATGAAAGTTCCTTTTCTACCACTACGTGAAGACGTAGACTTTTTATTTAAATTGTCACTGAAACTTTTATAAGATCTTTTAGTATTCCGTCATCATTCATCAATCATAGTCTTCGTCCCTAAAAGTCCGTAGAGCCAAATGGAAATAAAAGTGTCAAAATAATTAATTTTTATTTTTAATTTACGGTATGTAATTATGTATTCCATTTTGTAATTCTACTATGGTACAGTTACAGAATGGAATTATGACTTACCTTAAGTTTTAACACCCATTAAAATGGCAGTAGCCGGTGGCATCAGCAGGCAGAGTCTGGCAGCCTGACAGTCTAATCACCTACAGTTTGTAAAATATAGCTTGATATAATAGTGAGTACAGTTCCATACCTGCGACAGCAGGATGGGGTGATGCATAAGAAATAAAAGCGTCAGAGAAGAACAAAAAACCAAAAGTCAATGCCTAAAACATGTATTGCAAAGATTTTGTTTCATCTGCAAAAAAAAATCTTTGATGTATTGATTTAACAGATATCACAGGCGTGAATTGAGCTTCAAAATTAGCTTGTAATATTGTGTAGGTAGGTCATGATTGCACTTTATCGTCAATAGGTACGTGATGCAACTTATATGTATATAGGAAATACTATGTTTTTGTTTTCATAGAAAAAGATTACGACAAACTAAGCCCTGGCTGGTTGACAAGCGAAACATTTTTCTCCCATTATTTTCGAAGGTTATTCTTTCTTTACACAGGTCCTAGTAAATGCCCCATTCGTTTGAACGTCTTTGTTTAGTGTTCGTAATAGGAAAGTTCCTTTGAAATATTAGCTAGTAATTTTCTCGTGAGGAGCGATAATTCTATAGGTAATTAGGTTAAACAAAAAGGGGTCATACCCTAACGTAGGAAAATATTAGGCACCTACAGAATATGTCGAGGCAATTTATGAAAGGTCAATTACCGTTCTCGGAACAAATTGGAAGCTATTAAGGACTCAAAGCCCTAGGCTAGAAACTTCTCAAGTCTTTTGATATGAATCAGTGAACTTAAGAGCAAAACTCTTGCAAAATTTAGGGTTCATACGAAATTATGTTTGTAATCAAAAGTTCAATTTGGGTCGTTAGGCTTTCTCCGAAAATGAAATGAAAATTAGAAATTGTCCTGTTTTCTAATAGTTCCGTTATAACAACGCTACAAAATTGTTAAAATTTTGTACTAAATTATAAATGCTAATTATTTTAGTGCTTGTCACTCCATCTTCACTCTTCATGGTGAATAACGTCTTGATAGATTTTAATGTCTTTTTCATAAGTAGGTACCTATTATTGCAGCTCGAACACTAGATTACTATAACTACAGTCATAACACGTAGGTACAGGAATTATTTACTAGAAAATTTGTTTTTATACGTAGATTTTGAAACCTGCATACGCTGAAAAAGAAATTCCGATGCGTAATGTGAAGTCTACCAATCCGCATTGGACAAAGATAAGTATCGTATCTTATCTGATCTTGTGGGGGCTGGCAAGCCAGCAACACTTCGACCCAGTGGGATCTTTTGTGTGAGCCCCAATACTTTTTGCGTTCTTCACCCTTCCAATACATGGTCAATGAAAGAGGCGATACCATTGAGGGGAAGAAACCTAGGATCTCCCGGTTTCGGATATCCATCTCCGAGGAGGCACATGCGTTTTGCCACCAAGACATCACAGTCACAAAGGATATGTTCCATGGTCTCCTCATCCTCTCCGCACCGTCTCCGTAGTAACGTACATAGGTGTATACGTCTCTGAGGGCAATATCGTCCACTGGGACGTATACAATGATCGGAGTACTTAATTATTTTCATGGACGTATATAGGTTGATGATAATGAAGACAATTATTATATCGATATCTACTGAAATGAATTAGTAGTTGTGACATTACGCGCTGCCGTAAAAAGTGGCTAAGTGCTATGGAGCTCCATAGCACTTAGCCGCTTTTTACCGTATCACGGCAGCGCGTATACCTACGACTAGACATTAATTTTCTCCGTGTATCACTAAATTGTTTAAATATTTTTAAAATACTTTAATATTTATTTGAATTTGACGGCCCGGTAGCACAGTCGGTAGTGAACCTGCTTGCTGTACCGAGGGTCGCGGGTTCAAATCCCGTAAGGGACAAATATTTGTATGATGAATATGAATATTTGTACTCGATTCATGGATGTTTGTATCTATATATGTATAATGTACGAGCTTTTACCCGCGACTTCGTCCGCATAAATTATATACCAGATTTTAAGTCAGATGATAAGCTATCAAACAAAAAAGTTTCATCAAAATCGGTTCAGTAGTTTTTGCGTGATACTCGAACAAACAAACACCCAAACAAACAAACAAACAAACATACAAACAAACAAACAAACAAACAAACAAACAAACAGACAGACAAAAAATCCAAAAATTGGTGATATGGAATCAGGGACAGGTAAAAACCATGTCGTAATTTTTTTTTGTAAATATCTTCAATGTACAGACACACCTTCTGTTACAGTTTTATAATAGTTTAGATATCGTTGTCTAGTCATCATAATACAAGTTCAGGCTAGATTCTGGTACTTTAAATGTGGCTAGATAATTTGTGTGACATTGTCCAAGATATTTATATTTATTTAAATTTATATATTGATTAAATCGATGATATCAATCCATAACTGCAGTGTCATGTCAATAACACTTTATTTATTCGATTTATTTATGTCGCTTTCAGAAAATGTCAGTAAAGTTTATCAACATGCAACGTCGATTTTGAATCACGATTCCTTTTCTTGACACAATGTCGGAAAATCGCGGTCTGAGGCTGAAGCTTGGCTGGAGACCTGTTACCAACGCGTCAACCGTTAAATTGAGAACGCGTGACTAGAACATTTTATAACGAGAATACGACGAGCAAAATTTTGAATGTTGAAATCATTTTGAAATATACTTTTAGAGTCATTATCGGCTTTGGTTCGTTACATTTCGATTTACCGTCTTCGAAAATTAAGCAATACAAGTGAAATAAAAGTAGAGTCTCGTTTTAGGGCTGTTATTGGGTTGTCGCGTGTCAGTAGCCTGCTTTCCGGCCTACAACGAAACTCTTAATGGTGGCTCAAGCTTATCTTTTTTTTTAAAACAACCTTTAAAGTCGCCAAATATTTTATAACCGTACAATGTCAAGCACTTTTTCTAATTATATTAGATTACTAGCGTTAACCCGCGACTTCGTCCGCACAAATTATATACGAGATTATATACCAGATCACAAGCTATCAAACAAAAAAAGTTTCATCAAAATCGGTTCAGTAGTTTTTGCGTGATGCTCGATCAAACAAACAAACAAACAAACCAACACACAAAAATTCTAATAAAGGTTGATTTGGAGTCAGGGTCACCTAAAACCGTTTCGTGATCTTTTTTTTTGTAAATATCTTCAATGTACAGACACACTTCTCTTACAGTTTTATAATAGTTTTGATTAGATATAGAAAAAATCGTTACAATTTTAAGATTATAATCAATGATATTAGTAACAGTAGATTACAATAGAATATACCTAATAACTGTTATTAGCATCCAACTTCGATTTTGAATCACGATTACACAATCCCGGAAAATTGAGGTGTGGGGCTGTAGACCCGTTACCAAAGCGTGAACCGTTAAATTAAGAAAGCGTGACTAGAAAATTTTAACGAGAAACGATGAGCAAAATTTTGAATGTTGAAATACACATTTCAGCTTCATTATGGGCTTTAGTTTGTTAAATTTCTATTAACCGTCTCTGAAAATAACACAGTTTTAAACGTTTTAACGCTAAAACTACGTCAAATATGTAGTTTTAGTCACGGGATGATCAAATAATTATTAAAACCTAAAAATGTCATTATTTAAGTTTAATGACATAGTTAACTGCTCCTTTTTAATCATTTTTTTTTTTCAGGAAACACCGCCTACCTTTCTTCGTTCACCGTTTCCTCTACCCTAAGGTTGTATGGAAGAAATCGCTTCTTAGCGATAAGACCGCCTTATTTTGTGCATCTTGTATTTTTATCTCTGTATTCTACTGTTTATGTTTTGGTGTGGAATAAAGTATATTGATTGATTGATTGATTATTTTCTTCCTCATTTTATACCGAGAAGTTAATTTCCAGAACTTACTTAAATTTTTTTTTTAATTTGCCGAATATTTTTATTAAGTACAATAGTATTTTTAATTTTTAATTTTCTTAACTATTATAACATAGTGTACCTATAATAAAACAATAATTTCACATTGTAGTCATTGCTGATTTTCTTTCTCGGATCATAGTCACAATGTAAAAGCAATAGTTTATTGCTTTTACATCGTTTTTACAATGTTCTTTTTTAAAAAGGTAAAAAGTTTGGTGGTAAAAAACAAGAATGTCACATTGTATTGTCATTGTTAGTTTAGAATTTAATTTATCATAATACAATGTATTATGATAAATTAAAATCTAACAATGACTACAATGTAACATTCTTGTTTTTTTGGTTATGTTGTTTAATTGTCTAGAAATAAAAATACGATTGAGGGCAGCACTGGAGGTTCGGTACCCTCTTAATAAACCCAACCGATGTGATGTGATGAAAAACACGTCACGGCACGTCATATTATTTTCCTTATCGTTTTCAGAATATTTTTCGTTAAAAAGGAAAAAATAGAACTCGTACTAGTAGTACCTAATAGTTGAATGTTTTCAATTTGCAAATAGAAATCTACAGAAGGTAAAAGTCGCATGAGAAAAAAAAAACGGAACAGCATTTTCTTTAAAAATTCACAATTTAATCTCCCTTGCATACAAGAGCATAACTCCTTAGTAGGTAAAGAGAAAAATGTGTATGGAAATATTTTTAAACGAATTATTACTCTGTTTTTGCTCGAAATTGTAACAAAGGGTCCATATCTTTAGCATTTTATTACTGAACCTTTGATAAAGAAAAAGGGTCATCATAAAATATAAGACTGCCAGATAACATTAGTGAATGCTTGCGCCTCATCGGATTCTCGGATTCTCATCTGTGCTTGCGACTTCGCACGTGGCAATGAAACACCTAAAATCATTCGTCAATCACTTAACCACCACAGCTTCAAATAATTTGACTTTACATTTAACCAAATTCTGTGTAGAAAAGCAGTTGTGAAAAGTGATACTGAAGAAAACACGATCCGCTCCAAGCGCTATAACTTTGAAACAAATTACGATTGTTTGACAGAGGAGATGCGCGTTTCTCATTTTATAGATTGTTGCATCCATTGATTATAAATCCATGGTAGGTCCCGCAAACGGCAATCTACCAAAGGCATTTTTTGTGTACTATCAGTTTAAAATAACAATGTGCATGACCTTGAAGGGCCGTTCGATAACTTCATTCGGTGCTAAAGGAATATGATAGTATAGACTATGCAAAGGAAACAATCATTTGAATGACTCGAGTGAAGTTCGTGTGATTGAGTGACGTCACATTTGCGAGCGAGGTCATGCACATTGTTATTTTAAACTGATAGTACGACGCAACGTGTATCCGAACGTCAACCAAACGGAAGCGGAAATGTTATCTTGACAGCCCCCTGGACGCCTCTATCTCCTCTCTTTTCTTGCTTGACTCCTTGACTCCTGTAAAATAGTAGCTTATATCTCTTCTTATATCTATTCTATGCTTGACTTGCGACGACGAAGCGCCCTGGTAGGTCCACCGAACCAGTGAATGAACTTAAGCAACCGGCCCAAGGGGTACGGACCTCGGAAATGGGCGTTGCTGGGACTACATGGCTGATTGGGTTGTGGGGATCGGTGAGAACCAGCCAGCGAGGAAGCTTCTGTTGATGGAGTGGGCAGAGATTACGACTTTCCCCCCGGGGACGACGACGGGTTCCTCGATAATTACGACTAGGCAACACCGAGACGATTATGTTCCCGGTAGCGTCGTGTTGGTGTGTCGTGCCATCATGGCGACCGTGATCGCATCGTCAGGATCGTCTAAGACACTCCGACGTTTACGGGGTTTATTATTATACCTACAGCGGTAGGTGATATTATGAGAGGGTTAGAATGACGTGGGAGCCCAGGGGAGCGTGTAAATTCTCTATGCGTGGGAGGGTGGCGAAATACTCCACCACCATCCATTTAAGAAGTTGCTTGATAGTAGGCAACTCTAAATCGATATTAAGGTCGCTCCTAACGCACTAAAAACGTGCCGAATTTATAAAAACTATAGTACCTAAGAACCCGGTTACACGTTCAGTATTTCGTCATTCTGGTCCATCAGTCTGGTCATGTTTATTTGATTTGAAGGGAAACTGATATACTGAAGTACCATGTTAGTCGGGTCAATCTCGAGTCAGTTTCCCTTCAAATCATTTGATTCATGTATCATCGCGTTCATGTATATTTATACATGACCAGACTGATGGACCAGACTGATGAAATACTGACCGTGTAACCTCCCTTTATAAAAGGAATCGTGAGGAAACCTGCATACACTGAAGAAGAAATTCTGATGTGTATGTGAAGTCTACCAACCCGCATTGGGCACGCGTGGTGGACTAATGCCCATACACCCTCCTTGAGGGTAGGCCTGTGCCCTGCAGTGGGACGTTTATAGGCTGATGATGATCATGACCTAAGAAAGAAAAATCTTCCTTATATTGTAAATCAATAATGTGTACAGTTAAATCGTTCTCCTCCCCTAATGTATAAAGACAATATCGTTGTCTCAAAAAGTTATTAACGGTGCTGTCTCAAAGTATTTCATTACTTCTGAAGCTTGAAGACAAGACAAGCCAAGTCTTTCAGTAACAATAGGACACGATTGACTAACTTCTGTAACAAGTTACTGGACTAATGGTCATACGGACACTTCCGAACGTCGTCGGGGACATCGGAGAGATGTAATTATGTCGCATCTTATCACGAAGTTGAGAAAAGACAGACGGTACATTCGATTGATTTGTCGTTCAAAGTGTTTACCAAATGAACGCAAAGTAAAAAAAATATTATTAAAATAAAAAAAATAAAACCAACTTCAAAACTAAAATAGTACTAAAATAATAATATTACCAGCGTATTTTAAATTCGCACCTATGTCGCTGTCAATCCGGTATAAATCGCGATTGGGCTTAGGGTTATTTTTTGAGCTTAGGCTTACGCTTTTAACGACTCCAATAAAACAAATTAATGTTCTTATACATGCGAATTTAAAATACGCTGGTCATAATATTATTATTTTAGTACTTTTTTAGTTTTGAAGTCGGTTTTAATTTTTTGTTAAAAAAAATTTATTGCAAAATTTTTAGTGTTCCAACATGTTGGTATTATTTTTTGACATATCCGTTGTACATGCAAGAGGAACATCAACACGGATCATTTATTACAATCGCCGAATTTTTGAGGAGTTCAATTTTCTATTTCCGAAGCTCTTCACCAGATCTTCACCACATTAAAATGGGACCATCTCTGAAGTTTGACCTAACTACCAAACAAAATAAGAATCAAATCAATTCATAATTGGCGTAGTAATCGCGTAACAAAGATACACAAAAAAATATACGGGTCGAAAAAGACCATCAAACTGAAAAACTTATAATATTTTTTTTGTGATGTCTGTTTAGCTCCCATAATTACAGTTATTCAGTTTGATGGTCTGAACCAGCCCCTTCGAAAATGTTTACATAATCAAAAGGTAAATAATATAATATCTGCCTCGGCTGAAATGGAAGAAATTAATGCGTTTATAGTTAAAGAATAGTGAATAAATTATATGCCCCAAACATCATAATTTTTTTCATACAAGAAAATTAAATAATTAAATACATAATTTATTATTTTCAGGTACTTCACGCCATCAAACTAAACAACTTTGACAATCAGATCAACATTGAAATCGCAATAAATCTTAATTTCAATGTTGGTCTCACTGTCATAGTGAAAGTTGTTCTGTTTCAAGGTCTGAAACATTGTATTATTATTATTTGTGGTTGGACTATTGCAAGCAAGGGTCGTTATGTAACACTGCGACCATCGCTGGTCTTTTGTATTCGCCCCAAACTCACCCATATTTCGTATATCGGGAATGCAGGTTTCCTCACGATGTTTTCCTTCACCGCCGAGCTAGTAAATGTAATATACAACCGGCAACCGTACATAAATTCCGAAGAACTTAGTGGTACAGGCCAGGAATCGAACCGCGTCCACATGATTGAGGCGCTAGCTCTCTTCCGTATGGGCTATCATCGCTCTCTGTAGATCTGTATAAATTAGTCTGAAACATTGTAGGTATAATTAAGCTATTTACATTAAAGCTAATCATAATTCACGGCAATGAGATATTTTTACTGCTGAAGCTTTTAGACTAATTTATGCCAAGTACTTGCATCTCATTTAATCCAGCAGATTTCAGCGTTTACTTCAAGTAGACTGTCTGAACGAACGTATTTTGTGATCACACGGCATCTTGAGTAAGTTAGTTTAGTGTTCGTATGAAATTCATAGAGAGCTTGGGGAGAGTTCAGAATGTTTGGTGTTAGTTCCTGAGAATTGTAGCTTCATCACTGATGTTTGAAAACATCATGGATGTAACCATTGATGTAACCTCACAAACTAAAGATATGTAGGTACCAAAAAAAATCTTTGGTAGGTACCTACCTACCTACTTGTTCATTAATCTTTTCCATCCGGAACACAAACATTTTTCCTAGTTTTTTCTTATAAAAGTGACAATATTTCATTAATAACTTTGACTAATAAAATTGTTAATCATAATTATTTTCAGCCGAATAATAATTGTTGCTACAATACCTACCTATCTTGGATATCACACAGATTACCGAATCCCACTCAAAGTATCCCAGGTAGGTAGGTAATTAAGTATTTATGATTATTACTAGCTGTTGCCCGCAACTTCGTCAGCGTGGACAAGTGATTTTGTTTCATGTCTCGTCTAAGATAATGGTCAGAACCAAGTTTAGGAATCCCGGCATGTAACATTAGAATGGCCATTAAGGAATGGGCTGATAAAAGACACGGCTAGAATGGTCTAGCCTATTGGGTCTGCAACACTATCAGCAATATAACACCACGAATCTCACAGGTCATACTGAACAACAGCAGGAGCAAAGCTCGTGCCATCATCGGAGTCCTCACCGGGCAGTACGCCACAGGCACGATAAAGCTCACCCTAGATCCCATTTGCCGAGCGTGCGGAGATGAGGAGGAAACCATGGAACATACATAATACTGTGTGACTGCGATGTTTTCGCGGCTAAACGTATGTGTCTCCTGAGAGATGGTTATTCAAAACTGGGAGATTATAGGTTTTTTCCCCTGAATGCTATTGTCTCCCTCATTTTCCAAATTTTTTAAGGGTGAAGAAAATAAATATGTAGGGGTAAACACAAAAGATACCAGTGGGTCGATGTGTTGCTGGCATGCCAACCCCCATAATGAGATAAGATAATAAGAAGGTCATGAATAAACTTTAGCTAAATCTAAATTTCAACGACAATGTCGCGATAATAAACTAAGTTTTTATGCTCATGCTTTCAAGGTTTTTCAGCGAAAACAAAAAAAGTCGGTGGTATTGGAATTCATAATTGTTGCACATTTGCTTTAAAAATACGACTAACGCCATCTATTAAGAATTTAAGATGAAAACGATACTACAATTAAATTAAAGAACGCTAAAAAGAAGAACGCTAGAAAAGGTTAAAAGACAGAGGATTTTTTTGTATTTTTCCAATTCACCTTACACAACAGAGACGTTTTGAGTTAAGTCCAAGTATCGTTGAAAATGGATGAATTTTGAGATAAGGAAACAATTAATTCAATAAACGTCTCTGAATCTTGACCTAAGCGTCAAGATGAACAGGTGTAGAAGTTTTTCATTAATTTATAGAGAAAAGTATATTTTGGGAGAGTCGATTCAACTATAGCGACTACAGTACAGTAGCTGTATCATTAAAGTTATTAAACCTTACAGTAGTAGAATAATTGACTTGAGTTGTCAAATTAAACCGTTTTTGGAGGTTTTCAGGAGATTATCGGCTGGGTAAAAATTATATTTCTTTGTATAATTCTCAATCTAACGTGAAATAGTGGATAATTTAATAAAATAGTGTTAGTGTATTTCACAAAATTATCTACGATTTCACTTTAGGTTCGCAAATAATCACAGAAACCAAATTTTTACCCTGCGATAAGATCCCCAAAAACGGTTCTATTGCCTCGCATCACGTACTTCTTTCTATTACACATAGCATCTTGCTCTTTGAGCTGTTAGTCACTCTATAGTAACTTTATGGGTAATACACTATTATCATTATTACCTTTCGCTAAAACCTCAGCATTATACTAAAAGTAAGTTTTACTGCAGGTGCAGGCTTAAAAAGGTAATTGGTACCTTTAGGTACCAATGATCCTGACCACCCCGAAAGGAATTACAATTGTTTTACATACGTGTGCATGTACTTAGCATGTAGGTACCTACATTCCTGCTCAGAACGGGAAACCGCTCCTCAAAAGTAAGCTAGATCATATGCAGGTCTTATACAAAAGCTACGTACTTGCACCTTTTGGTGTAGAGACCATGGGCCTGTGGCGTCCAGATACCCGGAAGTTGGAAGCTGTTTATTAAAGAAATAGTTTCTAAGTTAGTCGACGCTAGAAGTGACCAAAAGGCTAGCGCGTACCTCGGTCAGCGAAAAGGCATTGCCATCCAAAGAGTAGGTAAAGCATTCTGGACATCCCTCCCCTTGACAGCCATTGATCTTTGATATGGTTCTGCTATCTATGCGTAGTTGGTTCACTGATCAATAAGATTGGTTTCATATTATTTAGCTTTTAATAGTTTACTTATTTTTATGTATAATATCTTGTTTGAGTACCTAATGCAGGTAATGTATTATGTCTTTTTTTTAAAGAGAAATTTAGGTATAGTTTGGGAGAGCCGATTCAACTATGGCGACTACTACTTAAGTCAATAGGTATCAGGAAATAAACTATTATCGCTACGTATTACCTTTCGCTAAAGCTTCCGAATTATGCTTTGGTACTTTTAGCAATGTTCGTGACCACCCCGAAAGTAATTACAAACGTAAATTTACATACGTGTACTGTACATGTACTGGTCAGAACGGGAAACTTCTCCTCAAAAGGTAGGTAGGATATATACCGGTCTTAGGCACAGCCTTTTAGTGTAGAGGTCTGGGGTCCAGATGCCCGGAAGATGGAAGCTAGTTATTAAAGAAAATAGTTTCTAGGATAGTCGACGCTACAGGTAACCAGAAGGCTGGCGCGTACCTCAGTCAGCGAAAACGCGTCACCATCCAAAGAGTATTAAGCATCCTGGGCATCCGTCCAGATTACAGCTATTGATCTTTGATAGGGTTCTGCTATACCTTTCTATCTATAGTTGTTTACCGATCACTAAGATTGGTTTCCTAATTGTACGTTTTTAATATTTACCCTTTTTTGTGTATAATATCTTGTTTGACTACCTATTGTTGCATTAAAAAAAGAAAAATGCTGAAAGATTTTGTAAAAGATTTAAAAAAGTATTGTAGTTGTAGGTAATTTTATTTAAAAAACGTAAATGAAAAAAAAAAACATCTAGATTCTAGACCAAGAATCGAACCTTCACCTATCACCTAATGTATGAAAATCTAACCATTTTCTAAATGCGCTACGCGGCTTCTATGCGAAGCGATGAAAAAAGCAACTTCTATTTACCACTACAATCTATCCAAATACATATGTCAGCACAAGTCAGCGTAGTAAATCATTGTAAATTATTCCCACTTATCCCACAGGAACCCATTACTGGGATAAAAAGTATCCTATATGTTAATCCAGAACACATTCTATCTGCGTGCCAAATTTCATCCAAATCCGTTCAGCCGTTTATGCGTGATTGAAACACAAACATACAACCTTACAACCTCACAAACTTTCACATTTATAATATTAGTGAGTGCCAAATTTCATCCAAATCCGTTCAGCCGTTTATGCGTGATTGAAACACAAACATACAACCTTACAACCTCACAAACTTTCACATTTATAATATTAGTGAGATGAGATGAGATGACCAGCAGCCGCATCATGGTGCGCGTGATAAGGCTATATCGCGCATTTTATCACGTTCGTTCGCATGCAAATAGTGAGAGACCTGCCATTGCCATGCTACGGCCACTGACAGCTATATACCTACAGAATTACGTCTGCATGCGTCTCACATAATGAGACTTAAATTCTAGCGAAATAAAATCTTGAGCTTGTTATACCTACTTTTATAACATTAATTTACGCAAGTCAAAGCTAAATTATTAATTTTTTTCCTAATAAATTCTTTGGTATTTTAGCATTTCTCTCTTAAGGATATGAAACGTTTTTTATCTTTATCAAGTAGAGATAAAAAATATCTTTATTTCTCCTGGGGGCACCGTACACCTTTTCTAAGTAACAAATGACCTATGCTTATGTAAATCTGAGCCCAGAAGCAATTTCTTCGGAATTGAAAACAACATTTTCGTGATTGAGTGAATAAAAAAACTGTAAAGCTTTATCAACCAGGTAAATTTTACGTAAAAGATAAATGTAAAGGTAAAGTATGCTATTATATTTAGCTTTTTCCCTGAATAGCAATTTTCAGAAAGAGAAACCAAGCCGAACCGAACCGAACCTTTTATCTGTGAGACAGATTGTGGCTTTTTAATTTTTTATAAGATTCATCGTGTAGTTCAGGTTTTAAACGGACCAACCAATTTCTTCTCCTACAGGTTATCCTACAAAACTACGTAATAAGGGTAATTCCGTACTAGGTTCCGAATACTGACCGAAAGGAATCAACCTATTATCACTTGACACATTCCATCCTGGAACTAGTGATCGACCGAAGCTTCGGCTTTGGCCAAAAAAGCACTTTCAGCCACACATTCGGCTTCGGCCAACGGGTTCCCACCGCCTTCACCAGGTCTTAGGTCCTTCACCTTGCTTGCCTACCCACGCTGCGCTTTCCACGGTACGCGGTCGCCACTCGAGAACTCTTCGACCCCGTCGCCCATCGGTTCTGCGAGCAATGTGCCCCGCCCATTGCCTTTGGGCTATGTCAGTTACTCTGGTCCTTTAATGGATCTCTTCATTTCTGATTCGATCTCTAGTAGTACCTACAATAATTGTACAAACCGCCGCGCCCTGAATTCGTATTGGTATACGAAATCTTCCTCCTGAATCAGTCTATCTATTAGTGAAAACCGTATCAAAATCTCTGCAGTACCACAGATTATAAAATAACTACTTTAACCAGATATCGCACTCTTCCGATTTCGCGTTCTTTTTCTGTTTTCGAACTTTGTGCTTTAGGAACGACAAACTAAATACAGTTGTCAAACGTGAGTGATGAATTGATGGTGCACTGGCAGTACTTTCTGAGATTATCCTATACAAACAGAATGACATAAAAACGCGGCGCGGTTGCTAATGTATGGCTAATATATTATAACTAAGGTACAGCTGTTGTGCTATTTAAGTAGTTACAATAAGAAGTTAAAATAGTACTTCGCCATTTGTACCCTTTTTGCTTGCTTTTAACTATGTTATTTTTAGTTTTTGGTGTGCAAAAAAGAGTATTATTGTATTGCATTGTAGTTCAAGTACCTATTTAATAATGTCGTATCTAACAATATTAAACTGCTATTTGGTTAGCAAGAAAAGCAACAAAAATATTTATTATGTTTTTCTAAAGAGATAACATCAAAGTATGACTAAATGACTGATGACTGTATGTAATGTGACTAGATAATTTGTGTGACATTGTCCGAGATATTTGTCCGAGATATTAAGTATCAACACTCTTATTTGCTGTTCCAAAAATGAGACAAGAAGTGAAGTAACCACGAGATCTAATCTGTTGAAATGCATTGCGTCTCGGTCGGAGACATCTCTGTTTGCTAAGCCTGCGGAACTAATACACTTAGGTTTCAGGTTGCTTTGTGAGCTTTTTACTTAGACTGTTTGACAAAGTCCACCATGAGATTTATAAGCCGCATGATCCACTGCAATGTTTTGCATTACAGTAGCTTGAGGTATTCCTTTGTATGTCGGCTTCAGATCATGTAACAAGTCAGGTCTTTGGATGGGTGAATGTTTTAGACCACTAACTTACCTCCACTGCCTCACACTGGCCCCGCGTCTTAGAATTACTAGCTCCCTCTTATGCTAATTCGTGAGAAGATGTGCACCCTGAAGTGGGACATTTATAATGTATAGGATTTTTTTTTTCTCAGTTTGGTTGGTTACCCCTTTAAGGGGCGGCCGCCCGGTTTTGAGTATCTTTGTAACCATTTTATACATTAACTATGGCACTTTTTAAGCAGAAAACAAAACTGAACAATCTACAGGATATGAGAAGTGATGTGGTTTTTCTCGAAATCTATTTTAATTAAATCTTTTCCGAAAAGGACAAGTGCGTAGCACCCTCAATCGACGGAAGTGCATGAAAAGATGTATGAATGTCAATGAGGCTAGAGAAGTGTGTCAGAGTCGTAGCGTGTGGCGATCTGTGGTCTCTGCCTACCCCCTTGGGACAATGGCGTGAGCTTATGTATGTATGTATGTATTTTAATTAATAAAACTGAAGAAAAACGAATCCAAAGTCACCCCTTTTTTCCAGTTGTAGCCGTTTTACTCTTACATTGTTGATCAGAAGAATATGAAAATTTACAATATTCTTCACAATACAATATAGAATGATGTGGTTTTCTTATTTTTGGAAAATTCATTAAAAATCATACAGGTTTTCAAAGGAAACGGAAAATTCTGACCGGAGCCACGCAATTGAAGCGGGATGGCTAATTGCAAAAGTTTGCTTGTAAGAAAGAGCAGCCTTGCAGCAGGGAGGGAGAGCCTTAAGGCTGCCTGTCCATTGAAGCTGTGCGAGCTGTGCGAGCTGAGTAGCTGTGTTTTTTTAACCAATCAGGAGCTCGGGCGAGGCGCGGCCGATCTCGCCCGAGCTCCTGATTGGTTATTTATTATGCGCGGTTTCGATGCTGGCTGCATTAGTGAAAGTTGTTCAGTTAGACAGTAGAGTTTGTGTCTAATGTATGGACAAAAGTATTCGCACTTTCTAAAAATGTATCCGGTTCTTTCTTAATGTGCTGACGGTTTTTAGGGGGATGATCAGACCATCAAATTACATAACTTTCCCTATATTGGACTAACATCGAAATCGCGAAGCGAAAGAAAAACGCTGCTATTATTTGGGTTGAGTAGATTTGCAGTTTTGTGTAAAACTGTTGATTTTATTGTGTAAAGTCAACAAAATTAATTATAGTTCGCTTCGTCCAATCTACCTTATTCCTGAAAATATCTTCAAGAGCGGATTAAAACCCTTTCAGCTTAAAAAAACGACAACACTTAACAAAATAATGCTAAAACCGCTTAAAACCCGCTGTTTCGTGCAAAAGCCCCGAAGAGTTGCAAAGAGATAAAGTCATGTCGACTCACAGCGAATTGTGGGGTTCGTTTTAAAAGAATAATAAAAGAAAACCGGCCAAGAGCGTGTTGGACTCGCCCATGAAAGGGTTCCGTAGTCATTATACAGGGTGTAACAAAACACCCTAGTAATACTTAAGAGGGGGCTTCAGACCCTCAATCTGAACAATTTTCACTATGGAGCCAAAGTCGAGAAAAAATAAAAAATCTGCCGTAATGTATGGGACATTTGAGTCGAGACAGTACTGCAGTTTTGTATGAAAGAGAGGATTTTTTTTCGCGATTCCGATGTTGGCTCCATAATGAAAGTTGTTCAGTTTGATGGTCTGAAGCACCCGCTTAAGTATTACTAGGGGTTTTGTTACACCCTGTATAAAAACTTATCTTACCATAACTTAGATAACTTAAATAATCTTCAAAAGCAATCAATAGCGTAATTTGGTTCTTCTTCACTATCTACCACATTTTCTGTTTTTGGGCTGCTGTTATATATCTCCATGCTTTTCGATTCAATAGGTGCAATAACGAGCGAGTAATTAGGCGGGCATACAGATAGACAGAATATAGATGGAAGTATAAGACTGCCTGTCCATTGACGCGAGCTGGCTGGCGGAGCGGTATAGCGAGGAAAATATTAGCCAATCAGGAGCTCGGCCGAGATTTTGTGCTATCCTGATTGGTTGATAAAACTCCGTTTCCGTTCCGTCCCACAGGCAGCCTAAAGGTACCTTGTTTTTTTTTTTCGGGCATAGGTCCACCACACATTCCCACAGCTGTAACTCCTGTAAACCAGGATCAACAGCGGCGACCATTCACAACACTAGACAATGAAGTCCAGCGAGCCCCGGGAATGACTTTAATCTGTCTTGGAACCCGCAATGAATTAATCAAAGAAGATAGTAGTAGGAAAAAGAAATATCCGACTTCCCTCCATTACAAACGGGAGAAAGCAATAAGAAAAAAGCATGGCTATTAGAGAGCCAATTCCAGAGATCATTTATGGTTTATGGCAATTATGGTTTTTTCTAGGGTTCCTTGTTTGACGGAACCCTAGAAAAGTATGTAACTTACCGGCAACAATTAACAGCCATTTTCAAGTCTAGCACCGCCCTTATCTCTTCTGAAGTACCCATTTGTCTGAGTTGTTGACTTTACAACGTAGGTACACGTATGAAGCTTTGATAAGGTTCAATTTCCGTATAAAATACTCCGTTGCGTACTACGAAGCAAATGATGAAAAAAAAATCGTTATAAAGTAAATATGGTCATTCTAAATTTGATATTTTAAGGGGATGATCAGACCATCAAACTGAATAACGTTTTCTACCGGACAAACATCGAAATCGCTAAAAAAAACTGCTGTTTCATACAAAACTGCAATTCTACTCGACCCGAACGTATGGGATAGCAGATTTTTTTTTGTCTCGATTTCGTCGTTGGTCCTATAGAGAAAGATGTTCAATTTGATGGTCTGATCATCCTCCTAAAAACCGTTACCATTTTATGTTGGACCTTGTATACATGTACACAATTCCTCCTCTTCGGGAAATATAGTCGTGAACTCTTTTCGCGTAGTCGGCAACTATGATAAAACTTTTATCTGTGGAAACTTTTAGATGTTGTTTTATAAAAATGTTGATACCCTATCCTGTAATTAGTCCGTAAGTTTTCCTGAAATGAATAAAATAAAATAAAAAATATGAAACTACTAACTATCCAATAGGTACACACGGCGACACATCAAGCTACGCAAAACCAACATAAGCTGGCCGCGCGACCTTATACACCACAAGTTTTTTAGGGTTCCGTACCAAAAGGGTAAAAACGGGACCCTATTACTAAGCCTACGTCCGTCCGTCCGTCCGTCTGTCCGTCTGTTCGTCCGTCCGTCTGTCCTACATATTTAGGACTGTAACTTTTGAACCGTAATAGCTAAATAGTTAAAATTTTCTCAGATTATGCGTTATTATGGCGGATAATAAAAATATAAAAAAGTTAAAATTTAAGCAGGGTTCTCAACAAGAAACTAGTTTTCATCAACGTTTTTTCTTCACGCTCTATCGGAAAAACGGTAATACATACAAGCGTCAAACTTAGTGTGATTAGAGAACAAACTCTATGAAATAACAACAAATACTAAAAACCGGTCAAGTGTAAGTCGATCTCGCGCTAAAAGTCACGGACAAAAAAAGTTTTTTTTTCTAAGTTAATAATGTTGTGTTCTGTAGTGGTGTGGTACGGAAACCTCGGTGCGTGAGTAGCCCGACTCGCACTTGGCCGCTTTTATTAATTACTAACGTAACTTTAAGGGTGCATTCAGACCATGAATCTAAACAACACACAAAAGTGCGGATCGGCCGATCGATTTTCTATGGGAGGTCCAAAAAAAATCTAATTTTTCGACCCATGTTTCTTTGGGAATGTTGTTTAGATTCATCGTCTGAATACACTCTTAAAGTTAATAGTAATTAATAAAACCGGTCAAGTGCGAGTCGGGCTAATCGCGCACCGAGGGTTCCGTACTGTGGTACGGACCACCACAGAACACAACATTATTAACTTAGAAAAAAAACTTTTTTGTCGGGGACCTTTAGCGCGAGACCGACTCACACTTAGCCGGTTTTCAGTATTTGTTGTTATTTTGTAGAGTTTGCTCTATAATTACACTAAGTTTGACGCTTGTATGTTTTACCGTTTTTACGACAGAGCGTGAAGAAAAAACGTTGATAAAAACTAATTTCTTGTTGAGAACCCCCCTTAATTTTTAACTTTTTGACATTTTTATTATTTGTTATCAAATCCGCCGGAATAATGCACATTTTATGAAAATTTCAACTATCTAGCTCTTAGGTCGGACAGACGGACGGACGGACAGACCGACGGACGGACGGACGGACGGACGGACGGACAACGTAGGCTTAGTAATAGGGTCCCGTTTTCACCCTTTGGGTACGGAACCCTAAAAACTAGTGGTGTACATTACTCGACCGACCTACGCGCGGCCAGATTATTTTGGTTTTGCGTAGCTTGATGTGTCGCCGTGAGTAGGTACAGCAGCACCAAGATACCAATTTATAATATTTAGGGTTTCAGGATGGACAAAATTTCAGGTCGTGGTAAGTGGCTTACGCCGAAAACACTGCAAAAGAAATTATCTCTGATTCGCCTCGAAAAACACCCACGTTTTGTGAGGTATTCTAAGCCAGACGAATCCGGATTATACCTAAACATGAAACATTAAATGTGTACTTTGAAAACAACCAAGTAAAAGGAAACAAACATTCGGTAATACATGTAATTCTTTTTTTGTATTACAATACGAACAAGCCGATCAAAGGTAAAGGAAAACTAATGCTCAAAAAGAAAATGTTACACAAATAGTAGTGTTGCTGAAATATCGATAGTTTTACAATCGATAGTTTTCATCTAAAAAAAAGCCATGCTGTCGATAGGCTAGTGCAACACTATCGATACCATCGATTGTTTTGAACAATCGATAGTCCATAACACGCTACATCTACGACCCCATCTTCGTCCTGAGGACTGGATTGAGGTCAAGAGCAAACCCATAGTTAATAAAAAAAAAAATAATAATAACAATTATTTGTATTGATTTTCAGAAGTTTGATAGTATCGATTAATTGCATGCTGTCAATAGTATTGCCTCGTTCCGAGCTATCGATAGTATCGATTTCTACATATAATCAATTTTAGGCTTTGTTTCATCGCAATCAGATCATTCAATCAAAATTAGGTATGAGTATCTGCGCGTACGAAGTGGCGGGCGCCGCTTGTATAAGGTCTAACAAAATTAGGTGAAACTATTTTATGGGAATGATCAGAGTCAGACCATCAAACTGAACAACTTTCTTTATGGGACCAATATCTAAATCGCGAAAATCAGTTGTTCCATACAAACCAACTCGACCTAAATGTATAATAATCGATATACTATCGATATTCGCCTATCCATCGGCAACACTAACACATACTATGATGTGTTGGTAGTTTAAATGAAAAATGTAAGAGTTGTTAACGTCGACAATGTGGCGAAAGATCGCATGTTTTCAGCTGTTCCCAGTAAATAATCAAATTCAAATGGGGTTGTAGAGTTTGGTTGTAGATCCTTTGATCTGAACATTGCCAACTACGAGAACTTTGAGTGGCATTATTTTGCAGAACTATTTTTTTATTTATAAGTCTTAAAAAAGTCTCATTTTTTTCTATGACACTGATAAATAAGGCCAATAAAAACAGAACGGATTCATTCGGTGTACAAATTAGGTAAGTTTTAAACTTCTTAACTAGTTTTAAAAAAATTCAAATATTTTCAAGATCTGTATTACACTTGACTGCTGTGTCGGAACCGTTAAATTAGATTAGTTTAATAAAGAATCATAAAATAGAATAGAATACTTAAGTACTTAATTTTCCAGAATATGGAATCTACTGTTAACTACTAAATTTTTAGGGTTCTCTAGGTAGTTAAACAAGGAACCCTTTTACTTTCGTCCATTATGTCTATATACGTCGCACGAAAATGACCCACTGACCGCAATTTTATTACTCCCTCATTTTTGGATCGAAGATAGATAATAATTACCCAAAAACAGAGATGTTAGTTAATTAGGAAAAAACAACAACCCCTTCCATACAACGAAAAGGTGGTTGAAAAGGAAAAAGGTTTGTTCTACTAAATTGAGTCATAGTGTAAAGAACTAATAGTTGTGAAGCTTAGCGGTCGCGGCAGGCCAATCGTGCGGGGCGTGCGGGGGCCGGGAGGAGTGCGTCCCGTCTCACGCTGCATGCGCGCGTACCCTAACAGCGAATTGAATTAGGGTACGCCCGTCCTACGCCGTACCCCGCACGCCACGCGGGCATAGACCCGCCGCGACCGCTGAGCTTCATCACTATTTTATTTACACTATGATTGAGTGTCGTTGGATAGGTCATGTAAAATGAAAATAAAATCCATAAACAGTAATTATTCGAAATGAAAAATAATAAGAGAAACCTAAAGATGATTTTCGAATACAATGATAATTATGATAGACTCAATATAGCTCGTAAACTTTTCTTTTTCACAACATGCCTCAGAGGAAGGATCTCTTTATCAGTATGCCGTCTGGTTGTCGCCATATTGAATTTTGACTACTGTAATGTCCTTAGTGACACTTGCAAGATTAAGACTGGAGTCACGTTGCAGGAACTGACCCGAGTACACGTCTCGCGTGGTTTCGCGCGTCGCGTTTGTGCCTGCCACGAGGCTCCACATTCCTCAATCTCTTCTTGTTCTTGTCCAAAAACAGTCCCAGAGATTGGGATAGATTCTCCCAATAAACTACACTTGACACTGGCGGAAATGCAGTGCTAACGCACAAGCAAGAGTCCATTTAATTATAAATAAAAAAAAAAAAGATTAAGACTAATCGATTGACGTAAGAATAATCAAAATCGGCCAACGCGTTTGGTCTCTAATGTGCTAATGTGCCACAAAGGAACAAACTTACATACATAGACACATTACCCTCTCTTTGCGTCGCGCAGTCGGGTAATAAGCCGCTATAATGCTTCTACTTCGAGATAATTGCGCTCAAAGTAAAAATCGGGCATAACCGCCAAAAAACCATTAGTTTATCACGTAAGAAGGTACCTTGATCAGGTAAGTTACCATTACAGATACCAGAACTGATCTCAGGATGTTTCTAAGTTTTATTTTCATTGTAACACATCGTTCCGTAGATAGTACTGGTTCGCTGACAATAGATGGACCGGACCGCCCTAACCGTGTAGAACGATGGCGTGCAAGATTCAGATAAAACAGTTTTATTTATTGCATATAGATCTTACAGTTTAGATTAACTTAAACTGAATGTTTGAAGTATACCTAATGTTCTATTAATACGGTACCAAAACCAAAGAGTAAGTAATCATAAAGTTTTTAAATTAGCATCAAACATCAACTGATTATGATTATACAGGGTGTAAGTGACGGCCTAGAAAATACTGAAAAGGTGAACTCAGACTATCAAACTGAACAACTTTTACTATGGAGCCTACCTCAGGAAACGCGAAAATAAATCAGCTGTCCCATACGTAAAACTGCTGTACCTACCCGACTAAAATGTATGGGACAGCTGATATTTTTTTTGCGTTTCCTGAGGTAGGCTCCGTAGTGAAAGTTGATCAGTTTGATGGTCTAAGTTCACCGTTTCAGTATTTGCTAGGCTGTCACTTACACCCTGTAGACTAGAGATACGTCGGTGGCGCGTTGTGGAGAGGTATGGACGGATACTCAATTACGAGGTCCAGGTTTGAATCCGCATGGACGGTATGGTCAATGACGAACTACGTAATAATACCGACTGCTGGTGAATAGTGAAAGAAATCATCGTGAGGAAATCTGCATACGCTGAAGAAGAAATTAGAATGCGTATGTGAACTGTGAAGTGTGATGATGATAATGATTTGTGAAGTTTACCAATCCGCATTGGGCACGCGTGGTGGACTAATGCCCATACGTCATTAGTATTGACTTGATAAATTTTAATATCAGCCATGACTACAATGTGAAATTCTGAAAATGTTGGGTAATTGTGAAGAAAAATGACAAAAATACTATTTCATTGCATTTTTCAATTAATGTTCCAATCCGCAATTTACAGACATACTTAATACATTACTTAACGACCGTATTCCCATATTGGGGTGATCAGAATCTTTGCTTTAAGTATCTTTTAACACAACATTCACGACTAAAAGTCTTAAAACATTGAAGTAATTACGAAATCTAAACGCACATCCAAAATAATGTATTCTGACCAGAATGTAACTGAAAAAGCTCGTAAAAGTCACGTTTTAATTTTCAGATAGCATCAGTGGTTCGAGCGTACAGGATGAAATATGCATGAAGACAACGTAATTTGTTACCAATATTGCATGGCCTTGTGTGTTCTACATATTTATATTGAACAGGGAACGAAGTACAACGAGTTTTTGAAGCCGATATCGAAAAACTTTTCAGTTTAGATAAAAATAAAACTTTGTGTCGAACTTTAAAGTTTGTTTTCGACTTCTGTTAGTAATAATGAAAAACTGTAATACACATCACTTATACAACATATCACATATCACTTGGTGTCCCCCGTGGGAATCGAACCCACGACCTCGGTGTCAAAAGCCCAATGCTCTTAACCTTAGACTACGGAGGTAGTATGGATGTAATGATATTTTCAATGAAAAATAGGTTTACAGTACGTTGGATTTAGTTAACAAGATTCGACTAATGGACACACAAGCCATGGACGTTTTAAAGTTATAAAATATTAGTTTTGGTTTTAAAACCTCGAATAAAGGTTCAATTTCGTTTTCACAACACTTTCTTTTAATAAAATTAAATTGTTAAAAAAACGATTTCGTTAGTAACACACTAGAAAGTACAAAAGACTCGTCAAAACATACCAAATGAGCCCAAACTAGAGGGGCCAATGAAGAGTTGCACTATCTACATTCTAACTTCAAATAAGTTCGATGATATCAAAATATTGTACCTATTGTCATCCGATTTGACTACGGAACACTAAAAAAGGAAATGAAAACCGATTTTTCCTTAACAAGCTCGTAAAAATATTTAACAGTCTTCTTTACGCATCAAAATCAACACATGGCTGTTTTATGTTTATGGCGCATTGCTATTGCACTCCATGAAGAAAAACATCTACAACCCGGGTGAATTGACTTGGCACCTGACTCGCACGTAGCTCGGAATAAAAAACTCGAAAAACTCGGAAAGAATAACTCGAAAATGCTAAAGCGCAACGGTAACTGAAATGCTACGCTACGGCCTCGCACGGCGACGGCGGGCTCCCGCGGGGGTAGCAGGAGGGGTGTCAAATTCCGAGCCACGTGCGAGCCAGGTGCCAAGTTAATTCACCCGGGTTGTAGTCGCTTTTTCTAGAATACCTATTATTAGTGTGACAATTATTAATTAGACCGGGCTATGACAACAATCAGTTTTTTTTTAATCAAGAAAAATAATTCTATACTTACTAGCTTTTGCCCGCGACTTTGTTAGCGTTGACTTTTAAAAAGTATTCTTTGTGTATCCAAAACATAATAATTACCTATCATGTTTGTCAAATTTCAAAACCCACGCTGCGCTTTCCGGTACGCGGTCGCCACTCGAGAACTTTTCGACCCAACGGCCATTGGCATCCTGTGTCCCGCCCACTGACACTTTAATTTAGCGATTCTTTGGGCTATGTCGGCTACTCTGGTTCTTCTGCGGATCTCTTCATTTCTGAATCGATCTCGCAGGGAAACTCCGAGCATAGCCCTCTCCCTTTGGATGACTTTCAGCCTTTTTATGAGGCCTTGAGTGAGCGACCATGTCTCTGTTCCATTTGTCATTATGTACTGAAAATGTTCACTTAAATGTAGAAGACTACAAACATGATTACATGACAAACTCGATTTATCTATGTAAAAACTGATTATCCTAAGCAAGCTTTGCCTAGACAAAATTGAGCTGAGGCTGAGGCAATCTCTACCTAGACGTAACCTATTAATAATAACCTATACTGGTTAGGAACAGATTGAGTTTGGAAGTTGATGCTCATCAGAACGATCGATGTGTTTTAGATAACAATCCAGTGAGAAAAACACCTGCACTATTTTCTAGGAAACTACATCCGTCCCTCAGCAGGGCACAGGCCTATCCTCAGGGAGGGTCTATGGGCGTTAGTCCACCAGGCGTGCCCAATGCTTAAATCAAAGTAAAATTAATGGATAGGCCCAAAGCGCTTTAAGTTGAAGCACACAACTAGCACACTTGGTCCATACAAACTAGCACACTTGGTCTGTCATCTCGGTACATATTTGAAGTAAAATTGTAATTTGTTTTGCCTCATATTTCTGGTTAAAAATGTTCGCATAAGGCCTATCCATTCACTTTATCTAAGACCCAATGCGGATTGGTAGACTTCACATACGCATCCAAATTTCTTCTGGTATGCAGGCTTCTTCTCGATGTTATGCTTCACCGTTTGAGAGCAGTCGATATTATGTACATAAATTAGAAAAACTTAATGGTACATGTAGTAGAGTTCCTGAAGGTTTTTGCTTCGGAACCCGTCAAAACTACTCCGATTTCGATAATTTTTTTTTTAAATGAAGGTAATTTAAAATACTACAGTCTTTACAGTTTAAAAATTGACGCTTTTTTTTTTTGTATAGAAATCTTTGAGCCAGTGTAACTTTGAAACTATATAACATAACGGAAATCTGATAAACCACAGACAAGGATATTAGTTTCTAGATCGTGTTAAAAAAAAACATTTTATTTGGTTAATATTCAAAATAGAATCAAACTACGTTTGTATGGAGCGCGCTCATCAAGGTTTATTCGTCAGCCAATCTCAATTAAAATTGCCTCAATGTGAAGAGAATGTCCTGTTCTTACATGAATTCGCAAGTTGTGAAGCATTTATTCTTAAAATTTGTATTTTTTGGGTTACAACTTTTTACTTGACTGAGATCGTCAATTTTTAAAGTATAAAGGTTGTAGTATTTTAGATTACAGACGTTTTAGAAAAAAAATCATGAAAATCGGAGTAGTTTTGACCGGTTCCGAAGCAATAGAACATTTTACAGCTACAGGTACTCGGTTAATGGCATGTGTTCGTGTGGTTTCGAACCCGAAACCTCATGATTGAGTGTCTATACTTCTCCCTCAGAGGAAGGATCTCTTTTGTCTTTAGGTATAATCTCTTTGACTTCTCCGCGACGCGCAAACGAAGACGCTGCGCTGCTTTCTAGGAACATACGGGTTGAATTTCGTTTTTTATTGAGCACGATAATCTTTTTGATAAAACCGTCTTGTAATAGTAAGGGCTCTTACAGATGAGCGACACTTTGCGGTCGCCGTGTATCGCAGAGGGTCGCGCTCATAGAGTATACGGTCGCCGTAGGTCTCGCGACTCTCTGAGACCGCAAATGACGTCTGTAACAGCGCTAAAACAGAAATACGCTATTAATAGTACAATTTCTATTGGTGAACTGGAAAATATAGACAGTTTCCATGATATCATGTTTATGTCACTATAAAATTATCACGTAGCGCGTCGAAGTGCTCGCATTGTGTCAAAACCACGCATGGTTGGCTATAATTAAGATAAACATAAACATGCAGTGGATATTAGACTTTAGAAAATTATTTCCAATAGATCCACATCAAGCGTGTCGCCTAAAGGGATAGAGTATAATAGTCTATCTATACCATCCAATCTTCTTGCGGTATCCGAAAAGTAACAAAATTAAATGTCAGAATTGGGTAATCGAATCGAATTATAAATAAAAAAATAAAAATAAAAAGTGTTTATTTCAGTAACTTAATCTACGATACAAATCAGGTTATGGAATCTCCATTTTAGCAAAAAATTTGCTTGTGTGGGGATATTCCGCTCTTCTATAACTATTACAAATGGTAGATCAAGTTAACAAATTATAAAAAGGAACAAAACAAAAAGTGAAATGATAATACCTAAAAACAGATGGTTAAGTTTACATATTTAAAGGTTAAAAAAGATATGTATATAGATTTGAAAATAAATTTGAAAAGCGCTACAAGCAAGATAATGGTGGGTGTGCATAGTATTATGGGTGAGTGAGTGAGTATGTGGTGTGTTTTTGTGTGTGAGGGTGTGTGTGAGAGTGTGTGTGTGTGGTATGGAGGGATTTGAGGTTATATTTTGGATGAGAGTGTGATTTTATTTATTTATATAATTATGATAGTGCATTATATTATTTAGTTACATATATATTATATACCTATTTATTATTTTTATTATATTTTACAGCATCGTTTGAACAATTGATTCAATTTCGTGATAAGTTTTTGTCTTTAGCCAAGTAGTTAGTGTCTTTTTGCAGTCGAATTGTTTTGCAAAATGTTTATACTGAAATTGAAAAAGCGGCATGCGACCGTAGAGACATAGAATATAATAGTATACAGGTTCCTTATTTATAATGCTGACACTTTTTTGAGGGCATGATCAGACTGTCACACTGAACAACTTTCTCTACGGGACCATCATAGAAATCGCAGAAAAATATCAGCTGGCCCAGATTTGTATTTCGTGATTTCGATGTTTGCGCCATAGAGAAAGTTATTCAGTTTGACGGTCTGATCATCCCCTTAAAAAAGTGTCAGCATATTATTAAGAAGGACCCGTATAATAGTTCTGTAGTCAGCGTAAGCGAAAAGAACATTTTGGTTTGTGCATGCGACAGAAAATTAAAATCTCTGTCCTTTTTCTTCAAGAATACAACACTAAGCATTATTTTCTAGTGTTTTATTATATTACAGTGTGTCCAAAAGGCGACACTGCGTTTATACCCAATTGTTACAGTTATTTAAATATACAACCTGCCAAGTAACGTTCCGTATATCTTCTATGTTTAAAACATACGTATAAGGGGGCCTAGTCAATGATACCTCCTTATGAGAGTCTAATATTGTTTATTGTGAAAGTCAACAACACAGGTTTACAAAATATCGCACTATTATAATTATAACAAACAATTAACTTTTGGAGCGCGAGAGACAGGAGCGCGAGCGCGTGCGCAGAAATACGTGTCGTCTCCGTTCGCGCCTCGAGGCCGACTGGCGAGGGGCGAGGGCGCGAGCGCTTTGTCGGCTCGCGAGTGCCCGTTACACGTGCCGAAAGGCCGCGCGTTGCCTAGCGACGCGCTGCAGCTCGCTGGTGCGTTTCTCGCCCAGCAACACATTCCTTACATCCTCCCCCTCTAGCCCGAACACAACGTCCCCGCGTTCGGGGTAGGATTCTTACGCGGCCTACCTCTGTTACGCTTTACTCTCAACGGGGCTTCAACGTGGCCAACGAAGGGAGTGAGGTGTGAGACGTGAAATTTGCCTATGAGCTGGTTGTCATGAATTCCTTCCAACTCATACGTTGTAGGACTTACCATTTCTTTAATCCTGTAAGGACCATCCCTCTTTGGAATGAACTTCGACGTTTGGCCCTTATCAGTGTCATTCAGTCCTTGAGTCTTTAAAAGAACAAAATCACCCACCTTGTAGTCGGGTGCTATACGGCGATTCTCATCTGCATATTTCTTTTGATAAGCTTGAGTTTTTTCATGGACGTCCCTTGCACTGGACAGTCTCCCCCTATATGGATCGTCGGATTCCATGTCTTCCAGGATTTTACCGATCTCTGGATCTTTAAGCTGATTCTCCCGAATTTCACTAGCTTTCCTGGAGGGCATGTCCACAAAAGCAAGGCGTAGTTCACAGTCTTCGTCGTCATCGGCAGTCGCCGGTCGTGACAGCATGTCGGCTATGACATTTGCCCGTCCAGGGGTGTACTCAATCCGAAGATTAAATTCTTGGAGAGTTAGGGCCCATCTTGCTAGGCGGCCACTGGGAGATTTAAGGCTCATCAACCAGCGTAGTGGTTGATGGTCGGACTTTACCGTTATTTCGGCTCCTAAAATATAGCCGCGGAACTTACCCACTGCCCAGACTACAGCGAGAGCTTCTCTCTCCGTGGTGGTGTAGTTTCGTTCTGCATCAGTGAGGAGGCGGCTGGCGTACTCTATGGGTCGCTCGTCTAGGCCCTCCCCCTGCATTAAAACTGCTCCCAAACAATATCCACTGCTGTCTGTTCTGAGGACGAACGGTTTCGTTCCATCGGCCTGCCGTAATATAGGCGCACTGACCAGCAGGGATTTGATGTGATCGAATGCATCTTGTTGGTCCTGATCCCATTTCCAAACACTTTCCTTCTTCAACAGTGAAGTTAGGGGCTTGGC
The DNA here is from genome assembly GCA_922987775.1 of Agonopterix subpropinquella. Lineage (NCBI taxonomy): Eukaryota > Metazoa > Arthropoda > Insecta > Lepidoptera > Depressariidae > Agonopterix > Agonopterix subpropinquella. The sequence continues at coordinate 7,432,591 of OV277704.1, read as the reverse complement.
GATACCTGCGTAATCAGGGATAAATCTTCGGAACCAGCTGGAGCTCTGCAGAAAACTTTTTAATTGTTTTAAATTTTTCGGAGTGGCCATACCTGCTATAGCTGCAGTCTTCTCCGGGTCGACTTGGATTCCTCCTGGGACAATGACATGACCTAGAAACTTTACCGAGTCTCTTGCAAAGTGGCTCTTCTCGCGATTTACTCTCAAATTGAACATTTTCAGTCTCTCGAACACTATTTCGAGGTCGGCGAGGTGTTTCTCCAGGGGTCCTTCAGACAGCACTAGCAGGTCGTCGAGATATGCTACTAACGACACGCCAGGTAAGTTCGATTTAAACCTATCTATGAGACGCTGGAATGTGGCCCCGGAATTGCGTAGCCCCATCGGCATACGCTTGAAACGGAATGTTCCTAGGGGTGTGGTGAATGCTGTCTTGTCGCGATCATCAACATGCACGTTTACCTGAAAAAATCCTGAACGGAGGTCTAGAGTTGTCATATACTTTGCAGTTTTTGCAGCGTGAAGCACATCTTCGATCCTAGGCAGCGGGTACCTGTCAGGTTCTGTTACCGCATTTAACTTGCGGTAATCGACGCAAAATCTCAGGCTTCCATCCTTCTTCGCGACAAGAACAACGTTTGATGCCCATGGCGATTCACATTCCTCTATTACATCTGCATGAAGCAGTTTATCTATTTCTAGCTTCAGAGCCTTTTTACGTGACTCTGAGATTCTGTACGGCGGCGATGCAATGGGCTCCTGTGAATCACTAACCTTAATTCGATGCGTAGCATATTCTGTCGGAGGGCCCTCCTCCGCAAACTGCTGCGCTTTATTTTGGATAAACTTGCCGAGCGCGATTTTCTCCTTTGGTGACAGCGTGTTGCCCTCCTCAGCACGTAGCACGTTGTTACTGGATTCGTTCTGGTCATCTATAGTAGCCGAGTTTGTTAAGACAAACGATTCAACAAAATCAAATTTCTGTTTAGGACAATCAGAAAAAAACCACTGGTTTCGTGCGATGTCCAAAACCATACCGGCCTTTGCCACAAAATTATTGCCTAAAAGCGTTTTGGTATCATCACCAGGAAGCACTATAAAATCAGCAACGACTTCGCGTCCGGCCAACGTGACCGTCACGTCAGCGGTAAGAACCCCCCTTAACTGTCGGGAGCCATCTGCGAGCCCGATAGTTCGCTCTGTTTCCCGGAATCGCACTCCATTTTCTAACAAAATCGAATATAACATCGGACCAGCAATACAGTGAGTCGATCCGGTATCGACGATAGCCACTCCTTCCCGCTTCATTATACCTATGTTAACGGTGGGGTGTAAAGTCGCAGAATTTTTTTTCAAATCGTTCTGAATGTTTCCACACGGCAAACAACCTTTTTGCGTGTCGGCACCATGTATACGGTCATTTTGAATGATGACACCCTGTATATTGTGAGTTTGCATATGGTCACCCTGTATATTGTGACAACACATATATTGGGATTTTCTGCTCAAAGCATGACTACAATATGTATTTGGAAATACGTTAAAGCAAGCGCAGTGGTTACGCGAATTAATTAAGTGCTCACCTGTTGCATCATGCGCGTCATCGGCGTCATCGCTATGCGCGTCATAGGAACAGATGGAAGCGCGTCCATCACTGGAGTCATCGTCACTTGTTAGGCAACGGAAAACGGCTGGGCTCGAACCAGCATCAGTACTATAATCAGATAGGCAGCGGCTACGCAAAGATGTCAAAATCTCACCTGTCACATCACGTACGTCGCGCGCATGAGAGCAGGTGGCTTTGCGTCCATCACTGGCGTTGCTTACTAGGCAACGAAGGGCGGCTGGGCTCGAACCAGCTTCTGTATAACAAAAGCAGCGGCTACGCGAAGATAAAATCTCACCTGTCACATTACGTACGTCGCGCGCATGAGAGCAGGTGGCATCGCGTCCACCACTGGTGTTGCTTACTAGGCAACGAAGGGCGGCTGGGCTCGAACCAGCTTCAGTATAACAAAAGCAGCGGCTATGCGAAGGTTTAAAAAACTTACCTGTCACATCCTGTACGTCGCTCGTATCATGAGTGCAGGGGGCTTCGCGTCCATCACTGGTAAATACACAAAAATCTGCCGACTTCGCACCAGCACTACTCTTTGTGCATTTCTCACATCTCGACCTCACTACCCCGGGTTGACCGCAACCATAACAACGAATATTTTTAACATTTTTCGTTTCTTTATTATTATTATTATTCGGAACTAAACTATCGTCGGATTTACCTGACCTCCCTTGAGAGTTGCGACAGTCTTCCGAAAGATGACCGTAACTATTACAGTATGAACAATACGGTCGAGAACGCTTCGAGTTTACGTTCGAGTTAGAGGGGTCAGTAGTAGGGCCGGCGGCGGACCTAGCAACAGCGGCAGCGCCTCGCTCGGAAACTTTAGGTATAGGATTCGCGTTCGTGGGTATCTGTGCCTCTGCGTACGCGTCCTCTGCCTCTCGAGCTTTATCAATAAGGCTATCAATACAATTAATCGTGTCGCGCGGTACACGTTTACGAACACGCCTATGCAATAACCCGTAAATCATATCTACACACATACTTTCGGGCACTATATAGGGTAACTTAGAGAATAGCACTCTCACACGCGTAATAAATACTTCGGCTCTTTCGGTGGACAGCTGCTCCGACGCGAATACCTGACGGAAGATTTTGTACGGCGGCTGGTGCACGCCATACATCGCTCGGAGACGGGCGACTGCCTGCGGCCAGGTAGCGACGCTGGACCTCGCGCCGCGCCACCAGACGGCTGCCTCGTCCTCCAGCAGCATGGCGAGCCCGCGCAGCGCGTGCTCATCGCTGACGTTCATGCACTCTTTATATATTTCGATGCTGTCGAGGAATGCTTCCAGTTTTTCCGCGTCATCCCCCGTCTTTCCCTTGAACCGGGCGGTGCACCTGCCGAAATTGCCGGTGGTCGGCGCGGCGGCGGCGGCATACATGCTGTTCTCGCCCGCAGGGGTCGACGCTCTGAGGTGAGGGAGACTCCGGATTGTCTCCATTAATGTCCTATTGGACTGCTCTTGGGTACGTACGAACATTTCCATCATGGAAGAAATTAATTGTTCCGTCGACGGACCGCCGGCCTGCGGCTGCGGGGCCTTGTGGATGGCGGGTTGATTTTCGTCATCACTGCCACTGTCTGACGGCTGTCCCTGGTGTACTCCACTTCTTGTTATAGGCATAGTTGATTCTACTTAGTTTGGTTTGAGTTTTATAGTTCGTGGGTTTCACTTTTTAATCACGAAGAAAAAAAAATTTGCCACAAGTAGGGGCGCCACTATAAGGGGGCCTAGTCAATGATACCTCCTTATGAGAGTCTAATATTGTTTATTGTGAAAGTCAACAACACAGGTTTACAAAATATCGCACTATTATAATTATAACAAACAATTAACTTTTGGAGCGCGAGAGACAGGAGCGCGAGCGCGTGCGCAGAAATACGTGTCGTCTCCGTTCGCGCCTCGAGGCCGACTGGCGAGGGGCGAGGGCGCGAGCGCTTTGTCGGCTCGCGAGTGCCCGTTACACGTGCCGAAAGGCCGCGCGTTGCCTAGCGACGCGCTGCAGCTCGCTGGTGCGTTTCTCGCCCAGCAACACATTCCTTACATACGTCATTATTATCTTTCTGCTCTTATCCTATTATTTAGGGTCGGCGCAATATGTCGTCTTCCTCCATACATGTCTTTAATTAGACTTACCTACATGTTATCATTTATCCTCGTGAACTTTTTTTTTATTAAAATGGAAATATTTTTTTCCGATTGCGCGTCAATCTCGGTCCGCCATCAATCAAACTAGTAACTAGTTTTGTTTATTACTTTATTCTAAGCTAAAATATTCAAGTTTAGTTGATGGCCGCGCCAAAAAATAAGGCGCCAACCTTCCATAGAAAACCCGCATTGTCTTTTCAAGTCCTTCGCAATTCGTCGTGGCTCAGAGATATAGATAAACAGGGACCGACGCAATGGACGTATAAAACAAAGTCTCGCCCCACTTTTTGATACAGTACCCTAAAAATTCCATATGAAACAAAAAATACCCTCAAGCGAACTAAAATGATACTATACCAGCCAAAAAGCCATTTGTTCTCAATTTTGATCGAAAAACAACCAGCTTTCAGTATTTTTTGCATCCATTCGTTGGGATTTATTAATATGAGGCTAGCCACCTTTTAGTATAAGAGATAAGTGTACTTTTTGCAACCACAAGCAGCAAGGCTGATTCAGGGTTTATGGGGTGTAGAGCATCTCTGTGATGGGGTTGACGTCGGTCTGCCTGCATATCGTCAGTCGGTTTAGGAGATACAGCCGTTCAAAGGTGAGTTATGGGTGCAAAAAACGGCCGATCAGCAGCAAGGCTGATCGTATGGTACTATTGTAATATGCACTGAAGCTATGTGAACAGTACACAAACTGACGTGGTTCATCAGTCGGTTTAGGAGATACAGCCGTTCAAAGGTCAGTTATGTGTGCAAAAAATGGCCGATCAGCAGCAAGGCTGATCATAGGATACTATTGTAATATGCACTGTAGCAAAGTGAACAGTACAAAAACTGACATGATCCGTCAGTCGGTTTAGTAGGTACAGCCGTTCAAAGTTTCAAAAATTAATGGTAAAAAAAAAATAATGATCTCCCGAAAGGATGAAAATAGCATATTATTTTAATATGCACTGTATTTATGTGAACAGTAAAAAAACTGACATGATCCGTCACTCAGTTTAGTAGGTACAGCCGTTCAAAGTTGCAAAAATTAATGATTACAAAAAAATTATGATCTCCCGAAAGGATGATTGTAGGATTTTATTGTAATATGCACTGCAGTTATGTGAACAGCAAAAAAATTTACATGATCCGTTACTCGGTTTAGTAGGTACAGCCGTTCAAAGTTGCAACAATTTATGGTTACAAAAAAATAATGATCTCCCGAAAGGATGATTATATTGTAATATGCACTGTAGTTATGTGAACACGATAAAAACTGAGATAATCCGTCACTTGGTTTAGTAGGTACAGTCAGCAGCAATAAGTTGCATACACTTTTGTTCTTCGCCGTAGTACTAAAGTGTATAATAACATATTGCTGCTGACTTAACAGCCGTTCAAAGTTGAACAAATTAATGTTTATAAAGATGTTATGACTACCAGAAAGCCTGATTATATGAAAGTATTGTCATATACGCAGTAGATATGTAGACACTATTAAAACTGACATCATTGTCTAACTGTCTAACAATTCACCGGTTATAAACGCTGAAATGAAAAAAAAAACAACGGGTTGCACTCCGGGAGTGCCGGTAGAAGTGAAAAATTGAACACTTACGTTGTGCATTTTTGATATTTTGCAAAGGTTAGGGAATAATTTCGCGCAAATTGCTTTAATTATCAATATGAAAGTTTTTATGAGGTTAAATACAATATTCTTTTATTTGCGCTACCGTACACAAACATGACAATTTATGCCGCTTAAACGAAACAGCAGGAACAGGTATACATTTTCGGGTTAGGTGACAACTTGCCAGTAAAAAATCTCGCCTTGCGGCGAGTTGCCATTCTTTAGAAATAGGAAGGGGACATGTCGCCTTCAACACAGGGCGAGTTGGGCGTTCAGAAAAAAGGTAGACACGCCCGGACTTGTGAAAAGGGCAAATTATGAAGTGGTAGGGGTAGGTAGGTTTGTAGGTATGTATGCAGGTAGCTAGGTTTGTAAGTATGTATGTTATGTAGGTAGGTATGTATCTTGAGCTTTTTTGTTTCTCAATCAACCGATTGCTTCCAAAATCTGAGGGTCTGCGTGGACCCCGAACATGAATCCAATGTCAGATGTGATAAAAGTGGCTGCCATCTTGAACTTTTTGTTTCTCGATCGATTGCTTCCAAAATCGTTTTTTTTTTCTCAACCGCTTGCTTCCAAAATCTATATCTGAGGGTCCGCGTGACTCCAAACACGAATCTGATGTCGAATTTGAGACAAGTGGCCGCCGGAAGCAATCAGTCGAGAAACAAAAAAGTTCAAGACAGCAACCACGTGATTCAGACATGTGCGTTCATGAGTGTGTGCGGGTAAGGGGGACGAATTTAGCGTCGCGAATTTGTTTTTCTAAGTTCAATATCATGGAAACTACTTGATGTATCTAAATAATGTTTTCACTGACATTTTTAATTTTTAATAGGGAATGCAAAATCAATACAAGAATGTGTGAACTTTCTCCATTACATCAAATGCCTATAACTTTTGTTCTATAAAGTCTTATCCAGTACTTCCAGTAGGTTGAGAAAAATCACATTTATTTGATAACTATCTACCCACACAGTCATTACTGCTGAATAAAAGCTTATAGGACAAAAGTTATAGCAATTTGATGTTATTATCCCTCTGACGGAATTGCCCACTCAGCTATAAATTATTGTATTTCTGAAGCCAAACAAAATAATACTGATCGCTATTACTTTTAGGTTTGATGGAGTACCAGTCTTGTTTTTACGTGAATTTCAAAAATACAAACGACTATTTAAAAACCCGTAAAGACTAAAGTACCATTAAAAAAAAACCTTAAATAGTATAATTTATAATAGATTTGCCACAAAGTCAAGTCAAAGTTGTACTTCAGTAAAATAAAAGATCCTATCCTTAAATATAAAAAATTCTGTGTAAAAACATTAAAGATGGTAAAATTTACACTGTTTAGCTTTAATTAATTGAATCAGGCGTTACTTTGCGGAAATCCATGACTAATAGGTAGATGACACGATTGTATCAAGACCTCCGCCTCTAAATACCTAGTAGACAAAGTTGTATTACGTAATAAAATACAACCTGCTTACCAAATAATTTCTACTCTACACGTGTTTCGCTCCACCAAGGAGCATCCTCAGGAGTTAGACCGACGAACGTTCGATACCGAGTTGTTACTCCGCCGAGCGTCCGACACCGAGATCGGACGCTCGGCGGAGTAACAACTCGGTATCGAACGTTCGTCGGTCTAACTCCTGAGGATGCTCCTTGGTGGAGCGAAACACGTGTAGAGTAGAAATTATTTGGTAAGCAGGTTGTATTTTATTACGTAATACAACTTTGTCTACTAGGTATTTAGAGGCGGAGGTCTTGATACAATCGTGTCATCTACCTATTATTTCTGTTTAGCTTTATTTCACTCCTTTAAAACAAAAATAAATCAATAAAATGCATTTTATTGCCACACAAAAATACAAAATAGGTACCAAAAAAATTAACAGATTCATCCATCACACAGAAAAATTAAAAGTAAAGGAACCTTAAATCACCATGTATGATCATGTAGAGCGGATTTTCGATCTCCGGTTTCGGTAAATACCTAACTTCATTTTTCACAAGATTAATTTGTGTACAAGTCTTAATTTATTTATTTTATGAAACAATCCCAGGATCCCTAGCTATTAGAACTTGATCGTGGTCGTGGTGTTCAAGTGAACAACTAGAACAACATTAACAACTCGAACTACATGAAAATCTCGGGCAACATAAACAGCTCTGACGATTTGGTCAACTTATACAATGTTGTCAGAGTTGTCCAAGTTAACCAAGTTTTTCATGTTGTCCGAGATGTTTTATTGTCGAAAGTGCTTAATTGGACAACATGAACAACTTGAACAAGTCGAATCATTTGACCAAGTTGTCCGAGTTGTCCAAGTCGACCGAGTTGTTCATGTTGTCCAAGTTATTCTACCTACTGTTGACTACCTACGAGGTATGCTCGGATCATATCTAAAAGCGACGGACCTTCAAAAAGGATAGACTAAGTTTTCACTCCAAAATTTCCTTCGGCACAGTCCTCGGTTGTGTTGTGCCCCTTGATTTTTTCAACGTAATCGTAACTCACCTCTCTCTGCTAGCAGTGATTAATACTACAGTTTACGTTAGTATATGTATATAATTATTCTTTGACTACGAGCAGTATGTTCCTTGATAACTACTGACGGACTGACATAATAAGCATATCAGTTTAACAGTACTTACATAGCTACACCGCATAATCGTTATTCTTTTGCAACCATGAGCTTTGAACGACTGTATGTAATCTGATTGACGAATCATGTTCATTACAAGCACAACATAGCATAGTGCTTTTGACTATATTCCCCGAGGGGATAGTCAGAGATACAAATCAGGAAGATATCAAAGAGATAAAACTCTGAACATTCACTTTTCAATACTAGTACCTAACGAAAATCATAACCACTAAACTACTTCTAATAATTTTTAGCAGCAAGTTTCTTTTAACTACCGGTAATAACTGTTAAACTGACCGACATTATCATGTCAGTTTAAATAGTGTTAACATAGCTACAGTGTATAGTAACTACAGTGCATATTACAATAATATCCTATGATCATCCTTTCGGGAGATCATTATTTTTTATTGTAAAAATTAATTTTTGCAACTTTGAACGGCTGTACCTACTAAACCGACTGACAGATCATGTCAGTTTTTGTACTGTTCACATAACTACAGTGCATATTACAATAATATCCTATAATCATCCTTTCGGGAGATCATAATTTTTTTGTAACCATTAATTTTTGCAACTTTGAACGGCTGTACCTACTAAACAGAGTGACGGATCATGTCAGTTTTTTTGCTGTTCACATAACTGCAGTGCATATTACAATAATATCCTACAATCATCCTTTCGGGAGATCATAATTTTTTTGTAACCATTAATTTTTGAAACTTTGAACGGCTGTACCTACTAAACTGAGTGACGGATCATGTCAGTTTTTTTACTGTTCACATAACTACAGTGCATATTAAAATAATATGCTATGATCGTCCTTTCGGGAGATCATTATTTTTTTTTTACCATTAATTTTTGAAACTTTGAACGGCTGTACCTACTAAACCGACTGATGGATCACGTCAGTTTTTATACTGTTCACTTAGCTACAGTGCATATTACAATTGTATCCTATGATCAGCCTTGCTGCTGATCGGCCGTTTTTTGCACACATAACTGACCTTTGAACGGCTGTATCTCCTAAACCGACTGATGAACCACGTCAGTTTTTGTACTGTTCACATAGCCTCAGTGCATATTACAATAGTATCATACGATCAGCCTTGCTGCTGATCGGCCGTTTTTTGCACCCATAACTCACCTTTGAACGGCTGTATCTCCTAAACCGACTGACGATATGCAGGCAGACCGACGTCAACCCCATCACAGAGATGCTCTACACTCTATAAACACTGAATCAGCCTTGCTGCTTATGGTTGCAAAAAGTACACTTATCTCTCGTAATATTTCACCACTAGACATGCTCGACGCTAAAACTAAAAATTTAAAACATTTGTGGTTGTAGTTTAATACAATTTCCAAGAAATAAGACCGTCTCGCCGATCAACATTATAAATATTTTTTCAATTATTTATCAAAAATCTTGTATGGATCAGAAGGTGACATTATTATACAGTTAACCTGAAAAAAAAGTAAATTTATAAAATGAAAAAACCCGTCTGCGTAAAAACTGAAAAGAAAAAAACAAGTCCAGTAGTTTAGAAAAGTAATATTGAAGCGACTTCAACAGTCGGGACCCATTATTGTTAAAATTTGATGCGATCTAGAATGTTTAGTGGGTCCCGACTGTTGAAGTCGCTTCAATATTACTTTTCTAAACTACTGGACTTGTTTTTTTCTTTTCCGTTTTTACGCAGACGGGTTTTTTTATTTTATAAATTTACTTTTTTATTTCACACATTTTAGTTTTTTCAACTTTAAAACGTTATAGATCTTAAATGGTCATTGTAAATGGAAAATGATAAGAGAAACCTGAAGATGATTTTCAAATACCTATTCAATGATACCCCACTCAATATAGTTCGTTAACTTTCTTTTATTTTTTATTTTTCGCAATATGGCGTCTGGTTGTCGCCATATTAAATTGTGATTATTGTAATGTCTTTAGTGACACTCGCAAGATTAAGACAAATCGATTGACGTAAGAATCATCAAAATCGGCCAACGCGTTTGGTCTCTATTGTGCCACAAATGAACAAACTTACATACATATATACATACATACATAGGCTGATAAACACATTACCCTTCCTTTGCGTCGCGCAGTCGGGTAAAAAGAGGTTTTTAAACAAAATTTTTATTATAGTAAACTATCTAAAAAACAAATACATCTACTATGAGAAAACCGACAGATTAAAATCGGATTGGGCCGGCCACGTCTGTCGAATTAAAGGATTAAAGGAGGCTTTTGCCCAGCTGTGGGATGAAAGAGGCGAAAAACCTCACCCTCAGGTACGGTTCCGAGAAGACTGGTAGCATTTAGCAAATAATATTGATTATTTTAAACATATTTTAGTTATGTTGTGTTTAATTTAATATAAAATTAATGAGGGAGACATTCAGTATCTATTGTATGTCGCGTGATCGCATCTGAATTACTCAACCTCTTTCGTTTTGAAAACATAATTATTTACTATGAGTAAAAAAAGCATTAAAAAATTCTTTAGGCTTATCTTTGTAAGAGTTAATTCATAATGTGCCGAACCAGGCTCTGTACCCGGACTTTCGATGTTCGACATATCGCCACTGTTTCGGTCCGCACTTCATTGGAATGAGGGATTTTCCAAAAGCAAAAAAAAGTAAAAAGTTAGTTCCAAATTTCTCGATAGATGGCGTTGACAAGAGAGGGGTCGATTAGGTATGACCAGCACTGGTAGCATGCACACCCGCTATAGCCGTGATACGGCTTTATCACGTCTTTTATCTCGTTCTTTCGCGCGCAAAAGAACGAGATAAAAGACGTGATAAAGCCGTAACACGGCTATCGCGGGTTGGCATGCTACCAGTGCTGGTCTACCCAATATCAAACTGTACAATAACATGTATAGTCATTCCTTACAGTCGCACACAGATTGCCATAAGAGTGACAGAGCTACATTAGACGTAAATCTGTTAAACAAATGTCACCACTTTTTAAGCAAATTCAAGCAAAATTCGTTCTTAACGTAAGGACATAGCAGAGTCTTCCAGCTGGAGGTCTGGTGACAAAATGGTTCAAGACGGTATCTGTTTACTATTGACAGGTCTACCCAATATCAAACTGAACGAAAACATGTATAGTCATTCCTTACAATCGCACACCGATTGCCATAAGAGTGAAAGAGCTCGAAATACGTTCATCTGTTACGTCTGTTAAACCAATGTCACCACTTTCTTGAAGCGACCCACCTTTTAAGCTAGGGATTGACTTTTACTATCGATAACTTTATCGATGCAAAGTATCGAAATCTGCTATGTTTTTTCCAAGTTTGTTTTTTAGTTTTTGAGTATCAGTTTATTTCTTGCAAAAAAAAGTAGTGCCCGTACTATACTGAACGTGATTGTTAACTATTGTGGCGGCCTCATCACAAAATTTAAGATTTGAGACATCTTACCAATGGGCGTCGTTGCAAAGTTTTTTTCTAGGAGATTGCTATATTGTTCCATTGTGTTCACGAGGAAAATTCAAAATTTGAAAATGAATTTCTTTTAGAATAATAAAGAGGAAAAAGATGATCAAAAAGATGCAAAAGTATCTTTTAAAGGAATATTAAACTATTGCGCCTGACTGTGGCTGTATCGGGCTCGATCCCTGGGCCTTTAAAAAAGGAAGGCACGGTCTTGACATAATTTTGAAATAATTTGACACACATCTCTGTGTATCGATGATTTCATTCTATCGACAAACCTATGGAGAATGAGGTCCAACACTATTTGGTAGGTGAGTTGTCAAATCACCATTTTTTGTAAACAATATTTCGGCTTTCTTATCAACCCAAAATATTTTACACAAATGTTATTGTTAGATCTGATAAACGAATACAAGTGAATTGTTTTTGTGAATTACAAGTGTATAAGAATGATAGTGTGTGATTTATGAAGTGATTTGTTGAAATTGATTTACCGGTTGAACGAAATTTGTAGGTTATGTTCCGCTAATGCCCATATTTGGCTAGAACAATCCACTGCAGCTAGGGTTGCCAACCGTCCCGCGAGAGGCGGGACGTCCCGTTTTTAGACCCTTAGAGGATGCGTCCCGCGATAGATATGTGCGGGACTCCTATTGTCCCGTTTTCTGGCTAACCTTTCCAGCAGAAGTATTTGTGAGCCAGTTGTCTCAGAAGAAGTAAATTAAAACTTTATTAAGTTTCTTTTCTAAGTTATGCAGTCTTTTTAAATACCAGAGTTCATAGGTAAATGTATTCTTCTTCTTTTAATTCTAATTTCGTTTCAGCATGAGCCATATCGCATGACAAATTACTCATGCTGTTTGGAAAGATTAGCCAGTCAGCAATGGTAGTATCGAAGCTGACTGTCCAGGGTGCGCCTGACGAACTCAGATTTCTTCAAACTGTTCTTTCCGTTTTTTACCCGTGTTACTACCAAGTCGTACTACCAGTAGTAAGACGGGAAATTCATTTAACCGTGGTTCTACCGCCTCGGCCGATAGTACTACCGGCAAATATTTTTTTACTATAGTACTATACTCTAGAAACCAAAAATAAAAGATAGCATTCCTTGCAACCCTTCCTTGGTAGTAGCTTCTATGTTTGTAAAATCATACAAAATAAACGGCATTAAATTTTTATTCGTATTCTTTGCCTCATTGTTTTTCGCTTTATACTAGCTGGGGTCCCGCTTTTTTGAGCCTCGTCCCGCACCTTGATTGCAAATGTCCCGCTAATCTGTGCACTAGGGTTGGCAACCCTACGTATAACGTCTCGCGACCACCTTATTTTGGTTTTGCTTAGCTTGATGTGTCGCCGTGTGTACAAACAAACCCTTTCTTATTGTTGTTGGTTTATTATAAACTATCTGCGGGGCTGGTATGCCAACCCACTATAGCGTGATATATCGCTATCACGCTTCCGCTCTCTTTCTATTTTCGCACGAACGAACAAGATAAAAGATTTGACAGATGGATGTGTTAAATATCGCAATCGCGGGTTGGCGTGCGTACTAGCTCCGCTGTTGATGAAGTAGTGATTACAAGTTTCACGGTTTATTTGTGTTTTTCTGTTAAGCCGGGTCCGCTGCGCCATGTTTTCGTGTTACGATGTTAGCAAACACGAAAACATGGCGCAGCGGACCCGGCTTTAGGTTTTTGTAGTTTGTTATTGTCGTTATATTCAAAATGGATACAAAGCCCATACAGCCACATCCGATACTTGATTCATTGTTGACAGACAATAACACCGAGATTGTTAATAATAAACCGACAATAATATCAAAGGGTTTATACTGCGTCTTTTTATTAATAATATTCATAAATATACCATAGGTACCTAATCGACCCCTCTCTGTTCAACGCCATCTATCGAGAAATTATGAACTAGCTTTTTTTTTTCTGGAAAATCCCCCATAGAGTTGACATTGAAATGAAAATGTTCACGCAATTGCGAAGTTCGAATGTGCGGGTAGAGGCCCTGGTTACATTACATTTAATACTCTTTTTGTAACGAAATATTCAAGAAAATTGGCTAACTCCCTTTGATCATTATTTCAATGCGAATATACCTAACTTGGCACAAATGATCAAAGCTTCAAAATAAGTAAGTAATGTCTTTTATGCTTATAATTTCATAAGGTTCTGTTTTTATTACTTTTACGAGGCCTACTCACATTATGGATAATATAAAAGCATGAATAACCTGTAGAAATCCAGTACCAAAAGCTTTAATTATCGAATAAATTTTACAGTAATTGGGCCACGACAACACACGCTGAAGCCCGAAATAAAATTAATGCGTAGTAGGTAAGAAGACTTAATTCAAACAATTTACGTAAATAAAACAAAATCTTTCTATTTAAACGAGAAGTAAGTGAGTTACAATGGTATTAGATTCCGTATAAAGAAGTCATCGTATTGAGAAATCATAATAATAGTCCATGTTCGTTCATAATTCTGAATTTATAGAGCAGGTAAATCAAACAAATTGTTGGGTCTCGTTAGCGACTGGGAGGCACACATTCAACTCCTGTGTGACAGACCATCCCAGTTTCACTACCCTAGGCGGATTGTACAGGGCTCATCAGATAAAGTGCCTTATTTTGGTTATGTGCAGTCCACACTAAGCTACGGTTTGATTTTCTGGGGCTACTCCGTAAATAGTATTTCAAAATACAACAGCGTTGAAGCATTGGGCGGCTTGTCAAAGAGACAACCTTGTAAACCCCTTTTCGCTAAAAAAATACTACCTCTTCCTTGACTGTAGGTATATAGGGTCCTTCTTAATATGCTGACACTTTTTTAAGGGGATGGTCTGACCGTCAAACTGAACAACTTTCTCTATGGGACCAACATCGAAATCGCGAAATAAAAATCAGCTGTTCGATACAAAACTGCAAACCTACTCAAGCCAAATGTATGGGACAGCTGATATTTTTTTCGCGATTTCGATGTTGGTGCCATAGAGAAAGTTGTTCAGTTTGACCGTCTGATCATCCCCTTAAAAAAGTGTCAGCATATTAAGAAGGACCCTGTATACAACGTATTAATGAATTAGCGCAAAACCTCATACACCCCAACTGATTTATAAGAAAATAATTAGATTGTAACAATAATTTCATTATTTTGATAGTTAAAATTTAAAGTTATTCGCATTTTAAGTTTGGAGGCAAAAATGATTTTTTATCATTTTAACACTGAAAGAAAGCGCTAACGTACTCATGGATACATTTTTATAATCTTGTTTTGGTAGTAAGTAGGGTGAGTGTGCCCGTGCGGTAGGTTGACATCGGGTTCAGAAAATTTTAAATTTTGCAAAAAAATTATTTAATATTTTGAAAAAAATTACCTATGTTGAAACCATGATAATTCGAGACTGCTCTCGATTCTAAACAAACTACTTTCTAGTTTTGCGTTAATTCATTAACACGTTGTATGTATGTACGTACCCAATAATAACATTATGGTAAAAATAATTTCCAACTATAAGAAAACGACCATGGTTTATTATTAGTTAATATTTTAGTCTTCTTCTTATCGTGTGGACCAAGCCCTGGTGTCAGAGTTTTTTCAAAACAGCACCGCCTTACGGCCTGTTATTTGGTGCTAAGGTGTATATAACTTATTGCTGCTGACTGTACATGCGTTAACGCTATAATATATAGAATAGATAAACCTTTCAGAAGGAAAATTATTTTCAAAGAAATCTTTAGTCGAGATCTTTGCGAGTTTCAATGGTAACTTAAGCCCAGAGGAACAATCAAATCGTTCTGCTGAAGACACGCATGTAATGGGACGCTCTGATCCGCACCGCCGACTGTGAGCCAACGACAACGGAAAATAGCTAGCTCTTTGTCTATATAGGGTGCGGGGTATTAACGCAAAGCCTTGTGGGAGCATGTTGACAGTAGTGCCTTTGGATTTTTATTGTGGCTTACTTGTGGTTTATTATTAATACCAATAGTTTTCTAACGGCATTAAAAGTAAAAATCTGCAGATGGCGTTAGTTATATTTACAAAAATAAACTGGCCAAGTGCGTGTCAGACTACGCGCAGGATAGGGTTCCGTAGTTGCCCGTCACAATATAATATGGACTTAGAAGGAGGCTTTTTGTTTTTTACTACGGTTTAACGGCTAATAAAGTCTAAAAAGTACATTTTATAAGTTGATCGACTATTACTCGAAAACTTGTAAAGCCTACTTTTTCCTTTTAATTTCACTATAAATACTACTACCATGAATTTTTTCACATATCTAGAAACAACCGTTTAGCTGGCAGGGGGAGGACACTTGACTCTAACAATAATTTTCACTTTAAAGCTTAACATTTCGCTAACGGATCCCTAAATCGAAAAATGGTTTTCCCACACCCAAAATATTTTTAAATAAAAAATAAAATAAATAAAAATAAAAATTGTTTATTTCAGGCACATAAAACCTATAAGTACAGGCGACCCATATATATCCTTGCAATGCAATTCGTTAATTATTATAATTATAGGTACACTGATTAATATTATAAAATATTAACATAGTTCTATGTTCATTCTATATATTGTATGTTAAGTACATCAATTTGAGACCCGCTATGGTACATAAGTAGCATAGCCCGTCTCAAACTGATATATATGTCTATATACAACTTGTACAATTGGGTTTGTCGAGGAGTATAGCCGTTTATGAAAAGAGGATCTTATCCTTTTTAATAACACGTTAATGTCAGCGACCCCATTCTCAGCGAACATGCCAGACGCACTACACCGCCATGGTAGACCGAGCATAGCTCTGAGGGAGTTGTTGTACTGTACACGAAGGGTATTGAAGGTACCCCTCGTGTAGCTACTCCACAGCTGGCTGGTGTAGAACGCCTGGCAGTACGCCTTGAATAAGGTCACCTTTACTTGAGTGGAGCAGTGTGTAAACCGCCTCGCCAACATGTTACTTCTGATGACTAGGGCACGCCGCTGCCTTTCCAAGTCATCGTCATCTTTGAGATTACTCGTTAGAAAGTGACCTAAATATTTAAATTTATCGACTACTGCTAGCTGGCTACCACAGAGTTTTAGCGGTATGGTACTTATAGGTCCGTTCCCGGATTTAAAAATCATAACTTCGGTTTTCTTAACGTTGTAAGTTAGGCCGTGTACACACGCATACCTTTCGCATATTGACAGGAGTTTTTGGAGACCTGAGATAGAGGGACTCAGCAATACCATGTCATCGGCGTAGCTCATGTTATTGACGCACACGCCACCCACGTGGCATCCGACCCTGGTATTGCTGAGCTCCTCGATCAGTTCGTCCATGTAAAGGTTGAATAGGACTGGTGACGTAAGTCCACCCTGTCTTACGCCGCAATTAAGCGTGTATGTGTGTGAAAGCGAGTTTCCCCACCTAACCTGATTTGCCTGGTTATCGTACCAATACTGTAGTAGATTAATAACTTTCTGCGGAACTTTGGTTTTTAGACTAAGTTTACCCCACAGCAAGTTGTAGTCTATAGTGTCAAATGCGCGACTTAGGTCTAAAAAACATGCGTATACTGTTGTGTTTTTTGAGACATAATATTGAACGGTGTTTTTCAGACTAAAGATTGCCATGTCAGTAGAATGACATTTACGAAAGCCAAACTGAGCGGAATGCAATGGAATATTGTCTTCGTTTAGGTGTACATTTAAAATTCTTTCAAAAATTTTTGAAATTATTGTTGCCAACGATATAGGCCTATAGTTAGACATACTAGAAGCATCACCAGTCCTATTCTTTATGATCGGAACTACAATCGTTTTCATAAGTTCCCCGGGTAAGTAACCATGATCTATACATGAGTTGAAAAGAAGAGTACATTTCTCATATAATAAACGGCTGCCATACAATATGTGTTCAACACTGAGGCCGTCGTGGCCGGGAGACTTGCCGCGCTTCATGCTCTTTACACACTTGAACAGCTGATCCGCGGTCACGTGCAGATGCAGTGCGCCGGCGGCGGCGGCGGCGCAGGGGGGGAGCGCGGCGGGGGCAGCGGCGGCCGCTTCTCCCGGCCCCGGTGACTCCACACTCGTTTTATCACTACCGCTAGGCTTATCTAGCCGACTTACAGATTTAAATTGACTGGAAAACATGTTAGCAATATCGAAATGATTCTGACTACCGTTTATTGATACCGGTATTTTTGTTTTATAATTAAGCTTGTTAGTTTCTTTCCAGAAATTAGCAAAATCCTTTCGATATCTGTACATAGCTATTATATTCATTTTAATCTTATTCTCATTGGATTGGCACCATTTAAGTTTATTTTTGAAGTCTTTTCTTGTTTTACACATTTCATCAAACAATGTACCCTGCGAGGGGCTACCATATAGGAGCCAGGTCTGGTAGGCCTGCCTAGCAGCCACATGGCAGTCCCTTACATGGTAGTTCCAGCCTGTAACATACCTTTTACATTTTTTATCCTTACCCACATAGGATCGAATGGCGGCCTTGGTTATACATTCAATCATCAGAGTATACATTTCATCTATTGCTTTTTTATGGTAAGAGTTTGTGCAGTCACCTTGTGAACACGATAACACAGGCCATGTGTGTGATTTGATATATTTATCACATAGCTCAGCGTAACAACGTATCTGGTCTGATGATCTATCGCCCCATATTATCCTGTTCACACTCTGTTCACTCTGATTTACAATTTTCGGCAGAACTACATCTATATTAAAGTCAAGTACAAGAGGAAAGTGATCAGAACCGTAAACATCATTCAGAACGCGAGCACCCGTAAACATGCGACAAGCTGCCTGCGTTACGACACAGTGGTCTATCCAGCTAGTCGTATGGTGTGCGTCACTGCGATACGTATATGTATTAGAAGCCGCTCCTAAGATAGAAATGTCAACACATACCCAGTCCTGGTCCTCACAGTATGCAGTTAGCTCTCGTCCAAATATGTGATGCACTTTTAACACATCCGCATTAAAGTCACCAACACATATCACATTTTCTTCACTATTGCTTTCAATCACCGCACTAATGACAGCCAGGCACTCAGTAAACAGTGGTACGTTATCTTCACAGCTAGTAGGCATGTATACTGTCATGAGAATGAAGCTCCGGTCGGTCGCTAGTTGCACGCGCACGGCAACCACGCGAGTCGACCCCGTGTCGATCGGCGTTACGCAAGGAAACAACGATGTCCTCCACATCACGGCGACTCCTCCATAAGGGCGGCCCTTCAAAACGCCCACGGACGTATCCACTGCGGATACACCGTGGTAACTGAAGTCAGGATGAATATTCTGTAGAAAATCCACATCGTCAGGAATAAGCCAGTGTTCTTGTAGAACAACTATGTCATTTGTTTTACATAAGTCACGGACTTGTAGTATATTTCGTTTTAGGCCTTTACAGTTGAAGGAAGCTAAGGTTGATTTCCTCATTTCGTGCTATTGTTCTTAGCGGGGGAAGCCTTTGATTGACGTTTGTTTTTATAACGTCTATACACAACCCCTTTGGGCCAAAATTCTTCGCTCAAAAATAGATTTGTCTGAGTCTGGTCAATCGTTATTTTAAATGACGAAAAATCTGTCTTTTTGTAGGAAGTCAGTTTTTCAACTTTCAGTGCAGCTTTGCCACTTTCCTGTATAAATTCTTGAATGTCTTTTTCAGACGTGTCCGGTTGGAATCTAGATGCGTAGATATAGGAAAATCTAGGCACTACTTTGATTTTGTTCGACGTGAGTGTAGCTATTCCTTGTTTATTGTAATTTTTCCTTTTTAAAAAACCTATCCAACGATACCACACATCTCCCCACACATTGGGGTAATCGAGAAAAAAAAATGTCATCCCCACTTCACGTGTAGGGGACGTAACCTAAAAAAAATTTTTTTCATGATTTTATTTTACCACTTTGCCAAATTACAGCTTTCTAGTACTAAGCGTCTCTGAGCTAAGCCGCGAACGGACGGACGGACAGATGGACGGACATAGCGAAACTATAAGGGTTCCTTGTTGATTTCAAATATATGTATTGAAGGCAAAGACATATATATTACTAGCGTAAGGACATGGCCTATGAGCTTGACTTTTGTCCCCAGTTCGTTGGCTCTAAAATGCAAGGAAAAATGTCAGTTTAGAGCACTCGAAAATATATGACACGATATAGTTCATATACCAGTTATGACAGATGGCGCAAATTTTTGTTTCTATGAAGAAGGTTTTTGTAAAATATTCTGACGGGCCTATCCTTACGCTAGTAATATATAAATCTATGATTGAAGGTTAAAAAGGTTTAAAATTGTTTATTGACTGACATTGACATTTTAATGGTTTTTCAATTGAGTAGCTAAACTGGTCATCACCAATAAATACGCAATGACATCGAAAATGTTAGTTTGTTGTATTGTTTGCTGTAGACTGCGACAACAAACATCATCTGCATAAAAGGTCTATAAATTCAAAGTATTTCTTTGCCACATTGTAACCATCAAAACCTAATTAATTCATTAAAAAATGCTTCCATACAATTAGGAAATACAGAAAAATCCTAAACAATTCAGATATGACAGCAAAATTTTTGAAATTGTAACCCCATCTACCCAGTGTCACAGAACTATATTTTTGCTAATGAAAGTATTGTAAAATTAGTTCTTGAAATAGGTACGGCAAAGAACACAAATCATTTTTTAATGCAAGCTTTGATAAGTTATTATAATTCAAGATTAGAATAGAATAGAATAGAACAAGAGCATCGGTGGCGCGTTGCGGCTCTCAATGGACACCCAATTATGGAGGTCCGGGTTCGAATCCGCACGGAAAACATGCCATGTACCAATGAGTTTTTCTAACTTATGTACATAATACCGACTGCTCTCAAACGGTGAAGGAAAACATCGTGAGGAAACCTGCATACACTGAAGAAGAAATTCTGATGTGTATGTGAAGTCTACAAATCCAATTGGGCATGCGTGGTGGACTAATGCCCATACACCCTCCCTGAGGGTAGGCCTGTGCCCTGCAGTGGGACGTTTATAGGCTGATGATGATGATGATGAGAATAGAACAGATGACGATTGACAGTCGAAGCTACGAACGCGTCAAAAAAATCAAGGAACTCCATCCTATAGTCTAGATGTCTAGATTCTAGACATATTCTTTATCCAAGAATGCAAGATTGATATCAAGGTTGCCTGTTATTTAGTATAATACGACTTTTTATCTCAACTTGAGTGACATGCATGAGTGTTTTATTTCTAAAACGTTTACTTTCGCAATTCCTTTGTGGATACTTTAATACTAATGTTCTCAAAATATAAGCTGTTTGAAGTTCTAAATATTTAATACAGCTTATCTTTAAAACTCTTAAAGTAAATAAAATACAGTTTGAATAAAGTTGCCTTTTTTTAACACAATTTCAAAAACTGAGTAGATTTTTAGAATCTCTTAAAAGCTAAAAGGGTTTGTGTTTTAAGAAACCAATTTTTAAAAATATGAGGAGAGATACATAATATATACTATAATTTATATTATGAATCTCTTCTCATATTTAAAAATTGTATAGTATACAAAATCACAATCCTGATTCAGAATTTCGTATGTGTGTTGCAGGTCTTACAGTACCTACCCAACGGGCACAATATTGCTGCATAAAGGCGTTAGAGCCAATGCAATTATTCCTTTAAGCTGCTAGGCGTAAGCGATAGAGCGTGCTCAGCAGGCCTTATGCAGCAGCACTATAGCCAAATAGGCACAATTTTATACGGCCTTAAGCTTCAGAAGAGCTATAATAGTAGCTGCTTAAGATAACTTCTGCCACGGAATATATTTCACGCTTTGATCAGTTTCTTTCTCTGAGGTTTCTCCTAATACGCCAGTAAAATTATCGGGCATAGGCCCACCACACATTCCCATCACTGTGAATCCTGTAATCCAGGATCAACAGCGGCGACCATTCACAACACTAGACAATTATAATAATAAATAATAAAAATAGTTTATTTCTCTCCACATACAATAATATACAACAAGTGGTTTAGGTGTAACTGACTAGTATTAAATACATTATTATAGTAATGTGGAGACTGGTGCCTGGACTAAGTTCACCTTGCGGTGAGCTTGAAAAAGGTGTCACAAGACACCAGGCCTCCACCCGCACGGTACCTTTACAAGAAATTTGTCTAGGAGAAAGTTATTACAAGTAATTCTTATATGGATAATAGGTTTTTATTTTTTTTTAAATCCAGCGAGCCCGGGGGTGACTCTAATCTGTCTTGGAATCCGCAATGAATTAATTAAAGAAGGTAGGAGGAGTAGGAAAAAGAAATATAATAATAATACGCCAGAAGAAGTAAAACAAACCTTATCCCTTAGACGTCTCGTAAAAGAGATTTACTAGAAATAGAACCGGTCAGGTGCGAGTCGGGCTACTCGCGCACCGAGGGTTCCGTAACACCACCACCCAAAATATTGACATACAAAAATAGTTTTGTTTTCTCCGGGACCTTCAGCGCGAGACCGACTCACACTTGGCCGGTTTTTATTACTTGTTGTTATACTGTAGAGTTTGCTCTATCACACCAAGTTTGACGCTTGTACGTATTACTGTTTTTACGAGGGAGAAGAAAAAACGTTGATAAAAACTAGTTTTTTATATGAGGGCCCCCTCTTAATATTTCGGCATTTTTACTAATTGTTAGCAAATCCGCCATAATAACGCACATTCTGTGAAAATTTCACTTGTTTAGCTGTTACGGTTCAAAAGTTACAACCCTAAATAGGTAGGACAGACAGACAGACAAACAGACAGACGGGCGGACGGACGGCGGGGGCGGACAACGTAGCATAGGCTTAGTAAAATAGGGCCCCGTTTTCATCTTTTGGTTACGTAACCCTAAAAATGTGTTGATCTAAGGCGGTGTCCTATTGCCATCGCACGCGCGATGGTGCGATGCGATGTGATCGTACTGATGGGTAATTCTCCGAAATTTTACAAATCGTTGAAATTTTTCCATAGAAAAATTTAAAAATTGAATACCATCAGTACGATCACATCGCATCGCACCATCGCGCGTGCGATGGCAATAGGACACCGCCTAAGGCGGAAGGAAAAATAAGTTTTATCTTTTATTTTTATATCCACTCTGTTATTTAAAAGCAGAAAACTTCTTATTCACAAGTTATCAACCTGATCTGATATTGTATTTGTATCGATTTATATTTACTTCATTTATTTCTGACGGTTTCTAAGCGAGACGATGTCCATTGGGAAATCATTGAGCCCTCGACTTTGCTGCCAATGAAATCTTCCCTACTATTATGAAACTAGATATCAGACCTGGTTGAAAGATTTTCTTAAAAAGTTGTGTAGTTTCATACATATTTTGGTATTTCTTAACAAACTAAAGTTTTATAATCAACTTTAAACGTTATAAATGTTATACAGGGTGTACAATAAAATGGGACAGCTACTCAAAGGGGTGCTTCAGACCATCAAACTGAACAACTTTCTCTATGGGACCAATATCGAAATCGCGAAAAAAAAATCCGCTCTCCCATACAAAACTGCAAACATAACTCGACTGAAATGTATGGGACAGCAGATTTTTTTTCGCGATTTCGATATTGTTCCTATAGAGAAAGTTGCTCAGTTTGATGGTCTGAAGCACCCATTTAAGTAGCTGTCCCATTTTATTGTACACCCTGTATAATACTGGAGAATTTTTAATTCAGTGATGGAACTTTAACGATGCATTACATAACATACTTGTAAAACTGGAACTTTTACTATAGAGCCAACTTCGAAATTGTATTGTATCCACTGAACATCATAGTTGTCATAGTGTCCTCGGGCTCACTCCCCGTCACACACTGGACAGATTCTCAGTACTAGTGAAACGTGGATGTTTTGAGTTTTCAGAATATATCTAAGGCAATACAGTCGTGAGCTTTGAAATCGAAAAAAAAAAAACACTTGTTCCATACAAAACTGCAGATTTCTTTTTCGCGATACCGTAGTTGGTTCCATAATGAAAGTTGTTCAGTTTGATGTGTTTATGGTTAAAAAATCCGCACGGACTAAAAATATATCCTGTAGTCAACATGCAAAATTAAGAATTTACGATCCTGACGCACATCTCTTGCCTTTAAATTTTTAACATTTAAAAGCCGTTTTAACCACGCTTGTCGGATTTATGCAGTTAAATACCAACTTATAACAGTGGAGCGACTTTAAAAATTAAATAAGATTTATAAATATAAATAATAAATACCTGTTTAAATTTTATGTGATATGAATGTAAATAAACGCATCAGATGAAATTTCAGTCGTAAAAGATATTTAATCCGCACTGGGTACGCGTGGGCATATGCAAATATGCATAATTGCATAGTAGGTGGGCGCGTATGAAA
Source organism: Agonopterix subpropinquella (assembly GCA_922987775.1). Lineage (NCBI taxonomy): Eukaryota > Metazoa > Arthropoda > Insecta > Lepidoptera > Depressariidae > Agonopterix > Agonopterix subpropinquella. The sequence goes on along the minus strand of OV277704.1, from coordinate 7,408,646 downwards.
TTGTTCACTCTCATCATTATTGGCGGGACGAGTTTTCAACAATGTGACATGACTGTATAGGCTGATTTTGAATAACATTAGTCAAACTATTGCAGTTTCTACAGACAAAAGTCTTCTTTCTTTAAAAGGGGAGAGAGTGACCTGTATTCCAGGCTGACCCTATATAAAACTTTGTAGGCAACATGCTTTTAGGCTTTTTTAATTCCAATATAAATAATTATATCATGACTCAAGGATCGCCATCCAGTGGAATCACCTGTTTAGACTTTATAATTCTATTGGTAATTAAAAAAATCGGTATTTATCCCTAAATATAGGGTCTTTCATAATATGCTGACACTTTTTTAAGGGGATGATCAGACTGTCAAACTGAATAACTTTCTCTATAGCACTAACATCGGTAAGGCGAAAAAAAATCTGCTTCTCTATACAAAACTGTAAACCTACTCGAGTCAAATGTATGGAACAGCAGATTTTTTTTGCGATTCTGATATTGTGCCCATAGAGAAAGTTGTTCAGTTTGATGGTCTGATCATCCCTTCTCCCATAATACTTTCCACCAGAGCTGTCCAAGCGAAGACGAAATCCACACATAGCTCTATCGCGCCAATCAATCAATCAATCAATTATACTTAGGCGCGTCATAGGGAAAGTAAAGCTATACTATTGGTGAAATTTTTTCCTCGCACATCGCCTTATCTTAGCATAGTTCTGGTGGAAAGTGGATTGTATGTTGGATGAGGGCAGCGCAGGACCGGTCGTTATGGCGATCCTTGGGGGAGTCCTATATCCAGCAGTGGACGTCCATCGGCTGAGATGATGATGATGATGATGATAAATATGTACACCCATATTTTTAATTACCATCTGTAGTGTATGCTATTAAATGAAAGACGACCGGTCCGAGCAATCGTTTATTCCAAACTAGAAAGTACCTACATGAATGACGGGGCGAGCGTCACCTTATAGATATTCATATACCTACATATAGTTACTTATTCTATCTAGTTATTAAACCCTACAGAAATTATCTATCTATGTATATATCAATGCTAGTACACTACACCATCGAAATTTTAACGGTGTATTCAGTTCAGATAATGAAAATAAACAACTTTCCCTAAGGCACAGGATCAAAACACAAAAAACCTTTTGGACTTCCCATAGAAAATCGATCAGCTAATCCGCACTTTTGTAAGAAAGATGAAAAAAAATCGTTTTTTGACCCTAGTTCCTTAGGGAAAGTTGTTTTCTTTCATTATCTGAATATCTACACCCTTAAAATTAAGTTGGTAATTAAAAAATCCCGTAATTATTGACTGATGAAGTCATGACATAAAAATTTTTGTTGAATTACAGATTCTGGTTTTGCGTTCATTTGTGAACATTTGTTTCTCAATATTCCAAACATTTATCATTATAAAGAGGTTGTAGGCTAAAATGACTTAGCGTTTTGCTAAACAATATGGAGAATTAATGTCTGGTCTAGACAGTTCAGGGCCAAAGTACTTCCATGCTGATTAACGAAGGCTGACCCCTTTTTCTCTCTGAGTATAAAGGCAAACATCACAATAAATCTGTTTGTTAGGTTACGACCCGAAAAACTTGCATGTAATTCCGAGACAAAAACTACCGACTTTCAATCTTAAAAGCGTGTAAATGTGACAAAATTAATAAGGGCCTAGTCACAAAAAAGAGGGTCATAATGATTCTATTATGAACCCTTACCATCGAAACAATAACAATAATTCCGGAACTTAGATTAAAGGAGCAAATTGGTAGCCGACCGCATGAGGCGTGCGGTCGCGACGTGTCGCGGCGACACGCCGCGGCGACGTGTCGCCGCGACACGTCGCTGCGGTCGTGAATTGGAAGCCGACCGCACGCCGCAACTGCACGCCGCAGCTACAGACAGTATTGCCAACTTAGGGTATTTTTTGGGGTAATAATTTTCAGTAGGGTTTTAAGATTGAGGATGATGCTTTATATCTACTATGCCGTAACTTGAGCTCTAATAAAGGGTGAATAGAAAAGATTTTCGTAAAAACGAATAAGTAGAAAAAATTTCCGTAAAAAGTAAAAACATGTTTTTTTATTTGTTTCCCAAAATTATCATCTCGTATTTATTATATCTAGTAATATTTAAACACTGTTTTACCAAATACCAAACGCCAGTATGATTTATTGTTGGAATTTAACGGAAAATGTGGTTGAATATAGAAATTTCATTAAATTAAAGAAATATCGTGGAATTTGTATGAATGGGTCTGACAAACGTTTTTCACTTTACATGTCAAATAAATCTTCAAAAAATTACGAAAAAAACTGTGTTTTTACTTTTTTTATATCTTCAAAAATGGCTGAGATATTAACGATCAAATTGCGTATTTCCGGACGAAGGTTTTTAAAAACGCGGGCGGGCGCCCACTAGCCGATGACGTCACACCCCCGGTCATTCGTCAGTCGCGCTCTCGTACGCTCGCTGCTGTGCAGTAAACATCGAGTTCTCTTCAGTGAAAATGGAAAAAAAAGTATTGTATTGTGCCTCAGTGTTTCAATTCAACTGTGAAAACACCCGATAAACTCTTTTTTTATGTGCCTGAGGACCCAAAAATGAGAAAGAAGTGGATGACGGCCATAAAAAGAGTAGATGCAATAGGGCCTAAAACTAAAGCGCACTGCTGTGAAGACCATTTCGATGTTTTTAAACTAATAAAACACAAATAATCATCAACAACAACAACCTCGTACGTGCAAGATGTGGATTGCGATTGCGAGTACCTACTCAGATTTTTTAAATCGTTGTCCATAATGTAGGTCCTAAATAAAACACACACAGACACACTTTAAGAAAGGTTTAAGCTTGAACAATTACCTACCCGACAGTAGGTAATGCTTACATAAAACATACACACCTTTTCATCTTTATTCCGCGAATTTGACAGCCCGGTAGCACAGTCGGTAGTGAACCTGCCTGCTGTGCCGAGGGTCGCGGGTTCGAATCCCGTAAGGGACAAATATTTGTATGATGAATATGAATATTTGTACCCGAGTCATGGATGTTTGTTACTATGAGAGCAAACCGATCAAAGCAAAAAAAAAATCAGCTGTTGCATACATTTGAGTCGAGTAGGCATTGCAGTTTAGTATGGGACAGCAGATTTTTTAGTTGCTCCGATTGGTTTGCTCCCATAGTGAAAGTTGTTCAGTTTGATGGGTAGACTCTTAGTTTAAAAGGATGCCAATGATATCAATTTCACCCTGTATATATGTATTCTATATCGTTGTCCAGTCATCATAATACAAGTCCAGGCTAGATTCTGGTACTTTAAATGTGACTAGATAATTTGTGTGACATTGTCCAAGAAATTATTATTAATTATTATTATTTCGGCAGCAGTAATAATCCTTATTCTTCATAAAATATTGTGCCACCATCAAACTATCCACTCTTGGCAGATTGTCCGACTGACCTTTTTGAAAACCTTCATCCATTCTACACACCACACGGTTTACTTTAGTGTAATCGGTTATAAAATTAATGTAAAAGTATTATTTCCTTGAAATACAAGCACACTATTAGGTATAAACGAAATTAAACGAATTTTTGACGAACAAACGAAACAAAATGCACTGGACCGAGCGCCGCGCTGTGTCGCGGTCGCGGGCTGAGCGGGGCTGTGACGTCAAAGCGTGAGCGCGCGTAAACTCGGAAATTTTAAAAAGCGCTTAAACTTCTCGTCGTCATAACTTCGGAAATACTGCATGTATTGAAGTGAAATAAAAACTAATGTAATGTACATGATCTACGCTAAGATTTTAAGTGTATTTTTTAGTAATATTTTGACCCTTTTGTGTTCCCCATTATCGTGTTATACCCGACTTTTATGTTCTATCGCATACCACTCAAAAATATCGTGAATCTAAAATAATTATCGCATGCTGGCAGCACTCGGCGACACTACTGGTCTGCGGTCGAGCGTCAGTGAAGCTCGACCGCACCGCAGTGAAGTCGAGCAGCGTGTCGCCGGCTGCGCAGGGTATTTCATAGAATTACATACAAACCAGTAGTGTCGTCGCGACATGCGGTTGCGGCGTGCGGCGTACGGTCGCCTGTCAACCGCCACCTTAAGATTCGATTATTTCACTTCGATCCCCTGTCGCGGACGATCAATAGAAACAACATGTCACACAAAATGACACATTGCGGTCTATCATCGGCATATAAACGAAGTGAATTAGGTAACATCAATGCGGTACGGGAACCGTATTCCAGTGTAACACGCACTTCCCACTGATCGCTTTGCGTTCAAGTACGAGTCTGGGTTCAAATCCGCACGCACAACGTGCCATTTGTGAATATACAACGTGTTAATGAATTAGCGCAAAACCTCATACACCCCAACTGATTTATAACAAAATAATTAGATTGAAACAATAATTTCATTATTTTGATAGTTAATATTTAAAGTTATTAGCACTTTAAATTTTGAGGCAAAAATGGTTTAGTGATGTGTGTATGTATATATATATATATATTATAGGAATATATCGTTGTAGTCCAGTGAAAATATTTTCAATTGGAACATCGACAGTGGCATGTTTGACAAAGGTATACGAACTTTTAATTCCATCCGCACTACATTTTATGCACATGTATAATGGATTTTAAAATTGACGCAGTACAAAAAGCTTACAGCAATAGCATAATTTTGCAGAACAAATTATATTATTAGAACACTGACATAAACTCTAGTGTTAGACACGCAATTTATTAGAATCATCAAAAGTCTGGTCATCAAAAATGAAAAATATATATAACAAGATATCAATTCCAGTCAAGTCCGAGTCGAGTTACGAGTTTGTGGTGTGGTATGAGGGTTCTGTACCACACCACAAAAGTTTTGCCTTCTCGTGACGGTACCTTTAGCGTGAGACCGACTCACACCTGGCCGGTTTTTATTATTTGTTGTTATACTGTAGAGAGGTTAAAATGGAGGAGGACGACATATTATTGCGCCGACCCCAGGTAATGGGATAAGGGCAGGAAGATGATGATAGATGATGAGATGTAGAGAGGTTGCTCTATAATTACACCAGGTTTGACTTGACGCTGGTATATATTACCGTTTTTACAATAGAGCGATAAGAAAAAACGTAGATAAAAAATGGTTTCTTGTTGTTTGGAGGACTCGTCTTAATTATTTGTTAGCATATCCGCTAAATAACGCACATTCTGTGAAAATTTCACTGTCTAGCTATTACGGTTCACAAGTGACAGCCCTAAATAGGTAGGACAGACGGACAGACGGACAAGGCAGCCTTAGAGGGAGGTTACACGGTCAGTATTTCATCAGTCTGGTCCATCAGTCTCGTCATGTATATTTGATTTGAAGGGAAACTGACTCGAGATTGACCCGACTAACATGGTGTTTCAGTATATCAGTTTCCCTTCAAATCAAATAAACATGACCAGACTGATGGACCAGAATGACGAAATACTGAACGTGTAACCGGGCTCTTATAAATAGGGTCCCGTTTTTACCCTTTGGGTACGGAACCCTAAAAAGAACCTTGCCATACAGGCTATTTATTTACAAATTAAAAGGTCGAAGAAAAATATCGTAGTAAGAATTCTCAATCCGTTGAGTGAAACCGCCTAGTCACTTATTTGTGAACAGTGGGCGTTATCTTCACTAGATTTGTTGGCGCCGGCGCCGGGTCTCAAGGACTGGGCAATTTGGCAAAGCCCCATTAAACCCAAGCACTTCTTTTCTCTTGCCTTTTTTAGGGTATCGGTTTAAATTCCGAAACCTTTGCCATCGAAATGAGGCGATATCTACCTAAGGCATGGAGTCATTTATTGCAGTACTTAACGCTTATTTAATTTGCATTTAGTGCCGAAAAGGGGAATTAACTTAACTCGGAACAAAGTATCCCGTCGGAAAATACACAATTTAATCTTTAGTTAAGTTCAAAAACAATGGAATGTTTTAGTTTTTCAAAGAAATTGAACTTACTTCATTGTTGTGTAATGTTCGTTATTTTACAAATCCATTTTATTTATTCATAACATTAAGAACATTTACAGCATAAACCTTTTTTTAGAGCAGCTATTCTGTTTATTTAAGGCTATAGTAAAAAAAAAGAAAGACATGAAAAATTAATTAAAAGTAAATACATTAAATCAAGTAGAAATGAACCACTATTACAGCATTGATAACATAGCAAACTTATCCTTAAGTAACTGTAAGCTAACTACAAAATATATCCTTAATAGCAACTTGCTAGCCGACCCATGCCTTTTTTTTTGCAAAAGTAGCTCCAGTCTTCAGTAGTGTACATGCTTTGGAGACTACATACCCCTGAGGCTTCTATTCTCAGCATTAGGGATAATCACCGTGAGCAATTATGTACGTAATTTATACACGTAATTTATATACGAAAAAAATAGAAATAGAAAGAACAGTTCGTTTGAAATAGAATTCGCCCTTGACCATCTAATTCAAAGAAATTGCTACAGTTTTCTAAATAAATATTGATAAAAGAATTACACTGATCTTGTTATTTATCAAACCATCAATTCGATTCTACAGTAGGTATATTATAGTTAAGTATTATTTTGTATGAACTTCATCGACTTAGTCTGAGATTTAAATCTTATTTGGTAAATAGAACTATTAAATATACTTATGCGATAAATAGAAGTTCAGGGAATGAAAATATTTCCAAGAATTATAGGGGCATTGATTGTAGTTACTGATATTCTCGAGATTAGAGGTGAAAATTAATCGAAACTTACCTAACCGTACTATCGGTTTAAAATAACAATGTGCATGACCTTGAAGGGCCGTTCGATAACTTCACTCGGTTGTAAAGGAATATAGACTCTATGTAAAGGAAATAATCATTTGAATGACTCGAGTGAAGTTCGTGCGATTGAGTGACGTCAAATTTGCAGGCGAGGTCATGCACATTGTTATTTTAAACTGATAGTAGGTATTATTCTACAAATACAAACAGGGTTCAAATACACCGAATTCGCTATTATTATACAGCGAATTCGTTAATTAAAACTTCTTAGCTAATTTGTTTTTTCACTGCTGTGTTTTTACCAAAAGTTCCTAAATATCTAATCGAATAAAAGTTAAACAAGGAAAAACTCTTTTCTTGTCATGTTACCTTCTACTAGACCGTTATAAATCAATTTGTCCTATTTTCCCACCTTTGATACATTTCCTTACTAACAAGATAAAACTGAGATGAATAGGTGAGAACTATGATGAACTGGGCTACCGAATAGTGAACTTTATTTAATAGAAACTACAAGCGAGATTGGATTGAATAGTTTCTGACTTTGGAAGTGCAATAGCCAATAGGTAAAGCTTTTAAAACTACTTTAGTAATTGAATCGGAAAATGAGTTTGTAGCAAGTAGATTAAACCGTCTGGTGTTCGATAGGTATATTATGGGCAAATCAATGCGGTGCATTTTGCGGTGTATCGCACGCACGTGATCACACGTTCGGGTTACGACACATTGATCGACATCGATCGACGGTTTGTCCTTACAAAAATCACGATATAGCTTGCGACGCCGTACGCATCCTTTAGCATTGACTTGCCGAACGGTGTACCGTACCTACTAATCGTGCTTTTTATATGGACAAACCGTGGAATGCTTAGACCTAAAGGTCGAATGCCGTCGATAAATGTGTTGTAACCCTACAAGAGGGACGCAACATGTTTCCGCAAGCGTGAAAAAGAAAGGCGCCACAATATCAACCAATCAGATCGCGTTAAACCGCTGAAACCTTATTCGCGCTAAGTTGATAACAGTTGATAGTACTAGATTATGATAGATTTATGATACCTATTACCTAGGTACCTCAAGTGAAAAAGAACATGATACTTACGTTTATTTATAATCGCATTCCGGAAAGCGCAGCGCAGCGTGGGTGGTACAACAACCGCACAAAGTGTAGAGGTGGCGGAAACCCGTTGGATGAGGGCAGCACACGACGAACGGTCGTTGTGGCGACCCTTGGGTGAAGCCTATGCCCAACAGCGGATGGACATCGTATCAGGTGCGATGATGATGAAGTTAAAGTTCACATAAGGATTCAATTACAACTAGACGTGCCCCAAATCTAGCAAAATTTATCTTAGTTCTAAAAGATTTTGTGTTTAATGGCCTGACGACTCGTGGAATTGATAAATGTACATTTTAGTCCCCAGATACATAACATTTAGACGAAATTCGAGTAAACAACCAAACGAAAAGCTGTTTAACTTTTCGTGTTTGTAGAAATCCTACGGTAATTTTAGATCTTAGTAATTTATTTACAATCCATTTAGAATTTGTAGAATATTTTAGTAAGTAAATGTTAAGACGGATCATGTCCATTGAATCAGACGCGCACTTGAATGAAGGCCGTTGGAAAACAAAAGATACGATGGATCAGGATGGGATGGCCAAGGCGACAGATTGCAACAGGAGTAATTGGAATGGAAGAGCCAACAACGGATCAAGGTTGTCCATTATACCCGAATTTTATAAAACTTTAACTGAAGTAGGAATAAGAAGAAGAATAAGAAGAAGAACTGCGAAAAACTGAAAAAAGTCACCTTTAAAGCCCCCCCCCCCTCCCTCGAGCTCACCCCAACCAGGACTTTTTTTTTCTTCAATATTACGTACCAATGGAACGTTTAAAAAAAGTTCCAAAACTCCGGAAATTATGAAAACCGGTGATCGTATGAGTGCTCGTTAACTTGTATTGCTTCAGTTAGTTAGTATATGAATATAAATTGAAAAAAAAAATGTCTGTTGAGTCAATTAAGTTTTCGAAAGAAAAAAAAAAGAAAGGAATGAATGATGATGTTGAATTTTGGAAAGATTTTTATTTTTCACGTGAATGGATTTAGTTTTTATGAAGCCAGATTATTTTTTATGCAGTGACATCCCTTACTATTGGTTGGTTTGGACCTACCAAACCGCAACATTTGATAGTGGAGTCTAGGAATGACAATAAAAATTTGTTAAAGCTTTAAATAGAGCACGAAAAGCAAACCTATTTATTTAAAAGAAGGGTAACATTATTCTAGAGATGTTAAAAATATCACGTAATTTTGTTACTAGATTTACAGAAGTACACTAGAGAGTGGAGGAAAATAAGCTACGTTCTGTAGCCGCAACATATTCTAGGATACAGTGACCAAGTCGACTGTTTCAATTTATTTTACGCTAGCTTTTTATCTTATGTCTATCCTTACAAAATTGATTTCTTTCTTGAGACAAAACAATTATTACTTTGCTTACATACATTTTTGAAATTTCAACCGTTCGGTTAAGGTATGGAGGTGCTACTGGGAATTTTCCTCCATTGAAAAGGGAAGATCTTCTACCAGGCTATGTGTGAAGCCTGGGGATCGGTCGTGGTCCAACAGTTTTTAGTTGGACCTTGTTATTATGTATATAATTATCGTTATCGAATCTCTGTGATTATTTCTTTCTCCCGATTCATGTCTTGTATAGGATTGTGAACCTTATATATAGCAGCTAACTAGTTACCAACGTGATGTCGTAAGTAGTCTCACGTTCACATTTGCGAGTGCGACCGTAGCGCCATCTGTCAGCTTTGTTGCTATAACTTGTGGGTCATCACTCATCTGTTGGCAAGTCCCCACAGTAATTCCCCTCAGACCGGAGGTAGTTGAGTTAATCGAAGTGTGCACTCTGTATCCATGTAGGTGCAGGGCTTTAATCAAGTGAGACTGACGAGCGATGTGCTGCGTGTGTGTGCATCTGTCAGAGAGATCAGTCCTGATGTGATGCGGGCGAGTAACAGGCGTGTTGAAGGCGAGCAGAACTGCCACGTGGAGGTGAGCTCAGAAACGTGGGCTGCGGGAAATCCTTCTATGCAGAAGCTGACTGTCGTTGAGGAAGCTGCAAGCCCAGGAAGCGGTGTGAAGACAGGTGCGATGGACCTTCGGGTCTTTGGTGTGACTGCTGCTTGTTTGATCTGGTTGAGGGAGTGAGGGTTTGTTGATGCTTGGTGCTGCTGCTCTGCGGTTTTCAGGTTGCGATGTTCTTTGTTGAGAGTCACCAAGGACCGGCCGTGGTCCAACGGTTCTTAGTTGGACCTTGTTTTAGTCTTAGCGGTACACCCCCGAAATTCAGTAAAATGCTACAAATGGTGTTAAAAGCATGAAATTCGGAGCGATTGATCTTTGGTTCATATAAATCCATCTGACTCGTAATACCAAAAAAAATAACAGAGAGGAGTTATGACGTCATCTTTTTTTTGTATGGATAAAAAAATACTTTATGATTTTTCCGAATTTACATTGCTTGATTTACAACTGCTCTGCTAGCTCTCTGTGTAGCATGAATAAAAAAATAGTTTGATGCTCTAGTAATGTAAATAGATCTTAAATAAATTGCCTGTATGAATTCACTACAGTGCCAAATCCGGGGACACAGGTTAGGTATCGACAGGGATTACAAATAAAAAAATTCATCACTATGAAACAAAGATTAAAAAGATTGTCTAATTTTAACTTGTTATAGTGTCATAAAGATTGTTATTAATTGTCCTCATTGTCCTGCAAATCGAAGGAAGCCTGGCTACCCGTACCCATGACTATCAAGTTCATTATTATGATTAATAAATGCAGCGTCATTAAAATAAAGTGTTATAGATTTTCGCAATGGTTATATTATATTACAACCTATCCAAAATTGTTATTCTTTCTCTAATTGTCCTGCAAATCGAAGGAAGCCTGGCTACCCGTAAAACTCTCAAGTTCATATGAATAAATGCAGCGTCTTCGAACGGCTAAAATATAAACGTGTAGCTTCGTGACTTCGTAAACATTCCACTTTATAAAACGACTAGGACTCTACGAGTAAGTAAGAAGTCTGTCTAGTTTAAGATTTTTTAAAGAAAATCTTTGTTATTTTGTAGAATTTGCTTGTTTTTTTTAGGATAATCGGTGGTACATTGCAAAGATACGCTCTTCCAAACATTTGGGCATGTAGACGAATCAATACTGGAGTACCGGATAGCTTTAAAAAGTCTATTGTTTCGGAACCGGTCAGCAAGAAATTACAACCTGGGTGAATTAACTTGGCACCTGGCTCGAACGACGTTGGTGTAAACAATAACAAATAACAGATAAAGAATAACTCGAAAATTCTAAAGCGCAGCGACACGTGCAACGGTAAATGAGATGCATCGCTACTGGCATCGCTTCAGAATTTTCGAGTTATTCTTTGGCTGTTATTAGTTATCGTTTACACCAACGTCGTTCGAGCCAGGTGCTAAGTTAATTCGCCCGGGTTAGTCATGTAAAAATACAAATTTAAAAGAAATTTAAAAAAAGTATATCACAAGAAAGAACATCTCATAAGCTTTCCAAAAACATTAAAATCAACAAGCTACGACTTTTAGGCCCGCTTGCGCCAGGCAGGGTTATCGTCATTAACTCAGAACTAGACACTACTTTGGAATTAAATTATAATTATGTCTTGCACCATCCTGTTTTAGGGGGCTAAACTTGTGTTATATTTAAATTTTAAACCGCCGATGTGGTAGGTTTAAGTCACTAAACTACGTGCTAAATATGGCTAAATGTCAAAATTGAGGCAACAGCTGTTTTTGTTGACATGATTGAAAACTGAATGATTTTAAAACAAAACGATGAAAACGAAATGTCATTGCCAAAATAAAACAAATGAGACAGACAAATACAAAGAGATGTAGTGTGAAAGAGATATGCTTATAATGTTCATTCATCATTCACTTTTCATATTTTGTCGGATTACATAAACTCTATGGTCATTTAGGATGTTGCCAGCGAAAAATAGAAAACTGTCAGGTTAGTTAACTATGAACTAGTTTTCATTGGCGCAAGACAATCTTCGATAACACTTTAGGTCGGTGCTACTAAACACGGGGTTACGCAATTTAACACAGCATTTGGCGCAAGTGGGCCTTAGAAGTTAATCTAGCCCGGTATCAAAACAATTCTTAATTCTTCCCCCTTTTAGGGGGTGATACCTATTTTGTTTATTTTCGAACCGGTTTTTGATAACCAAATTATTAAATTTAATATATATAGGTAGTTCAAATAACAGTGTAGATACGTTCTTTCTGCGCAGTGAATCTAACCGTTGAAAACACGATTCTATTAAATTTTCTCGATAGAAAAGAGGACCAAAGTAAGTTGAATTTCAGATTTATAACCTATTTTACAAGAATCACCATACACCATTTCTTCTGAATATACCACCATTTGAAAGGTAATTAATTATAGCAGCGATTCTTTGATTACATGTTGTAAAATTTCAATAAAGGATTTTTTATGTTTATGTTTTTTTATGTTTATTCTACACGATAGAGTTTTCCCCAAACACCCAAGAGAAAAGATATTGCTGAAAAATTCGTTTTTTTGCGATCTTGCTTTCAATTGAAGCGGGATGGCTAGTTGCAAAAGTTTGCTTGTTAGAAAGAGATGCTTGCAGTAGGGATTCCTAGCCTAATTCGAAGAATTTGAATGTTTTCACTACGCAGATATTTTGACGCAAATCAACGGTTTGATCTCCAACTGTGCTTTGACCATATTTTTTAAATATTCATTGATAAATGTCTATTTTGTACTTAAAAGATGTAAAAAAAAATAATTAAAAAAGCGTATATTTTTAAACTGTAAAGCTTGTATTCTAAATTACCTACATTTTTAAAGAAGATTATCCTAATCGGAGAAGTTTTCACGGGTTCTGAAATAAATACCTTCAGGTACTTAACTACAAAGAGGTTTAACTTATGCACGTTATAATATTATCATGGTAGCTCTCAAATGATGAAGAACTTCATCATCAGCCTACATTATGCGTCCCACTGCAGGGCATAGGCCCACCATCTAATCTGTGCCTCAGGGAAGATGTATGTTCGTCTGTCCATCACGCGTGTCATTTTGATAACGAAATCTGCACATCTGAGATTGTCCAAGGTACGAAGTGACACACAATCTCATTACCTTTAAAAAACAATTTGATCACATGCTGTCTCTTACCGTAGAGAGATGAAGATCCTCCGTAACGAGGCATTTGATTAAAGGTTATCATATTAGTTTACTGGTAAAGAATAAAGGGGCACTCGTTTGCTCTCGGACAGTGCACTTCATGACGGTTTAGTACTTATTTTTTAGGCCCTTAGACCATTTATATAGGGACCTGCCTAACGTTAGCATTCCCCTCTGCCAAGGTACAAGATCAAATGATCATGTAAATGTTCATACAATTTTATACCTTATCACTAAACGAGACAGCCTATAATTGCGGAACAACTCGTCTTGTCACACGAGACTATTTGTCATGATTTTTGACATTCAAAATTAGACTTAAAAGTAACGAAATAAAATTCATAGTTGCGTATTTCATGCTACCTCGTCCCCTGCAAAAACTGGCAGAAAAGTTTGTTAGTAGAATGACACGCGTAACTCGTCCATAATTATTTAAATGGTCTAAGGTTAGGCCAGATAAATTAATACTCTGACACCAAGTTCATTGCTACACTGGCACAGAATAGGTAGTAGGTATACAGTTCAACATAACACTGGGCCCGCTTAGTGAGTTAGGCTTTTGTTTTGTCCCACAGTAGAATTTTAATTAGAACGAACTTTTACCCGCGACTTCGTCCGCATAAATTATATACTTACCAGATTTTAAGTCAGATGATAAGCTATCAAACAAAAAAAGTTCCATCAAAATCGGTTCAGTAGTTTTTGCGTGATACTCGAACAAACAAACACCCAAACAAACGAACAAACAAACAAACAAACAAACAGACAGACAAAAAATTCAAAAATTGGTGAATTGGAATCAGGGACATCTAAAAATCATATCGTAATCTTTTTTTTGTAAATATCTTCAATGTACAGACACACTTCTGTTACAGTTTTATAATAGTTTAGATATCACAGAATTACATTTCTAGAGAACCTGTAATCGTATCATTTTATTGAACTTTAGAGAAATTCAGATTGATAATTACATTACGTCCAATTCTCCGAATAAATAATTTAATTGAAGACATCTTTCTTAAACAAACACTCAAAGGACATTCTAATTTAAAAACGGGATAAATAAATATCAAAATATATTCACAGCCCACTTTCTAATACAAAAGGGAAACTTAAACAAGGGTCGCAGGGACAAGTATACTGAATATTTTTACTCTAAGATGAGTGTTTGCAAGCTTAAATGTTGCGTATAATTTAACGGCCTCTCTAAGGAAAACAACAATTTATAAAAGACGGATGAGACTAAAATTTATTGGAATACTTGGGGAGTATATTTTAGTTTTTTATTGGACTCGGATCGTAATAGTCATAGGCAAAGAATTTTATTTCCTTTATGTTATTTGGGGCCGTTAGCATCTTTATGATTGTGGATTGCCGAGAAACTCATAAAAATACAATGAGGTATTATTTGATGGTCTAGAGTACATCTAGGCTATCTAGTCTTTGGTACCATTGTCATTATGCTTCCTTTTTCGGAGCTACAAGATGACTAGATAACACGAAGTGATTCAACTTAAGGAAAACTAAATGTAGGTAACGTGCTTTTTGAAAGCTTTATTTTGTTACCCTTCTGTTTGTAAGAGGTTATCCAGATGAGGCATTTTGAAGTACACACGGCGACAGGTCAGGTTACCCTGTTTGGACTTTGAACTATTAGAAGTCGAACGCTGCGAATCGTGCGAGAGGGTGCGGTATGTTGTTGTTGTTTCGTCTCACAGCTCTCTGCGCCCGCGCCGGCAGCCGCGTCTATGCAGGCTCTCTACCGCACTATTTTGTGTTTTGTACGTAGTGTAGTTATGGGTATATAGGGTACGTAACCTGATGTGTCGCCGTGTGTAAATTGATGCAAGTATCGTGCGCAGTCAAAATGCGATGTGCGGAAACAAGCAATTTTCATCGAAACGCAGGTAATATATAATACCTGAACAGAATCTTAGATATACCGATCTAGATCAAGTTTTACTTAGTGCCAACCTAAGAAAGCCCGTTGTACTTGAGATCGTCCGAGAAAGAAAATCCAGTATCGACACCCAAAACCGTTCCAAGGTTTTATGCAAAACGATCGCCGTCTGATCCCGAAAATCTTATTCATAATAAAAAACAAACCAAAAACACTTTGTTGGCTCTCACAATAAATTCGAGTTTTGATTGCTTCCATATCCTTGCAAACTTTCGAATAGCAAAAAGTTATAACCGTATTTCGTAAATAAACGAAATTTTGGCCTTGTGATTGGCTTCAGTGATCATTTACAAGTTTACAGCTTTTGCATTATTATTTATTTTGACTGAGATTGTAATTTATACTATTATAAAACTCTAAATGTTTGTTAGTAACATCACGCAACGAATTTTATGATACTTTTATTGTTTGATAGCTAAATATAATTTGTGCGGGCGAAGTCGCGGTTAAACTTTAGTAACATTTAAAGATAAAAGGTCAAAACTGGTTACGATTTGAGATGATCATCAGTCTACACACGGCCCACTGCAGGGCACAGGCCTACCCTCAGGGAGCATCAGTCCACCACGCGTGACTAATGCGGATTGGTGGACTACTCATACGCATCAGAATTTATTTTTTCACCGTAGCGCTTGTTTCATTACAAGCTGTTAATTTGATGCGTTGAAGTTGGATTTGTGCATCCAAAAGAACGACTTTCACTATGGGACCTTTCATAGAAAACTTATGCAGCATGGGTATGGGCACAAGGTGGTCCGACGATCTGGCAAAGGTGGCGGGAACCCATTGGATGAAGGCAGTGCAGGACCGGTGGTTGTGGGCCTTCTAGCCTGAACATTGGTCCATAGCAGTGGACTCTTTAACAGGAATCATCATCCTTGTACCTTTATCCTATTATTTGGGGTCGGCGAAATATTGTTATCTTCCTCTATTTGTCTCTCATCATCATCATCGTCATCATCATCATCTCAGCCGATGGACGTCCACTGCTGGACATAGGCCTCCCCCAAGGATCGCCATAACGACCGGTCCTGCGCTGCCCTCATCCAACGTTTTCCCGCCGCCTTCACCAGGTCGTCGGTCCACCGTGTGAGGGGCCTACCCACGCTGCGCTTTCCGGTACGCGGTCGCCACTCGAGAACTTTTCGGCCCCACCGGCCATCGGTTCTGCGAGCAATGTGCCCCACCCACTGCCACTTAAGTTTAGCAATTCTTTGGGCTATGTCAGTTACTCTGGTTCTTCTGCGGATCTCTTCATTTCTGATTCGATCTCGCAGGGAAACTCCGAGCATAGCCCTCTCCATTGCCCTTTGCGTGACTTTCAGCCTTTTTATGAGGCCTTGAGTGAACGACCACGTCTCTGTTCCATATGTCATCACTGGCAACACACACTGATCGATTTTTTTTGTCTCTATTACTCTATTAACCGTTATTTTAGTGTGACTCCGTTCCTACACATTATTACGTACCTATCATCTTTTAGGTACATCATCCACCCATCTTTATTCTTCCTCTCCTAATTCAGCTATCAACATTCTGATGGAAAAAGAGATGGGTCTACATGTCAATAGAATATTTTCGAAAACAGATACTCTTCTTCTTATCGTGTGGGCAGAGCCCTGGTGTCAGAGTTTTTTCAAACCGCCTTACGGCCTCTGACGTGGTTTCTATGTAACGACTACTACCACCAGAGATAGTAGCCGGGACCAACGGCTTAACGTACCATCCGAAGCACAGAATCATTTTTCTTTTCAGACAATCAGGTGATTCAGCCTGCAATGTCCTAACAAACTGGGGACAAACGCACAGTGACATATCACTAGGTGTCCCCCGTGGGAATTGAATCCATGACCTCCGTGTCGAGAACCAATGCTCTTAACCCATTTTATTATAGGGAGCGTTTAAACAGAAGTGACGTGGCGTGGACATTTCGCGGGCGGGGTGCGGCAATATAAACCTTATAGTACGTAGCATATAGTCGTTTGGAGAATTACGCCCGCGCCTCCAGGCGACGTCGCCTTGTGGCGGGGGCGCGATTTTTCTTTACGTCAAAAAACGACGCTATGCTACGTAATATAAGGTTTATATTGGTTTTACTTTGACTACCCGCCACCGCCACGTGTTTATTCTGTATAAACCCTACCTTAGACCACGGAGGCAGTAAACAGACACTAAACAGGGATATTTAATGCTGAACATAAAACAAAGTGAAGGAAAACATCCTAGAAACAGATCACTTACAAACTTTTCTCTAACTGTTCACGTTTTAACGTTTCCCGCTTGTACCTCTGAATCACATTAAGTATTGAGTCAATGTGAAATACAACCAGTGCTATTTAGTACTGCTTTAGTACTGCAGTTAAATAAAACGGTTGCGATTCTTCCGTGTTATAAATAGTGCTTAAATACTGAAACCACTTCAGAACTTTATAAGAGCAACTGTACTCTATTTCGTTAGCCTTTTTAACGTATTAAATGCAAAATAGACGTTGGTAACATGATAATAAAAGCGGTCAAGTGCGAGTCGGGCTACTCGTGCACCGAGGGTTCCGTACCACACCACTACAAAACACAACATTATTAACTTAGAAAAAAAACTTTTTTTGTCCGGGATCTTTAGCGCGAGACTGACTCACACTTGGCCGGTTTTTAGTATTTGTTATTATTCTGTAAAGTATGCTCTATAATCACACTAAGTTTGACGTTTGTATGTATTACCGTTTTTACGATAGAGCGTGAAGAAAAAACGTTGATAAAAACTAGTTTCTTGTTGAGAACCCCCCTTAATTTTTTACATTTTGACATTTTTATTATTTGTTTACAAATCCGCCGTAATAACGCATAATTTGAGAAAATTTCAACTATCTAGCTAGTTCAAAAGTTACAGCCCTAAATAGGTAGGACAGACGGACGGATGGACAGACGGACGGACGGACGGACGGACAACGTAGGCTTAGTAATAGGGTCCCGTTTTTACCCTTTGGGTACGGAACCCTAAAAAATAAGTATTTTTAAGAAACAGTAATGCAAAGGTGACATTTTAAAATGCCCATATCGCCTTTTAATTTGAAAAATAAAAAGTACTACACACACGCACGATCAACACTCCAAAAATGGCGGATACAAGATTCGTCATAAACGAATGTCTTCGAGCACTTTAACATATAGTATTGCTTGTAGCAGAATATCAGAATATCTCTGACTACCCCCTCGGGGAATATAGTCGTGAGCATATGCTTATGCTATTAATAGTAGCAGTACGCGACGCGACGCAGGTGAAAATAAAAAAAAACTGTCAAGTGGGAGTCGGGCTACTCGCGCACCGAGAGTTCCGTACCACACAACATTATTAACTTACAAAAAAGTGTAGTTTGAGACCAACTCATACTTGGCCGGTTTTTATTATTAGTCGTTATACTGTAGAGTTTGCTCTATAATCACACCATGTTCTACGATTGTGTGTATTATCGTTTTTACGACAGAGCGAGAAGAAAAAACGTTGTTAAAAACTAGTTTCTTGTATGAGGACCCACCTTAATTGTTGACTTTCTGAATTTCTTATTATTTGTTAACAAATCCGCCATAATAACGCATATTCTATGAAAATATCAAGTGTCTGACTAAATCGGTTCAAAAGTTACAGTATGTAGGACGGACGGACGGAGAACGTAGTCTTAGTAATAGGGCCCCGTTTTCACCCTTTGGGTACCTACGGAACCCTAAAAACGAACCGCGTTTTATCGCTTTACTTATCTACAGGGTTAGGAGAAAAAGAAGAAACTCTCACTAAACAGTGACAAGCGTAAATTATTCTTTACGATGTTGAAACACGAGCCGAGCAATAAATTTAATCTTTACTGTTTTAGGTCGACATGAGGCCAACGATCTTCCCTGTTCACACTCCATTACCATTATTTCTATTTAGTCACAGACAAAAAACTTCTAAAGTAACTACACAGAAACTCGAGCAGTGGTAAACAGGAAGGTTGTGAGAAAGTTTATGCTGTGTTTTTAAATTTAAATGTCTTCTATGTGTATTCATGGACAATAATGTTAGAATAAAAGAGATTAAGTGTTGATAACTTTATGCCAATCTTCCGGTTCAATTTAGAATCGTCTTTATTTATTTATGCTTATAAATAATAGGCCTGTCAATTTACGGAGTTTTGTTAGGTGGGGTAGGGAGTAATTATGAATTGGACTTTTAAAGTTTAACCGGCACCATTTAGTGACAAAAATACTATCCTAAACCATATTTAAAAAAAATTTGCTACGCAACTTAGATATCAAAATTGTGTGTCCGAGAAGACTTTTAAATTAATAATATTAATACCAATGCACTCATTTGAATTAGATTTAACAATATAAATAACTTTTGAGCAATAAAATAGGCACTGAAATTTAAAAAAATGAGGTATTTATTAGAAAATACGAATGTATTTTTCAAAACCTTCTAAGTAGACAAAAATATTTACACCATGTTTGAAGTATGTATAATGGTAAAGTCTTAAATATACATGTGCAAAAAAAAATTGCCATCATGTTTTTTTAGAACGAGATAATATCTAAATTTTAAAATTGGAACTGTTGCTGACGTGATTTTTTTTTTTATTTTGGCACTTTTCTAAGCTCAAATTGGCTCTTCGATATTAAAGCGAAATTAATATTGAAGAGCCAATTTAAATTCAATTATGAATTAGTCCCGGCTCAAACCGTAAAATGACTGGGCTATAAGCAGAAGAGGCTGTTCTTTCTTTAGTCAGTAACATCTATAGTTTCAAACGTTAGCATTATCTACATTACAGAACTTCAGACGTTGAGGAGGATAAGATAAGATTTTGAAATAACCTTCAAAATTGTCTTTGTCCTGAAAATCTTTGTCTATCCAAGGAATCTTGACGACGATGATTAAATGAAATACTTACAGTAAATACGTATTGGTAGACAGTTGCATTACTTTAAGGGGTGGTTTCACTCTAGATACTGAACAACTTTGCCAAAGAACATGAGGAAAATTCAAAATTTTCTATAACAGCAAAAATGCTAATCAGCAATTTTTTTTGTGAAAGTTGTTGCAGTTTCATAGCATGTGGCGATCTATTTCCACTGTCTACCCCAGTGGGACACAGGTGTGAGCATATTAATGATATAACCATCCCTTTTAATATTACTTCTTTGTTACACGCTGTATACCTAGGTATATAAATGTGTATACTTACCTATACCAACGTAAAATTTTTATGGCCGTTCTAAATTTTTTTTTTCAATTTCATTTATTTATCCAAAAGACGTTACAAAAAAGGTTTCTTTACATTAAATCTGCCAAACTGCATGACAGTTTGTTGGCAGATATAAGCTCTCATTTTTTACAGTTTTATTCTAACATAATACTAATGCCAACCAATACAATACTATACTAATATACTTATCTATATATATATATATACATACACATACACACATACACAAGCACTCATTTATAGGTACCATATGCAATTTTATTTATTATACGTTTTACTTTTTGCCTATTTAATAGTACTAGTCCAATGTGGTACAGTTTTCTAAGAGTATCTTATATAATTTTGATTTGAAAGTAAATTTTGTAATTTTATCTTGTCTAAGTTCTAAAGGAATCTCATTGTAGATTTTAGGTATCAAATATTTTCTTGTTCTTTGGCCGAAATAATTACAGATTCTAGGTACACGCAAAGCTCTTTTTGTTACTGCTCTAGTTCTATAGGTATGAGATACGGGTATTTTAAATTCATCACTGTCAAACATTTCTACAGCTAGCAGAAGCTTCACTTTATCCTGGATTGGCAATATTTTACAGATTCTAAACAGATTATCGTAATTTGTGCTATATTTTCTTTTTGTATGTTTGTCTACTAATATTTTCATAAATCGAACTTGCAGTTGTTTTATTTGTAATAGATATGAAGAAAAGGTACGGCCATAACTACTCAATCCGTATGAAAGCAAAGACTCCACCAGTGCATGATAAACCGCATACAATGTTGCCCTATTAACATAAAAACGAAGATGGTGAAATGTACTTAACATGTATCTAAGTTTCGCACATACTGAATTTACGTGAGTTCTCCATGACATGTTGTAATCTATGGTTAGCCCAAGATATTTATATTTATCTACAACTTCAATCCTGCTACAATTGCATGTTTTTATATTGTCATGGAGACACTCGTAGCCATGTCCTATTACAATTGGTATCCTACTTATGTTCCTATTATACGGTGAATATATATGCATGCATTGTGTTTTTTTCAGATTAATTATTATTCCATTGTCATGGGCCCACTTTATAACATTATCCATATCTTCTTGAATAATAACTTCAATTTTATCTAGGCATTTATCCGCGTATAATAGACAGGTATCATCTGCATACATATATATTTTACAGTGTTTTACAACGTTACACATAGCGTTAACATGCATTATATATCCGACGGGACCGTACACCGAGCCGGTTGGGACACCATAAATGATATCGGCCATACTTCCCGTGGTCCCCTTCACAACTGTTTGTAATTTTCTATTATGTAAATATGCTCGGAACCAACTATTTAACGGACCACGTATCCCACGTTCACATGATTATTACTGAAGCTAACGTTACTGCTTAAGTTAGCTGCAATTCATTTACGGATATAAAATAAGTAATATCGTTTTTATATCACACGTTGGCTATTACCGTAAACGTTATTCATAAAGAAATATACCATAATATAACAAGTGCGCATTAAAGAACTTTAATAACCAACTTTCAAGACACGGGTCATATTATACAGGGTGTACAATAAAATAGGACAGCTACTTAAAGGGGTGCTTCAGACCATCAAACTGAACAACTTTCTCTATGGGACCAATATTGAAATCGCGAAAAAAAAATCTGCTGTCCCATACATTTCAGTCGAGTTATGTTTGCAGTTTTGTATGAGAGAGCGGATTTTTTTTTCGCGATTTCGATATTGGTCCCATAGAGAAAGTTGTTCAGTTTGATGGTCTGAAGCACCCCTTTGAGTAGCTGTCCCATTTTATTGTACACCCTGTATACGAGCTGTTGCCCGCGACTCCGTCTGCGTGGACCTTAAAAATGTATCCTATGTGTTAATCGAGAACAATAGTTATATATCTGCGTGCCAAACATCCAAATCTGTTCAGTCGTTTATGCGTGATACCTTACAAGCATCCAAACGTCGTCACAAACTTTCACATCTAAACTATTATAAAACTGTAACAGAAGTGTGTCTGTACATTGAAGATATTAACAAAAAAAAAGTTACTATGTGGTTTTTAGGTATCCCTGATTCTAAATCACCAATTTTTGGATTTTTTGTCTGTCTGTTTCTTTGTTTGAACGAACATCACGCAAAAACTACTGAACCGATTTTGATGAAACTTTTTTTATTTGATAGCTTGTGATCTGACTTAAAATCTGGTATATAATTTGTGCGGACGAAGTCGCGGGTTAACTCTAGTTTATAATATTTGTGAGATTAGTGAGATGGTCCAAACATGGTCCTACTTGATATACCGACGGTTATTTAATGGGATTTTCAGACCATAAAAATGCACAACTTTCTCTGGACCTGTGAAAACGTTTTATAGCTGCAGAAAAATTGAATAATTTTATTGTTGCGTCCAAACTACTGTTAGTGTTAACCACAGCTGCCCCTATCCACTATAGCTTTTGTTTAACTGTTAAACAATATGATTAAATAATGAGGCAAATTTAATTTTAAGTATGGGTTACAATTGGAATGAGTAATGGTATTTACTTTCAAAAGGCCAGCTAGGTACATAGGTGGGATTTCATAGATGTGAAATTTAATAATTTAACAAAATTGTATCGTGCAGAAGCCCAATAATTATTATAATTTGAGAATTGCCATCGTAATATTATTGGGTATGGCCCGCAGCCTCTCAAGGTTTTTTCTAAAACTCTTATTCGTAAAAGAAGAGGTCTTTGCCCTGCAGAGCTAGCGCAGAACTAAAGATTTTACCACCATCAGCGAATTAATTTATTTCCAGCCCCTGTACCCGGACTTTCGATGTTTCGATGATCGCCCCTGTTTCGGTCCGCACTTCATTGTAATAGAGTTGACATTGGAACGAAAACATTCACGCAATTGCGAAGTTCGAATGTGCGGGTAGACCCACAGTAATTTCCTATGACTAGTTGAAGCTACAACGACGTTATAGTCCATTCTGTCCATACAACTTAACATTTTTGATACCTATACAACGTGTTAATGAATAAGCGCAAAACCTCATACACCCCAACTGATTTATAACATAATAATTAGATTGAAACAATAATTTCATTATTAGGATAGTTAAAATTTAAAGTTATTCGCATTTTAAGTTTTGAGGAAAAAATGATTTGTTATCTTTTCAGCACTGAAAGAAAGCGCTAACGTACTCATGGATACATTTTTATAATCTTGTCTTGGTAGTAAGTAGGGTGAGTGTGCCCGTACGGTGGGTTGACATCGGGTTCAGAAATTTTTAAATTTTGCAAACATATTATTTAATATTTTGAAAAAATTACCCCCTATATAAATTGTCTAAGCGGACAGCAGATTTTTTTTTCGCGGTTTCGATATTGCTTCCCTACAGAAAGTTGTTCAGTTTGATGTGATCGTCCACTAAAAACTAACTAAGCACTAGCTGAAACTCAGCTAATTTTGTTAGACTTTATATTGGGGGTGGAGCCCGTTATTTTACAACAACGAATTGAAAGGAAATTCGACTCCGAACAATACGCCACTGGCAATGCCCTAATTTACACCTTAGTAAACTCAGTACGGTTGCGTTAACGGAGCTCGTTTCAAAGGATTTTTCTCAGTCACGTTCTGAAGGACACTTTGCACTGGATTCGCTGACCGTTTCGAAATAAAATAGTATGGCCAAGAGCTTTTTAAAACACTTAAAATGTTTCGCTGACACGTGACAAGTTTACCTTTTGCAACGTGTAAAAGTTTTAAAATGCTGAGTGAAATTTTTAAAAAATATTTATGAAAAATATAATATTTATTTTAATGGAATGGACAACCTTAAGTTTTATTTAACCACCTTTTTTTAAAGAAATATATAAAAAATAGGTAAAAAATAGGACATACGTATTTTTCCGATTTAATTGAGGTGGTCATTTTTACAAGTAGGTACCTACCTAGTTACCTACCTAGATAATTTTGCTAAATAAATTATACTTCATATCGTCATAAGCCGTCAAAAGCCGTCATACTCATAAGCCAGTATCATAAATATAGTATAGGGGGAAGATAAATATTATGAAGCAAGACATAACAACACTACTTGCCATCTATTCACACTTATGACAACCGAATATTAGAATAAAAAAAAAAATAATAACGAAAATAAAAAAAAACATGAAATGTCAATAGTAAACAGATACCGTCTTGAACCATTTTGTCACCAGACCTCCAGACTTTTGTTTGAATTTGCTTTTTTTCGCCATCCACTACGATACTGAATGACACACCTGAAATTGTTATTAAAACTTCAGTTAAAACACAAACAAAACGAATACAAATAACTTTTTCAACACGAACGGTATTTTTAAATGTTATTCCGAAAAATAAATAAAGAAAAAAAAACAGATTCGCATTCTGTAGCGGTACAAAAGTAATAAAAAAAGTTGCATTGTCTTTTGTTTGCAAATTGTAATTTCTAAGGTAACGGATTGGATGCCGGCGGCCTTGAACACGTCTTCTGCTTGTAAGTCGAACGGAAGCCGTGCTGGCCCATTCCTTCTTCGTTTATGTATTTATCTTTATTTTTAACCATAGTCATAGTTGTAACATATACTTTTGTAAATATTACTACAGGGTGTAACAAAACACCCTAGTAATACTTAAGGGGGTACTTCAGACCATCAATCTGAACAACATTCACTATGGAGCCAACGTCGAGAAAAAATAAAAGAAATCTGCCATCGCATACATTTGAGTCGAGACGGTACTGCAGTTTTGTATGAAAGAGCAGATTTTTTTTTCGCGATTTCGATGTTGACTCCATATTAAAAGTAGTTCAGTTTGATGGTTTGAAGCACCCCCTTAAGTATTACTAGGGTGTTTTGTTACACCCTGTGTTTAGTAGGTTTAATTTTAGAGTGTTATTGTTATGTTAATAAATTATATTGGATGCCCCAGTTTCTATATGTTTACAAACTTATGATCTGTTATAATTTTTTTTACAATTTCATGTTTTCGGCTGAATAAGTAGAGTTTTAATACCGACTACTCTCTAACGGTGAAAGAAAACATCGTGAGGAAACCTCTGCATACGCTGAAGAAGAACTTCTGTTGCGTATGTAAAGTCTAATAATCCGCTTTGGGCACGCGTGGTGGACAGACGCCTATACACCCTCTCTGAGGGTAGGTCTGTGCCCTCCAGTGGGACGTATATAGGCTGATTATGATGTATTTACTCCCGTATCACAGCCCGGACACTGCATACAAAAATTTGAAATTGACAAGGTGACGTCAGCACATACAAAACCAACGAAATTCAACCTTATGTCTTCTTCGTAGAACCAGTGCGCGGTAACCAGAGGGCGATAGAGGGGGTGAGGTAAAAAGTTGGTGGGAGGAAGGGAGTGTCCGTACTGTATCTAGTAATAGATACTCTTTCTTATGCTGTGTCCGTGTCAAGGAATTTATGTTTATGGCCCCCTAGTGAAACTGACATCAAAATGACGTGGTAACGAATCGGTTTGATATTTTTCGTTTACAAAGAAAAGAAAAATGATTCCCGTGCTTTAGATGGCACGTTAAGACGTTGGTCCCGGCTACTATCTCTGGTGGTAGTAGTCGTTACATAAAAACCACGTCAGAGGTCGTAAGGCGGTCTGAAAAAACTCTGACACCATGGGCTCTGCCCACACGATACGAAGAGAACCGATATTTTTTCCTATTATTAGATTACTACACATATTATGTACAAGTAGCTAAACGTGATTTTCTTCAAACGGGAAGCCGGCAATAAGTTCTTCAGATATTTAGTATCAAACTTATACTTCCAACAAGCAGTACCTATACCTAATACCCAAAGAGAAGTCAATCGTAAGTAACCAAAGGTTTGTTTAATCCTTCATAAACATCGCTTAAAAAATGAAGATCAACCTTAGTAAAAGCCAAATCAAAAAATTTACTAGCTTAAACCGAAATTCATCAATAATAAAACACAGTAGGGTAATCTTCAAAAATTGCTCTTTGTCAAGCCATAAAGATTTTTCCATTAGGGATATTCTTTGCTCGAGTCAGATAAAACAAAGCTGGAGAATTAGGGAACGCTGGGAAAATAATGAAAATGAAAAGTAAATACTTTTATGCTGAAAGTCGAACGAAAATATTATAAGTGGGTAATATTTAACTTTCATGTACCTACCTTTTGAATCGACAGACAAATTCTGGTAGAATCATTGGTCCCGAAGCAACGAAAGCAACAAGCGATTCATTTAAGGCTACTCCTCCCATCTGCAAGGCTCTCTTTCTTACAAGCAAACTTTTGCAATTAGCCATCCCGCTTCAATTGCGCGGCTCCGGTCAGAATTTTCCGTTTTCTTTGAAAACCTGTATGATTTTTTATGAATTTTCAAAAAATAAGAAAACCACATCATTTTATATTGTATTGTGAAGAATATTGTAAATTTTCATATTCTTCTGATCAACAATGTAAGAGTAAAACGGTTACAATTGGAAAAAAAGAGGTGACTTTGGAGACGTTTTTCTTCAGTTTTATTAATTAAAATAGATTTTGAGAAAAACCACATCACTTCTCATATCCTGTAGATTGTTCAGTTTTGTTTTCTGCTTAAAAAGTGCCATAGTTAATGTATAAAATGGTTACAAAGTTACTCAAAACCGGGCGGACGCCCCTTAAGAACGTCCAAGTCGTCGGTCGCAAAAAAACGACACGTTACTTGCACCATCTTGCACGTTACAGGTAGAGATTGGTTTTACACACAGGAATTGTTTACCCTAGTACACTACAATTAATATTCGAGGGAGTAAAAGTTTTAATAATGAGTAAAAACTTGAAGATACAAGCATAGGTGTTCAATTCAAAGCTTTGGTTCACCTACTACACCACTTTGAACGTGTTAGAGTCCCAATTTCAAATTCTAACAAACACAAAATATCAAAGAGCTTCTTTCCAGCAAACTAGATGCCAATAACTATCCCTCGGTAGATGGATGCTTGAGCACGCGCGACCGCTCGATATCGTGACAGCTCACTTTTGACCCACTTGACTGGTCCTTAGAGATGCACATGTATCACGGAGGGGTGCTAAACTAATAACTGGAAACCAGGTCAGCAATCATCTACACGTATTCAGTTTTGAAAGAAAACAAGGATTTGTTTTTATTTCTACTTCCGTGCAGTAGATTGAAAATACGTGTGCATCACGCCGGTCCCACCGGTGGGAGAAAGCAGTGAGTAATGGGAGGTATATCGCTGCAAAATCTGCAGCTTCGTGTCTTTTTGTTAAGTATTTTTCGAGAATATATCTTTTGCAAACTACTTTATAGACACGAACATTTTTTACCTTTTACAAGGACAAAAAAAAGAAGTTCGTTTTGCTTTAAAGAATTTTATACTGTTGATGACAATTTGTTTATTATAAGGTTGTGATATAGCTGGCATAATTAAATATTAAGTTTTATTATGCCTTTGTAAAGAAGATTGGCAAATTTGGACCCAGCCATTTTTTATGAAAACTTAAAGCTCCTCAGGACGGTGGTCATAATTATTATAAACAGAAAAAAATGAAGGCTTTTTTTAAAAAAAACTTCCATATCTCCAGAAGTTAGAAATTACTAGTAAAATTTACAAATCATCCAAAAAGCTGTAGCAAAACGCAACCACGACAGCAATTTTCATCGAACATTATCACTGAGGTATTTTTTGTCGTTACGGGATGTATTTGGCTTGGTTGAACTGATAGTTCGTGATTAAGTTTTTTTCCATTATCATAATATTATCGTGAATTTGCATTAAACCACAATGAAACTTTTTTGACGACCCGGTTGGTGTAATGATTACCACGCCGGACTGCCAAACCAGGGTCCTGGGTTCGAATCCCGGTTCGGTCATGGATGTTATATATGTTTGTGCCGTTGTTGTATGATTCCCATAACAAAAAGCCTGAGGCTTACTTGGGATCATTACAATGTATGTGCCTGTGAGCGTTATTTATTATTGTTTATTTATTTATAATCCGTAGAAGATTGAATGGGCAATCTAATAAGAAAGATTATGAGTTTCATACACTTGCTACAAAAGGTATCATAAGGAGAAATACTTTTTCCCCAACTTCTACAGGTTACAACCAATTAACTTTTTGTTAGTTTTGTTTCACTCTACACATATTACACATAGTTTCATTCATGTACGAGACCTCTAAGCCTGGGTCTCAAATTACACGGCCGCCCACCAAATTATTTAATGGAAATTATATTTGCTGTCTGTGTCGTATATTTGTCAACGACCAAAATGCCTAGTCTTGACTTGTAATTTTATGTTGTAATTATACTAGTATTGTACTTTAGTAATTCGTTTTGATTAAAAGACGTAATGTTTTAAAGTTTCTGGTCGCATCTTCTATACGAAAAACCTTCCTAGGCGCTGGTAGAGTCAAAAAAATTATGTCAAATGCTATCTATGTCTTTAAAATAAAAGTGAAATGGTGTTCATTAGTAGCGCATTAATTGCGAACTTTCGTTTCAAAATGTTCGTGGCCCGAATTAGGTTTTTAGGCGAAAAACGGCCAAGTGAATGTCGGGAAAAAAGAGACATTGCAACGCGTGCTGCACAGCTTTTTTTGAATAAAGTCTTTTGATTTTGGGGCTATAACCAAGAGGTTGAACTCCCTGAAAACTGAAAGAGGAATTTTTTTGTCTCAATAAGTATGTAAATTACGTCATTATTAGCATTATTACAAACAGTGACCTCACGATAATCGAAACACAAAGGCACTAGACAATATCAATCTGGCACAGATCACCACTTGGCTTCGGATTCATCAATCTAGCACGCACAATCGGAGCATCAATCAAACATATTCTAATGGCCTCTTCCGACACTGTGTTACATGTCTCGGCTATGACGTATGGCTATTGGTCAACATAGTGACGATTCTGCTGCGATTTATCACTGTTTGTTTCTTGTTTAAGCGGGCTATCACAGTTCAGTGGCGCCCTCATCACATAAAAAAAGATTTCTCAATAAAGAAAGCCTAAATTAAAAAAGTGCTCAACATCAAAACTACAAAAGCCTTCAAGTTATTTTCATAGAATACTTTTATAGGTTCCAAACATTCCACTTTTAGACAATTTCGAATAAAAACAAAAGCGGCCAGTTCGAAATTTAAATAAAACCTTTGATGAGTTACCTCCTTGGTAGCCATGTTTCGGAGTAAAAGATCGTTCCATTTTCAAATTATACGACAGATATGAGTTTAGTATGTAATTTATTTGGCCGCTAAACACGACAGATATGGATTTTCATATAAACCTTCATATAATAGAAATAATTTCATATTTGGCCAGTACAGCAATTTCGATTTATCTCGAAGAAGGTTGTCAAAATAATGCTCACAATTCCAAGCATGTTTGAGAAAAATTTAAAAAACCTATAAAAGTATTCTATGAAAATAGCTTGAAGGCTTTTGTAGTTTTGATGTTGAGCACTTTTTTAATTTAAGCTTTCTTTATTGAGAAATCTTTTTTAATGTAATGAGTGCGCCACTGGACTGAGATAGCCCCCTTAAGGCGCTGTCCTATTGCCATCGCACGCGCGATCATGCGTCCGTCCGATGAAAATGATCGTGCGATCGTGCGATCAAACATAGGAATCAGTATTGACTGTCCTAATTTCGATCGCGCGATCATGCGATGCGTTCGAATTGTTCTATTTTCGACGCACGATCGTGCGATCGTGCGATCAAACATAGGATTCAGTATTGACTGTCCTAATTTCGATCGCGCGATCGAGGAGCGCGACGAGGCAAGGGTGTACCTACACTCAGCGGGACCCCGTGTCCTAGAACTTGTTCTATAGAATTTGTTCTAATTTCAAATATTATTGATTTCAAACATATTACAGCCTTTGGATAACGCACTTCCCCGGTTTGGAAGGGTGCGGGTTCAAGTCCGGCTCGAGACTTAATTTTTCAATCTTTAATTTGATTAGAATTTGTTCTATCGAATCCAATTAGAAATAAAATGTGTTCCGTCAAAATGGGAGAATGGCATAGGCAAAGATTTTTTTTGGTCTTTACGACTAGAATTCGAGTTTCAACAACAACAAAAAATGAAAACCGACTTCAAAGTAAAAAAGTTAAAAAATAATATTTCAGTTTGACTTTTACGTTCGAATCTATAAGAAAATTAATATTTTGTTTTATCGAAGTTTGATAAAGGTGAGAAATAAAACCTTTGGCCTTAATAATTAAACTCAAGTTGTTTTATTAAAATAATCAAGCACTGTTGTACAAGTAAGAACATAACATTGTCTACAATTGTATCATGGACAAACTTTTTCTATCATCAACCGTTGTCGAGATATCTGTCTATTACTATTTTAATTAATAATTTTTTGCAAATATCTCGTTTCGTATGCATCAAATCGTGAATAAAGTTATTACAAAACTTCTAGAACATAACATTGTCTACAATTGTATTTTTGAGAAACTTTTTCTATCATCAACCGTTGTCGAGATATCTGTCTATTACTATTTTAATTAATTCGTTTTTGCAAATATCTCATTTCGTATGCATCAAATCGTGAATAAAGTTATAACAAAACCTGTAGTACATAACATTATCTACAATTGTATGCTACACAAACTTTTCCTATCATCAACAATTTTCGAGATATCTGTCTATTACTATTTTAATTTATTCGTTTTTGCAAATATCTCTTTTCGTATGCTTCAAATCGTGAATAAAGTTATTGCAAAACTTGTAGAACATAACATTATCTACAATTTTATGCTGAACAAACTTTTCCTATGATCAACAATTTTCGAGATATCTGTCTATTACTATTTTAATTAATTCGTTTTTGCAAATATCTCTTTTCGTATGCATCAAATCGTGAACAAAGTTAAAACAAAACATGTAGAACATAACATTGTCTATAATTGTATCTGAAGGAAACTTTTTCTATCATCAACCGTTGTCGAGATATCTGTCTATTACTATTTTAATTAATTCGTTTTTGCAAATATCTCGTTTCGTATGCATCAAATCGTGAACAAAATTATGACAAAACTTGTAGTACATAACATTATCTAGAATTGTATGCTACACAAACTATTCCTATCATCAACAATTTTCGAGATATCTGTCTATTACTATTTTAATTAATTCGTTTTTGCAAATATCTCTTTTCGTATGCATCAAATCGTGAACAAAGTTAAAACAAAACATGTAGAACATAACATTGTCTATAATTGTATCTTTAAGAAACTTTTTCTATCATGAACCGTTTTCGAGATATCTGTCTATTACTATTTTAATTAATTATTTTTTGCAAATATCTCGTTTCGTATGCATCAAATCGTGAACAAAGTTAAAACAAAACATGTAGTACATAACATTATCTACAATTGTATGCTACACAAACTTTTCCTATCATCAACAATTTTCGAGATATCTGTCTATTACTATTTAATGAATTCGTTTTTGCAAATATCTCTTTTCGTAT
Source organism: Agonopterix subpropinquella (assembly GCA_922987775.1). Lineage (NCBI taxonomy): Eukaryota > Metazoa > Arthropoda > Insecta > Lepidoptera > Depressariidae > Agonopterix > Agonopterix subpropinquella. The sequence goes on along the minus strand of OV277704.1, from coordinate 7,376,841 downwards.
GCATCAAATCGTGAACAAAGTTAGAACAAAACTTGTAGAACATAACATTGTCTATAATTGTATTTGTAAGAAACTTTTTCTATCATCAACAATTTTCGAGATATCTGTCTATTACTATTTTAATTTATTCGTTTTTGCAAATATCTCTTTTAGTATGCTTGAAATCGTGAATAAAGCTAGTACAAAACTTGTAGAACATAACATTATCTACAATTTTATGCTTAACAAACTTTTCCTATGATCAACAATTTTCGAGATATCTGTCTATTACTATTTTAATTAATTCGTTTTTGCAAATATCTCTTTTCGTATGCATCAAATCGTGAACAAAGTTAAAACAAAACATGTAGAACATAACATTATCTATAATTGTATCAAAAAGAAACTTTTTCTATCATCAACCGTTGTCGAGATATCTGTCTATTACTATTTTAATTAATTCGTTTTTGCAAATATCTCGTTTCGTATGCATCAAATCGTGAAAAAAATTATGACAAAACTTGTAGTACATAACATTATCTAGAATTGTGTTCTACACAAACTATTCCTATCATCAACAATTTTCGAGATATCTGTCTATTACTATTTTAATTTATTCGTTTTTGCAAATTTCTCTTTTCGTATGCTTCAAATCGTGAACAAAGTTATTACAAAACTTATAAAACATAATATTGTCTACAATTGTTTTTCTGATTAACTTTTTCTATCAAGAACCGTTTTCGAGATATCTGTCTATTACTATTTTAATTAATAATTTTTTGCAAATATCTCGTTTCGTATGCATCAAATCGTGAACAAAGTTATGACAAAACTTGTAGTACATAACATTATCTAGAATTGTATGCTACACAAACTATTCCTATCATCAACAATTTTCGAGATATCTGTCTATTACTATTTTAATTAATTCGTATTTGCAAATATCTCTTTTCGTATGCATCAAATCGTGAACAAAGTTAGAACAAAACTTGTAGAACATAACATTGTCTATAATTGTATTTTTAAGAAACTTTTTCTATCATCAACAATTTTCTAGATATCTATAGATATAGGTTTTTGCAAATTTCTCTTTTCGTATGCTTCAAATCGTGAACAAAGTTATTACAAAACTTGTAAAACATAATATTGTCTACAATTGTTTTTCAGACAAACTTTTTCTATCAAGAACCGTTTTCGAGATATCTGTCTATTACTATTTTAATTAATAATTTTTTGCAAATATCTCTTTTCGTATGCTTCAAATCGTGAATAAAGTTATTACAAAATTTGTAGAACATAACATTACCTACAATTTTATGCTTAACAAACTTTTCCTATGATCAACAATTTTCGAGATATCTGTCTATTACTATTTTAATTAATTCGTTTTTGCAAATATCTCTTTTCGTATGCATCAAATCGTGAACAAAGTTAAAACAAAACATGTAGAACATAACATTGTCTATAATTGTATCAAAAAGAAACTTTTTTTATCATGAACCGTTGTCGAGATATCTGTCTATTACTATTTTAATTAATTATTTTTTGCAAATATCTCGTTTTGTATGGATGAAATCGTGAACAAAGTTATTACAAAACTTGTAGTACATAACATTATCTACAATTTTATGCTACACAAACTATTCCTATAATCAACAATTTTCGAGATATCTGTCTATTACTATTTAATTAATTCGTTTTTGCAAATATCTCTTTTCGTATGCATGAAATCGTGAACAAAGTTAGAACAAAACTTGTAGAACATAACATAGTCTATAATTGTATTTTTAAGAAACTTTTTCTATCATCAACAATTTTCTAGATATCTGTCTATTACTATTTTAATTTATTCGTTTTTGCAAATATCTCTTTTCGTATGCATCAAATCGTGAACAAAGTTAAAACAAAACATGTAGAACATAATATTTTCTATGATTGTATCTGTAAGAAACTTTTTCTATCATGAACCGTTGTCGAGATATCTATCTATTACTATTTTAATTAATTATTTTTTGCAAATATCTAGTTTCGTATGGATGAAATCGTGAACAAAGTTATAACAAAACTTGTAGTACATAATATTATCTACAATTGTATGCTGCACAAACTATTCCTATCATCAAAAAATTTCGAGATATCTGTCTATTACTAATTAATTAATTCGTTTTTGCAAATATCTCTTTTCGTATGCATTAAATCGTGAACAAAGTTAGAACAAAACTTGTAGAACATAACATTGTCTATAATTGTTTTTCAGATAAACTTTTTCTATCATGAACCGTTTTCTAGATATCGGTCTATTACTATTTTAATTTATTCGGTTTTGCAAATATCTCTTTTCGTATGCTTCAAATCGTGAACAAAGTTGTAAACTTGTAGAACATAACATTATCTACAATTTTATTTTTCAAAAACTTTTCCTATCATCAACCGTTGTCGATATATCTGTCTGTTACTATTTTAATTATTCAGTTTTTACAAATATCTCGTCTCCTATGCATAGGATTGTAAACAAAGTTTTTACAAGCGTGAAGACCATTAAATTTCCAACAATTTTGTTCATAACAAATTTTTTTCTATCACTTACCATTGTCGAGATATCTGTCATTTTTGTTATATTATAAAAGTGGTCTGATTCTGGAAAGGTGACCGATCCGCCATGTAAGACCGGGTTTTTCGTGATGGGTAAAGTGTGTTCTTTCGATCCAAGTTGGTTTCACATTTCCTATATGTTTAGGCCTAAGACCTATTTTTTTTTATTTTCAACCCCAGTCTGATTTTGAACGGTGACCGATTTGAGAATAACTAAATCTGCTGTGGTGTTCTCCTAAGAGGGCTCTTTCTTAAAATGCGTCCAGTTCGTATCGTATATATTTTGGCCCAGACCCCATTTTTTCGCGATTGTCTTACCGCTGTAAAAAAAATCAGTGACCGCTTTGAGTCATAAGACCGAGGCTAGACTGAATCCAGCTTTCCTATAATTATAATACGTTTAGGCCCTAGACCGTTGGTGGCTCTGGATCTAATTCTTCCATTTTGACGGATTTTTTTTTATTTCTAATTGAATTCGATAGAACAAATTCGGAACTAAATCCCATACATACTCGCATCGTTCTAGGACACGGGGTCCCGCTGAGTGCAGGTACACGAAGCAAGGGAGGGTGATCGATCGCATCGCACCAAATTAGGACACACGTTTTTTGATCGCGCGATCGGTTTCTTCGCGCGATGAGATCGCATCGCACCATCGCGCGTGCGATGGCAATAGGACACCGCCTAACACGTTCGGGACATTAAGCGTCTTAGACATTTTGCAATACCTACTCTCGCTTATATGCAACTAGCAGATTAGGTACGTTCCTCGTTTTTGAAGGTTTGGTCAACTCTGAAGTGCTGCTTCTTCTCCTGATCACAATTAATAGCTCAGCAGAAACCACTGATCTGGGTGTTACAAAAGTAAAAATAAACATTTCAATCTTTTATGGCGGTTGTTGAGACCATCACACTGAACAACTTTCACTATGGGACCAACATCGAAATCGCGAAGAAAAAAATATTTTTGTCCCATACATTTAGCTCGAGAGTAGATCTGTAGTTTAGTATGGAACATCGCAAACGCATCGTATCTTGGCGATTATGGCAAATCTCCCCATTTTGATTTGGATTCGTATGTCCAACAGTGGACGTCTATCTGCTGAAATGATGATGATGATCATGGAACAAAAGATTATTTTTTCGCGATTTCGATATCTGTCCCATAGTGAAAGTTGTTCAGTTTGGTCTGAACCACCCCCTAAAACGTTTATTTGTATTTTTGTAACACTCTGTATATCCACCTAAATACGTCAACCTTTTCCTTCACTTGGGCTAGATAACTCTGTCTGTCTTCTTCTGCCTCTCTTTCCCTCTGTCGTGTCGTACAAGAACTCAAGAGACTAGCGGAAAAGAGACATGATGATGATGACCAAATACATACAGGGTGTAAAGTTAAATGCGTAACATACTTTAGGGGATGCTTCAGACCTTCAAACTGAACAAGAAGAACTTTTACAACGGGATTAAATACGAAATCGCGAAAAAAATTGGTTATTCCATAGAAAATTTACGAGTAAACAGCTAACTTGACCCAAATGTTTGACACCTATAGCCAGTGAACGCAACCTATAGCTAAATTATCAATGAAGAGGTTTATTATCAAAATCGCCAAGTGTTTGAACTTCCCGTAGAGTCGCGTACATTGGGTTAAAGGAATAAATTTTCCCATCAGTACCTTCAAAGGAACTGTCAAAAGGTAATTCTGGGAATTATTTCATTTTCTTGAAATGTTGGTACCATAGTGAACATTTTTCAAATGGATGGTCTGAAGCACCCCTTTAAGTATGTAACGCATTTAAGTTTACACCCTTCACATATAAAAAAAAATTTGTAAACTTAGCGATGATGCAATAAAGATTATGATTATGATTATAATTACGATTATGATGCTACTTGAAGATATTTTCAAAATAATGTACCTACTGGGGATGTTTAGGATACGTAATGCAATACATAAGGATTTTTTTTTACTTGTTGTCTGTTTGTTTGTGCACGCATAACTTAAACTCAAATTTAGATAGGGTTTCAATTAAGCATAGGGTTTAGTGTGAATTAAAATACAGGCTTTATTTCATTGCAATCGGTTATTCAATAAAAAGTTATGAGTATTTAAAGTCAGTGGTCCGCGAGCAGGTACGTTAGTCATGGGGGCCTATGAAATCGCTTTGGACTGTAAAATAACTATTATTGTATCAATTATTGATCGATGTTCGGACTATTTCAAAATTATCGAAACCTCTTACTAGATAAGTATCTGGGTTTGTTTATTTACCTACATAATTATGATTTCCAAAAAAACATACTAATTGATTGCTTACAAAGAGTGCCTAGAACCTGGAGTGCGATTTTTGAAACTCATAGTTTGAAGTCAGCAGTTGAAAATGTCAATATTACCATATTACTATGGAGACGTGCATCTTTCTACTACTGATTTGACATAAAAAAAATCAAACTCCATGAGTGCGATTTTTGGAAGTCAAATCAGTAGTAGAAAGATGCTTATCTTTTAGCTGCTGTAAGTTGCTGCTGCAGTAGTTAGTAAAATCTGAAAAGACGAAGAACGTAAAATCGAGATGAACAGATTTACTATGATGTGTATCAATATATCAGATTGTCAGAAAACTAACTCAATCTACAAACCAAGTTAGCTTCATATTCTGTGTGTATTTTACTCTCTGAATAGAATGTAGATCAACTGCATTTCGCGGAATGTGAAAATGGACCATAACTTTAGGATGGTAAACACAGCAAGAGCTTAATGGGATTATCCATATGTCTGAATATGGTATTTTGTGGCTTTGTTCCTCATGTTTCAGTATGAGTTATTATAGAACAATAAACTACTTCTATTGTGTGCATTTCATAGCAGTAAAATAGCTAATGGCAGATGACGACCCGGTTGGTGTAATGGTTACCACGCCGGACTGCCAAACCAGGGTCCTGGGTTCGAATCCCGGTTCGGTCATGGATGTTTACATGTTTGTGCCGTTGTTGTATGGTTTCCATAATAAACAGCCTATTAATAGTGCTTTCTTGGGACCATTACAATGTATGTGCCTGTGAGCGTTATTTATTTATTTATTTAGATTACATTGCGCTCATTGACGTAGAATATGGATACCGGATCTAGTACAAAGTTATTGAAAAAAAGTGTTCGACACTAAACTACACAAACCGACAACACGGGCGAATTAACTTGGCAGTTAGCTCGCACGTGGCTCGGAATAAAAAACTCGGAAAACTCGGAAAGAATAACTCGAAAATGCTAAAGCGCAGGGACATGTGCAGCAGTAACTGAAATGCTATGCTACGGCCTTGCGGCGGGGTCCCGCGGAGGGGTAGCAGGAGGGGTGTTAAATTCCGAGCCACGTGTGAGCCAGTTGCCTAGTTAATTCGCCCGGGTTGTAAGTACTCGTACTTGTAGTAATATAAAACAACAAAAAACATTGAAAATGGTGAAATTATTTTCCATCCCATCGAGGCACGGTGCGCATCGCGTGCCCGTGCGTGCGCGCAGTCGGCCGACCAAACGAAGACTGTCTCGTAATTGGTTCTCTTTTAACGTTTTGGTGCTCTTTTGGTTTGGACACTTTTGAGCGCGGACCCTACGTCCTACGTTGGTAAGTCAATGCGTGCGATAAACTAAAATTATACCATGTCTGATGAGCTATTTTGCAAAATTAAGATGGTTTTTGTCCTACAATAAGATCTTACAGGAAAGAGGTTTTTAACTACTTGGAAATGGAGTGGATGGCGGATTTGCGCACGCTGAAAAGTGTCCGAAAAAAGGATGAAATATACGGGATCGAAGACATAAAATCTCTATTTGGCATCCGTTCACACTTATGCCAAAAGTCCATTAGAATAATCGAGACGTCAATAGTAAGTAATGCAGATCCTGCACTTTGGTTCCAATTGGAGACTATTCGTTGTGTCATTTTATTTTAGTATAAGGTTGAGATTTTGTTGATTTGCTTGAAAAAAGTGGTGATATTTTAGATGAATTGCTAGTCTTTAGTTTACAAATCAATGGTCCGAATCAAAAGAGGCATAATTATAATTTCAATGTACACTGACCTGCAAAACTAAGTATCACACTTTTAAAATTACAATAACTTTTTAAGTACACAAGATATACTTTCGAAATAAAAAGGACTCTTAAAAGAGTTTGTATTGTTTGTATAGTTACAAAGAAAGCAGATAACATTTGCTATAAAACATTTTTTATTTTAAATCTCTTATTTCTATAGTTTAGAAAAAATTGAAATATTAAAAGTGTAGTAGGTCAGTGTATTTCATTGGTTTGACGCATTTATTTTAAATGAAATGATATTTGTTTTATTGTGGATCAAAAGTTAAAATGGATGTCAGCAACAATTTTGCTACTATTATAAAACTGTAAGAGATGTGTGTTACGATATGGTTTTTAGGTGTCACTGACTAGACTCCAAATCAACCTTTTTTAGAATTTTTGTCTGTCTGTTTGTGTGTTTGTTTGTTTGTTTGATCGAGCATCACGCAAAAACTACTGAACCGATTTCGTTAAAACTTCTGTGCTTGATAGCTTATAATCTGACTTAAAATCTGGTATATAATTTGTGTTAACTCTAGTAGGTAATAATTGTTTTAATTATCATTACGTGATAATTATATTTCGCTAGAACATATTATAGGTACTTAGGCAACAGATTTTTCTCTGATAAAAGTAGATTCACACCTACAACTATTTCAGTTCAAAACCACTGTAAAAATCCGAAAAGGATAGTATTCCCGATTTATTTCACAGCGATCAAACTATAAACGGTTTTACGCGAACCAAAGTGATTCAACACCTATGCGGCCGACACCGGTAATTGAAAAGGCATAACTTGTAACTACAACGTAAAAAAATGCTTTAGTTACCAAAAAACATCGTTCGTGAGTAAAACAGCAAAAAGCATTGAAATCCTACAGGCCAATAAGTCACTTATTGTATTGTATTGTACACATACACATCAGAATTTCTTCTTCAGCGTATGCACACTTTAAACAGTGTACCTATACTTTAAAGAACTTCGGGTATTAATGTATTGTCGATTTGAGTTGAATGGAAAAATGTTGTGAAAATAAATGTAAGACAAAAAACAAGAATGTCACATTATTGTAGTCATTGCAGATTTTTCAATTTATCGGGTCACTGCGCATTTCGTTTTATAATGTTTGTAGTTATTATCTTTAAAACCGCCACGTTTGGCGGTTTTAACGATAATAGCTACAGGCATAAAACATAATAATCCGTAATTTAAAGCATACGATTGTGGGCAGCCCGATAGTCTCTTAAGGGGCGTCCGCCCGGTTTTGAGTAACTTTGTAACCATTTTATACATTAACTATGACACTTTTTCAGCAGAAAACAGAACTGAACAATCTACAGGATATGAGAAGTGATGTGGTTTTTCTCGAAATCTATTTTAATTAATAAAACTGAAGAAAAACTAATCCAAAGTCACCCCTTTTTTTCCAGTTGTAACCGTTTTACTCAATTACATTATTGTTTAGAAGAATATGAAAATTTACAATATTCTTCACAATAGAATGATGTGGTTTTCTTATTTTTTGAAAATTCATAAAAAATCATACAGGTTTTCAAAGAAAACGGAAAATTCTGACCGGAGCCACGCAATTGAAGCGGGATGGCTAATTGCAAAAGTTTGCTTGTAAGAAAGAGAGCTTTGCACTAGGGAGGGAGAGCCTTAATGTACAGCACAATTTAATCATTAACCACCTTTAAAACAAAAATCCAAAAGAACAAACGCCACTTTTCTTGCACAATTTTCAATTGCGAGAGTTATATAGCATTGTTTCTACGCTAACAGTTCAGTTGTGGAAGTCAACAACGGTCATTAAATGCAACAAATTGCATCCATGAACTCGTTACTGCACCCCGGACTGCAGTTTTTACCTCAATAATTTACTACCTACTTCTATTTAACTGAGCCGAGGTTGAAGGAATAAAGATTTTGTAATTTTTACTACAAAAGGTAGTTTAAAATTGTGAGTTGGAACTTGAAGCCATACATACAGGGTGTAACTTAAATATATACTCAAGGGGGTGCTTCAGACCATTTTAGTTCAGTTAGAATCTAACTGAACAATAACATTAACCATTCAGTTAGAATCTAACAACAACAAACTGTTAGATGTTCTGAACTACCCTGATGCACCACTTAAATGTATGTTACGCATTTAAGTTTACACCCTGTATGACCAAGAATCTGTTATGAACCGTCATGGCCTAGTGTCTATAGTAGCCTCGCATTCCATGTAAGAGACGGTTTGATTCCCGCCTGGATCAGAGTCGTATCAATGAGTTTATGAGTTACGTACGAGGCGTACACCATTACTTTTTCAGATAATAAATACTCATATCATATCACGAGGAAAACTTAATTCAAACATAAAATTTTCACTTCTAAATTGAAGTATAGTTTCGTGTATGTCCACTGTCCCTTAAAAGTAATCTGACAGGCTCACTTACTGTCACAAACGGAGTTGTTTGGGGAATAAAGTTGTGTGCAAAATCTTTTTATTCTATAAACAGAATCCACATTTCTTTGCGACTTCAGTGAGATATTTTCTATGAATAGAACCACGTCTTAGAAGTGTATTTATCATGCAGTATAGTAATAAGATGACTTTGTCCACCTGATACCTAATTATATGAAATTATTATTTTATATAATACCGACTGCTCTTCAACGGCGAAGGAAAACATCGTGAGGAAACCTGCATACGCTGAAGAAGAAATTCCGATGCGTATATGTGAAGTCTACCAATCCGCATTGGGCACGCGTGGTAGATTGATACACATACACCCTCCCTGAGAGTAGGCCTGTGCCATGCAGTGAGATGTATACAGGGTGAAATTGATATCATTGGCATCCTTTTAAACTAAGAGTCTACCCATCAAACTGAACAACTTTTACTATGGGAGCAAACCGACCGGAGCAAAAAAAAAATCTGCTGTTGCATACATTTGAGTCGAGTAGGCATTGCAGTTTAGTATGGGACAGCTGATTTTTTGCCAACTGCCTCCGTGGTCTAATGGTTAAGAGCATTGGCTCTCGATACGGAGGTCGTGGGTTCGATTCCCACGGGGGACACCTAGTGATATGTCACTTTGTGCATTTTTCCCCAGATGGTTAGGACATTGCAGGCTGAATCACCTGATTGTCTGAAAAGAAAAGTGATTCCGTGCTTCGGATGGCACGTTAAGCCATTGGTCCCGGCTACTATCTCTAGTGGTAGTAGTCGTTACATAAAAACCACGTCAGAGGCCGAAAGGCGGTCTGAAAAAACTCTGACACCAGGGCTCTGCCCACACGATAAGAAGAAGAAGCTGATTTTTTAGTTGCTCCGATTGGTTTTCTTGCATAGTAAAAGTTGTCCAGTTTGATGGGTAGACTCCTTGTTTAAAAGGATGCTAATGATATCAATTTCACCCTGTATATAGACTGATGATGATGATGGTGAAGATTATTATTATTATTTTCTGTCGAGTCGCTGATATCGTTCTATATTTTTTCAGCCAAGTATTTCGCAGCACCTATAGCATTATAGGAGCATCCAGAAGCCCCATTCGCGTGCTAGTGACTGGACAGGAAGGGCAGGATGGGATGGGATGACCGTCCTCTTGACATTTACTTTAAATTAAAACAAAAAAAACTTATCAAAATAAACAATTATGATTAAGAATTACTAAATGACCATCTGCGCTATTATAAAAGATTAGTACTTATTAGATATTGTATAGAGACCTTAGACTACTTATATAGGGACGCGTAACCACGTGTCATTCTACTAACAAAGTTTCTGCCACTTTTTGCGGGGGGCGAGGTAACATGTTATCCGCAACTTTGGATTTTATTCTCTATGACTTTAGATTCTAATTTTGAATGTTCAAAATCATGAAAAGTAGTCTCGTGTAAACCCCAAACGTTCTAAGTTCGAAATTATTGTTTCGCAATAATAGGCTGTCTAGTTTAGTGATAAGTTATAAAATTGAATGTAAATGCGCAAGATTAATTGATCTAATACCGTGGCAGAGGGGAAATGCTACCGCAAGGCCGGTCCTTGTATAAGTAGTCTAAGATAGAGACAATAAAATTATGTTACACTAAGTGTAACACTAATACACTTACACTTAGTAACACTTTAGTGTTACTCTTAGTGTAACATAATTTTATTGTCTCTGTACATTGAAGATAATACAAAATAAAGGTACGGTCTACTCTCAAGATAATCAAAATCACAGTTTTTTTTATTTATTGCTTTCTGTCCTATTGTTGGTTCGAGCATCACGCAAAAACTAGTGGACTGGTGTTGTTGCATTTTTCTGCTAAAACCCTGATTTGACTTAAAAACTGATTTATATTTTATATCGCTACGAAACTTGAAAAATCTAGTTAGTTTTCTGCTTTGAACGACAAACAGATCCATTAAGCACTCAACGATTTAAAACTTTGGGCTGCTCCAGTAAACTGACTGTGAAACAGACATTCGGTGTCACGACGTGCCTTGCATTTACGTGCTTGCTGCTTAGGTAAGTGCTTCGTTTTCATTCTTTTCACGGCTTGTTTTCTTTGCCTCCGACAATAAACACCGGTGCCACGTGGTGGATTATGTCTGTTGCTACCTTTTATTCTTAATAATCCCTGTATAACACCACAGGAAGTTCATACCGAGCTATGGAAACCAGGAATTAATGAGAACGAATCCCTTATTACACCGTCTGAAATGATTTCTGCTGGAAGCCGTGAAGATTGGGCGACATGCAGGCACAGTTGGGCGATGCAAAGATAATCTGCGGTGATTGGACATAGGTATTGCCGGCCGATGCGTCTGTGGAGTGTGGGTATGGTCAGATGCAAACCACTCGACATCTATCGCAATGTTGCCTGTGCCCTGTATCTTGCTCCCTCCAGGACCTACTGAGGCTTTCCCTCGAGGAATAGAGGTGGCCAAGTATTGGAAAGATGATGTTTGTATGAACCTGATTATTCCTTTATTAAGCACAAATACACAAAAAAAAAATACAGAATGCCATTGAATAAAAATAAAAAGCACACTAAACTAAAACACCAATTACCTACAAATAAAAGATGTCCTCCAAAGCGCCCACCCGAGGCAGAGTTCCAAGGAGGCTGGCCGCATTGCCTCTCTAAATGGCCAAACTAACCCTTTGGGCAAAATAGTTGCCAGCCCTCCTGTCCCCCGTGGCCTCAAACAGGCCCTTCGAGAGGAACTTTAAAAAAAGCTTCGCAGCGGGACCCCAACAGCCTAAAGTCTCCACTGCAAATGGCAGAAAATCATAGCCCTCCCCCAAACCATGATTATAGCCTTCTCTTTTCCGACTCCGCTAGCACTGCGCTGCGCTGCTGTTTGTATGCGACATGTATGAGGCGGTGTCCTATTGCCATCGCACGCGCGATGGTGCGATGCGATGTGATCGTACTGATGGTAATTCTCCGAAATTTTACAAATCGTTGAAATTTTTCCATAGAAAAATTTGAAAATTTGAAAAATTTCGGAGAATTACCCATCAGTACGATCACATCGCATCGTACCATCGCGCGTGCGATGGCAATAAGACACCGCCTAACACCTTCACATGAGAAAGAAGAAGAGTGAGTTTTTGAGCGGAGTTTTGCATTCTGCAGCGGGACCAATTGCTGACAAAAGCTTACGATGATGTTTTTGTTTTCTAAATGGACTGTTGACAGTTTTTTTTCACGTTTTTGATTGTAATATATCCGCAAAATTTCACGTACTCTTGAACAATACCTAATGAAGTTATTTGTGTTGAGTTGTTAGCTTTTGGCCCAGTGCGTTAGACGAACTCAGTTTTAATCACTTGGCTCATCTTAATACAAAACGCAGATTAATTGCAATCCAAAAGAAAAAGAAATGTTTTTCTATTTGGGTGATTCTACGAACGGGTGATTTTTTTGTTTGCACGATATAACTCTAGAAATATGAGTCTTACACCAGTTGTGTATTGTTACATGCAACTAGATATCTGGTTCTACAGGTGACTTCAAAAATTACACGCATAAATACATAATTTATTCGAATTTCTTAGCCGACAGTACGTGATCTGTCACGCTCTGTCGACTGTTCGCAAACGCCTTCCGATGTATAATATAGGACAAAAAATGCTTGTTCAATAAACAGATGAACATCCCCTGATTGCCTATAACATGCACATCCTCAACTCCTTATATACGAAGTTTTATCGTTTTGAACACGAAAAATAGGAAATTATAGATGATTATACAATGTTACAAAATTTTCCATCACATCTGTCGACGTGTAAGGTTTTGGAGTGGAATATATTAAAAAATTATGGTGACTATATGTTTTTTGCTTATTTGGCAACACTCATCTATACCTGTCATCACCCAAAGACAATATTTTTTATAACATGAACGTTGCGCTCGTTATTCTAAATTTTAAAGTGGTTCTACAGCGTTTAAAAGTTGCCGCGTCACTTCTTGCAGAAACATAAAAAAGGTTTGTAAAAATTTTTTTACCAATTTTATCATGTGGCCTTATCTAATAGAGGGATCTCATCACTCTGACTAAATTTGCTTAAACATAGCCTCAAAAACATAATTTCTAAGCCATATTTTTCCATTTTTGCCACTTATGTCGACGTCACTGTTCAGAAAAGGCGATATTGCCACGAATTTCAACGCGTTTTGAAATACATTGCTGCAAGTATTGTGCGTGGTCACATTGCGGTGTGCTGGGACCAATCAATTAGCTTCGAAACGCGAGTAATACGCGCTATGTCAGCACAGGGTCTTATTTAATAAAATAATACATAAGATGGTTTGTTTTGATAAAGCCTCACGTTTTTTTAGATGCCATTAAAGAAATTAATAGACAGAGAAACAAGGAACGGTATAAGCAGCAGCAGAAGGAAATAGAAGGCGAAAGGATGCGGAGTGGATTAGAAAAAGATATCATAATTACCTCAAGCTAAATTAGAAGAAAGAAGGCAGAAAGTGAGAAAAAAAATTATAGGAAGAAAAAGTTAGGATTAGTAAAGGGATAACATAAACAATGTTACCTCATCACCTACTAATTCAAGAAGCTAACATGACAATGGAAATGAAGATGAAGGCGTAGAAAATTGATCCAATACGAAGGAAACTCTACAGATCAAGACATTCAAGACTCTGATGATGTTTTTCCTATACGCGCGCGCCCAAAACGTATCCGTTTACAACCGTATTCAAGTGACGACACATTTTTTTAATTAATCGACAGAAGTGATGTCACTTCTGTTAACACTTTTATTTTAATTTTATATTGCTATTTAAAAAAATTTGCAGACAGTAAAACGTGATTATGGGACTTATAACTTTGTGTTTTTATTGTTAAGAGTTAATTTATTACAAACCTTCGAATACATTTAGATTTATAATAAAAAGTGTCATTTCTGTTGACTTTATGGTCACTTCTCTCTAGTGACGAAAATTCAAAATGTGATTTTTTCGATTCAATTATTAATATTGATCTCTGTTGCTATTATTAGAATGTTCCTTTATATCTAATTAAAACTTTAACACAGAATATTAAAAGAAAAGTTGATATTTACTTTTATTTTTCTAAATCGGCTCCATCGTAGAATTGCCCATTTAGTAAAATACCTTATTAATATACCTACATTAGAACACCATGACCTCATTATTATTTTGTTAAGCCTTACATGAAGATAACCCTCTCTACGCTCTACTTCCGTCATCGCTGAATAAGAATTTTGAATCGGAAAAATCTTAGCATAACGCACGAAGAGGCCATTATAAAGCTTTTATATCGGACCGAGTATGACATCATTTATAAAAGGACCTATTCACACAGGTAAATTGATAAATGATGCTCAATCTATTGTGAAAAGATTTTGCTTTCACATTTAAAGCCCATAAACGTAGGCACTTCGATCTTTCAGAAAAGCTTTCTCGTTTCGTTTTATGGAATTTAGACGTTGTATTTTTTATGTTACAGTTTGTAACGTGTACGAAATTGTGCATGTTTTATCCATTTTCGGGACATTATTCGAAATTGTATTCAAAACCTACAGGACGTAGGACATTATACCACTGCAACTTTCGATTCCCTTACCCTTTGGTAACCATAACGTCTATTCTATGGACGAGATGGAAGCACATAGTTCGCAGAGACTGAGTGCAAAGTCTCTGAAGACGACGTCATCTAAAATATCTTAAATAGAGTTAAAAAGTATAGCAATACAATGCTTACATCAAAAATAATAGGTGACAGAATTTTTTTTTTTACTTTTTAAGTGTTTGTTTTTGCCGGTGTTTTTTTTTTTTGTAATTTAATGTTATTTCGTAATTTTTTAAATTACATAAGGCGCGCGGCGTGGTGCGAGCGAAAGGGCATGAGTAGTTGTAGCAGCGTGAGCAAGTGGGAAGACAAGTGGAGGCAGTCGTCTCCGAAGCAAAAGCGCTACTTTACATTAATTTCTAACGCCTCTTATAATTCTCTGTGTATTTGATCATGTTTTTGCTGCGTTTTTGCGGTTGGTTATTAAAATTAATTTATTGATTTCATTCATGCTCATCCTGTTTGTAAAGAGCGCGATGCAAAAAAAAACAATATCTAAACTATTATAAAACTGTAACATAAATGTGTCTGTACATTGAAGATATTTACAAAAAAAAAATTACGACATGGTTTTTACCTGTCCCTGATTCCAAATCACCAATTTTTGGATTTTTTGTCCGTCTGTTTGTTTGTTTGTTTGTTTGTTTGGGTGTTTGTTTGTTCGAGTATCACGCAAAAACTACTAAACCGATTTAGATGAAACTTTTTTTGTTTGATAGCTTATGATCTGACTTAAAATCTGGTATATAATTTATGCGGACGAAGTCGCGGGTAAAAGCTCGTAGTTAAATAAAGGTGAATTAGAAAAACTGAAGGCATTATTACTTTCAGTGGCTCAGCTACTACAAAACACAACTAAACAACTTCTATCTTTATCTACAAATTCAGGCATAACATTTCGAAATTTAATTTATTCTAAACGCATAAGACATAAATGAATCCTAAAACTTTATTAATGGACATCCTGAAGGTGGACGGTTGCTCTCCTGAATACCGTGAACTGAATTCACAATAACCCACAGGGTTACTTCCATTTCTGCCAGCAAAATTCAAGTTTCACTGATTATTGTATTTATCTGTTTTTTTTGAGTGCAAATAGAAGAGTAGAAACCACGCGAGGTAGAGGCCGCCCACCAGAAAGATGGGTGAATGACATTAGAAGACACGCGGGTCCGAACTGGATGCAGAGGGCGAGGGACAGAACATCATGGAGAAATTTGGAGGAGGCCTATGTCCGAAGACGGACTGATCAAGGGCTGTGATGGATGGATGGATGGATGGATGGATAATCGAATATTCTCGAATGATGATCAGAAAATCTCTCCACCATCGCCGTGCCATCGCGCCATAACAAACTCCATCACACTGATGCCAATGCCAATGATGCAAATGCCAATGATGCAAATGCCACTGACTCTACAAAAGAAGATTAAATAAATAAAAATAAGGACCATGGATATGTGGACGTGGATATGTGCGCTCTTGTCTAAGATCCTTAACTGCAATCTAACGGCAAGGGCGTGGTCTCAGGCTTCCCTACCTGTCCGATTCGGGGGTATTGGAATACGCGGAGTCTCGTCAGTTTCACTGCCAGCTTTTCTGGCCTCGGCTTCCAGCTGCAATGAACTTTTCCACCAAATCACTGGCCCTTCTCTGGGGCATGCCGACGTTGTTCATCTGCCGGAGGCTACTGCGAAGTGGAAGTCATTGTGTAGCTGCGAAGTCCCTGCATCTCCATACTTACAAAGGCTCTGGGACGAGCCGCTGTGTAAGAGGACACAGCAAGATCTGCTGAATTCCTGCACATCCTCTGCGGAACGCGCACGCTTTCTTGCCGTTTTCGAAAAGGAATCAGGGCTGTGGCTAAATGCTATACCATCGTCCAATATCGGCACACTCTTAGACGGCTGCACTTTATCACTTGTGTAGAACTATCTCAGAAATAACCAACACAATATCCTTTTTAAAACTTATATTGTCCATCTTCTGTTATATTTAATTATTTACAACTTTCCAACATTAACAACTTATTATCTTAATTAATTAATTATTTAAACTATCCAACATTAACCAAATTAGCCAACTGTTTTTCTAAACTTATTATCTTAATTTACAATCATAGCGTCTGTCCTACTCTACAGTCCGAGAGTCCATGCGTATTCCGCCAAAAACCTCGTCCCTCAAACCCTGCCGCCAGTGTGCCCAGTGCAAGGTATCAATAAAACCTTATGAAAATTAATAAAACCTTACACTCGACCATCCTGATGACGTGTATGTCCTCATACACGCACCCGGTGGAACCTTACACTCGGCAAAAACGTAATTTTTTTTTTTTACATGATTACTAAACAGTTAATTGTAGTTATTATCCTTTTAAAATATTAAAACATATTGTAGGTACATTTATTATACAAAATAAACATTCAATTGATTGGTTAATTGACCAAACAAATAATTTTCATAATAATGTGTGTGCGTCAGTCACACACACAATAAACAATACAAGAATAAATTGTTCGCAAACACTATGTTTGTATTAATTAGCTAAATTTTAACATATAAATGTTTCATGGTAAATGATGTATTTTTATTTTATTAACCAAATAAGTAGACAAAACAAAGTATGAATTTGATTGACTAGTGTTTCTAATTCATAAGTAAAGAAATATATAAAACAAACAGTTATAATAACAATAAAATACGAATGACAAAAATATAAAACCAAGGCCATAATATCCATCAATAAACTGTAATGATTTTATATAATTTATTTTGTGGTATCCACTACAAAATATTGTATCTCTTTGTCTTAATTCTTTTAAATAACTAACAAAATAATTAGGTATACATAATATCAATCCCCGGTACAATTACCTATATATGGCAACTCGAATAATTATCTGTCCTTATAACATCCAACCAATAATATAACGACTAAATGTTTACAAAAACAGTGCAACCAAATCAAATTAAAAATTGAAAAAAATATAGTCTTGGACGGGTCTTGAACCCGCAACCTTCCAAACCGGCCTCCCGGCTTCCTTCATTCCTTCTATGTTTAATACATTGCAATTCCCCTTTTTTTTTTAACACACCCTTAGCCGTCTCTATAATAGCTTATGCTCATCCATCACGGACAATGTAGCATTACAATGGTGAAAGAATTACATAGATCGGTCCAGCAGTTTCGAAGCGTATTCAACCAAACAAACAAAAATCAAATCTTCTCTCTTTGATAATATTTTAAATTAGAAATGTCAATGGGTATATCTGTGCCAATAGGTATCCGTCCTTTTATCCAACCATAATAAAACCGTAAACCAAACCTCTCTTTTATTGGTGTCGGTTTATCAGATTAACCATAATTATTCAGTATCCAAACTTAATAAATCCGCAAACCGAACCTCTCTTTTAATGGTGTCAGTTTAACAAATCAACCATATATCCAGTATCCGATTCAGGTCAAGCAAGTCATGAACGTTTTCCATGCTCTTCTCGCACCTGAACTGAAAAACGAACAACAAACAATCTTGTAGTCACACTAGCGTATCAGTCAATATTAATGTATACAGTAAGTAGGTATTTAATAAAGTTTTATCATTCTGCCAAGATTCTGACACTATAACCACCGTTTACGTTCTTAAACATTATATCCTCTCTTAAACTCAAGAAAGATTCGAATTTCAATATTATCCTCAACTACTTATTACCATGGCTTGTCAAGACCGACTGACCTTGTAAAACAACTAATTTTTGTAGTGGGTATCCCGTCCTGACAATTTGTACAGGCACTCAGGCATTAACGTTTTCTTCCCAGGAATTATTTATTCTTTAAAAGATGGTACCAAATATATAATTCTGTTTATCACTAAAGACTGGCAATATCAATCTGTACTAAAAGTAATAACAGTAGATAGATCAACGATATGTCTCGACTTTTAAACTCTTATTTTATCGTTTATTATCTCAACACGAAGGTTCTTTTTCCAACTAAAATAATCTAAAACGGACGAGTTATATTCATAACTAACATTTCGTATAACTAAGAACAATATTTTATATATATTAACAACAATTCTATTAACCGAACAAATCATTAGGAAGACCCAGAAAAGTGGTTCCATGACTGCATGTCGTGCTTTATTATTATCCATCATACCTCTAATATTTTATCTTAGGTTTATCCTCAATTATAATTATAAAAACAAAATGATAGCTGTCATTAATAATAATTTATTTCAACGAGACGATGTCGTAAGGTCGTCGTAGGTAAATAGATTATTAAATTATTATAATTGTTATCCTTCTTCTTTTTTAATTTTATTGCTTTACCAAACCAAATCAATTTATTTATTTCAGAACATAAAATCTATAAAGTTTATTAATAAAAACCAATAATTTATAAAGTTTTTATCTTTTACCTTTCGAACGCTACTCACAAATAAAAATTTTAATTACTTATTACTCTGATAGTTCTTTAGGCCGAAAGAATTAATTTTTTTGTCCTTTCTTTCCATGTTGTGGAGGCTGCTTCACTCACATCACAACATTCAAATAGTCACCCAAAATACTGGCCTAAAAGATTATCAAAATAGGTTCTTCTGAAAGTACCTTCGGTCATAATCATAGACCTAACTTGTATAGGGTATCTTTTCTTTTACAGTGATTGCATTAAGTAGTATGGTAATTCAAACAAAACGGAGTACGTACTGCTATCCCCCTTTTTTTTGTACAACAATAATTTGTGATGGTAACTACCGCGTCTAACTAGGCTGCCATTTCTCTTATGATACTGAAGCAATTCATTGATCATTTTTCGGGTCTATAAACTATAGGACTGGCTGTTTTTAATTAAACTCGATTTTCATCCTACTAGTATCTGTGTAGCCTTACTCGTTTATTCGTGATCAAAACACTCCTCGTGACGCCGAAGGAGTTGCGAACGCGTTGGAGTGAGCCTTGTCTTGCTTTGTTGCTATCAGATACCATGTCAAATATTGTATGGCAATTTTTTTTTATTAAATTGTACGAGATAATATTATCACCATTTTGTTGGTTCGACACAAAGGGGTATCTGCATATATTAGCCTATTATAGACTACTCGCACTCTTTTAGAACGCGAAATTATGAAATTTTCTCGAAGATGCCATGGTATCAAATAAAGTAATAATAAATAACGCTCACAGGCACATTCATTGCAATGATCCCAAGCAAGCTTTAGGCTTTTAATTATGGAAACCATACAAAAATGAAACAAACATATAACATCCATGACAGAACCGGGATTCGAACTCAGGACCCTGGTTTGGCAGTCCGGCGTTTCAACCATTACACTAACCGGGTCATCTTTAACTTAGGCGTAATTTAAAATGGAATTAATCGTACACAAATCGATCTTTTTACTAAGTTATAGATGTAACATGTAAAATGTCCAATTAACTTCTCCGTCAAAAATAACAATAAAATTACTAACACGAATATAACATCATCAAATAATTTTGAAAGATACTTTCTTCATCATTTAATTCTGATACTGACTACTAAGTACGGTGTTATTATTACAAAAAGTGAACCTTGTAGAACCTTGTAAACACTCTACGTATTACAAGCGTCTCGTCATCAACCACCACTCGTCTAGAATGTTATACCTACTCATATCTATCCATCCATTTTGTATAACGTATTGCAACATGGTAATATATGTATATTGTAGGTAAATATCTCAAGTAGCATTCTTGCGGGCGGGCCCTTAGCCCGACCGGAGAACAGATTATTTTTACGTGCTCAGCAACATAATGGAACAATGAAATTATTGAAATACTAAATGTAAACCAATTAGAATATTCCGTTTTAATTCTATCAATCCCTTTTGGATTCCCTTTTTGGATTCCAACTACACGCTACCAGTAAACTTTGCTGTTCCCGTAGCAGCCCTAATACTCGGAGTACCATAAATTTTACTTTGACCTATTATTGTGACTCTTTCCAGACGTTCGTTAGCATCTTGTAGATACGTTAGATAACTTGGAACAAGTGTGCAGGAAGTGTAGTTCACACCTTTGTAGATAATAATATGATCGGAATAAGACTGACTAACCACCATGGGTTTATCTAACAAACTATCAATTTCGATCCTACAAGTAACAGATAGCGGTCAAACCATCATTCGTCAAAGTCACCTTCAGAGAACCCACAGAATGTACAAAATCGTTGCCAGCATTTTGTTCATTGTGGATCAAGCGTGATCATGGCTAAGCCTTCGCTGGTCCTGTATCTTGTTTCAATCTATATGTATGTATAGGCCTCTGGTTTGTGTCTTATCTATTTCAGTGGCTACACATAGGTACAAGGTTTGGGGCAGAGAAAGAGACCCCGGCTCCGCCTTTTAGAAATAATATGTAGGTGGAGCCCGCGCATCACTAATAAACCTAGTTCATCCACATTTAGAGCCTCATTTTAAATAGAAAGAAAAAGGTCACAAGTTAATGACAATTTTATGTAGACAAGACGTATCTCATGAAAAAAAAGAGGTTGAATTTATTGTGATTACTTAACATTTCAACTCATTCTATTATTCCGCTCATTATCCGTTTATCGACGGCAAATTGATATAGGGTTCTTTATTGTTGTTGAACGTAAACTTTAAAGGCTCATCCCTTGAATGATGCAATCGACGATGGCCCGCCTATCCTTAATGTCACACTGATAAACTAGGGCCAGCTTTTCGTACCTAATAATTCGATCTCAAGCGATTCGTATGATCTACTCAGTTGCTTCGACACGCTGTCTAAAATCTAACCATATTTTGTTCTCAGGAGAAAACATGTAACCGAGAATTAACTTTGTCTACCATTTATCTAACGTAAATAATATTGAGGATCAGGTTTTAACTAGCCGTGTGAGTTTTTGCTTAGTCAGATGAGAATCACAATAGTCTTCGCATCCCAGCCACTTGGACAGAGTTTCGGTACTTCCAGTGAAACGTGGATGTTCCGAGGCTCTAGCTAGAATATCTCTGACCACCCTCTCGGGAAGTATAGTCATGTGTATACACTTATGCTTATGCATCCCAGACGTATACATTCATTCGCACATTCGTTGATGTTATTAAACCTTACGTTATGTTATATTAGTTCTTTTCTGAACTATTGAATTCATTGAAATAATATCTCTTTTTTTTTTATAATCGACATTGCCCTCAAAGGTCATTGGGAGAAATCTGACCCAGCTAACTAAATTTTTCCTACAAAAACTAAATTGGTTTCAAAATGTTTAGTATTACTTAACCCACATTCAATTTTATGTAGTTATTTTTTTTTTTTTTTTAACCATGGGAAATGTACTAAATGTAGTATAATACCTACTAAAATATACTAAATGTCCAAAAATGTGCAAAATGTACGAAAATGTTCAAAAATGTACCAAAATATTATATTTTTCTACAATAAGTTTTTGGCCTGAATCCCTTGGTCTACATTAATGCGACATATATATATTCATGAACTAGAGACATTTATCTAAACATCCTATACTTTTTTTTTTCTGTAGGTCGTGGGTATAGGTTTCATACTAAGGTGCCAGTGACCTTTGAAGTCTGTGCTGACATAGTATTAATGAATTTTGTTATTGGAATTATCTTTAACGCTAGAAGATAAAGAGGAATTACATGACCTTTTATGTGGCCGCTACCGCTCACAGATTCTCGTTCCTTTCCATCGCGCCCTTAGGTAAGTCTGCTCTGTTTGCGAGCCTCAGACGTAGCTCGTCCCAACATCAGGCACCTTGCTGCAACTGCGGCTCTCGCAGCTAGACCCAGCATCAGGCACCCGGCTGCAACTGCGGCTCTCGCAGCTAGACCCAGCATCAGGCACCCGGCTGCAACTGCGGCTCTCGCAGCTAGACCCAGCATCAGGCACCCGGCTGCAACAGCGGCTCTCCTTATAGCTCGACCCAGCATCAGGCACCCTGCTGCAACTGTGGCGCCCCTCTGCAGGTCCTTCTCCATCCGGCGCAATCGCGTTGGCTCCATTCTCAATGTTTGCTATCGCTCTAGCAGGTGGCAGTTGTGGCCGCGGCTACAGCTACCCTGGCCCTGGCGCTTGATAACCGTCTGCGCCTGAAGCGAAACCGCTTCCGCTCAGGAGTTTTCCAGATCCCAAAGGGTTCCATTCCCTTCATCATTGCTGAAACTCGCCGTTTTTTATTTTTTTACGGCAAATCATAAATGTTAATATACCGATGTATTTAAATTAAAGGAATCAAAACTTAATAACACCATGGGAACAACTCACAATCATTATAAGTTTATCACGTTACGAAGTATAAACAATCAAAGCGTTCTCTAGCGTAGCTTATAAAGAAACTGAAACTTGATACATTTGTTTTGTTATCAACGAACGGTACCGCTCCAACAAGAGGTACGGAAATTACAATGATACTTCAAGATTTATGAAGTAGAAATACCAAATCTTACAAGGATTTCTTATGCAGTGAATTTCTGTTCATCTTGAATATACTCTATTGAGTTATTACTAATGGGTTCAATAATATACAAAAATGTGATCTATCATATTTTAAATCATATTATATATTATCATAGTGATTGTAGGCGTGCACTTACCAGAAAAGTTCATCCCCCGCTTCTGAGATGTAGAACTATCTCAGAAATAACCAACACAATATCCTTTTTAAAACTTATATTGTCCATCTTCTGTTATATTTAATTATTTACAACTTTCCAACATTAACAACTTATTATCTTAATTAATTAATTATTTAAACTATCCAACATTAACCAAATTAGCCAACTGTTTTTCTAAACTTATTATCTTAATTTACAATCATAGCGTCTGTCCTACTCTACAGTCCGAGAGTCCATGCGTATTCCGCCAAAAACCTCGTCCCTCAAACCCTGCCGCCAGTGTGCCCAGTGCAAGGTATCAATAAAACCTTATGAAAATTAATAAAACCTTACACTTGCAATCGGCCTCCGTTTGGGTGTTAGGACCAATCAGCCTCACACATGCGGCGGTTGCGGCGCAGACGTCGACGAGCTTGGCCACCATGGTCTGTGTTGCCGCAAAAGCGCCGGTCGCAACCCTCGTCATTCGGCCCTGAATGATGTCATTCGTCGGGCTCTTGTCTCAGTGAACGTTCCGGTACGATCGGAGCCAAACGGAATCGTTCGCACTGATGGCAGGAGACCCGACGGGGTGACACTCATCCCCTGGCAACAGGGCAGGTGCCTGGTGTGGGACGCGACCTGCGTAGACACACTAGCCCCATCCCATATCCGAGCTACATGCGCGCGTGCGGGTGCCGCGGCCATGGGGGCTGAGATTGCCAAGGTGCGGAAATATGACGAAATCTCAGGATGCTTCATGTTTGCACCGATTGGCTTCGAAACGTTGGGTCCTTGGGGCCCAGAAGCAAAGAAATTCATAAAAGAGTTATCGATGCGTCTCCGCGAGACCACCGGTGACCGTAGAGCTGGCAGCTTCCTTGGCCAACGACTCAGCCTGGCTGTTCAAAGGGGGAACGCTGCCAGCATGCTTGGCACCATGTCTCGCGAGGACGCATCCGACGACCTTTTTTATCTTTAAGATCTCATTAAATTATTGTATACTTTTAGAGAAATAATGTAATAAACTAATAAACAATAAATAAAAATAAATAATTTTCGATTTATTGATTTCACACCTATACAGGGTAAAATTGATATCATTAGCATCCTATTATACCAGAGTCTACCCATCAAACTGAATAAATTTTACTATGGGAGCAAACTGATCGGTGCAACATAAAAATCATCTGTTCCATAACATACTGTAATGCCTGGATCAGTTTACCCCCATAGTAAAAGTTGTTCAGTTTGATGGGTAGACTGTTAGTTTAAAAGGATTCTCATGATATCAATTTCAATCTGTAGATCAATAAAGTCTGTCCAAGGAAACCCATTGCTGAGCACACCCTTTTCTCCATAATATTATCTGGACGAAACACTTTGGAGGCATCTTTTATTTTCATGTTTCGACTAGATTTATACTAGATTTATACAATACTAGATTTATACAATTTACCGAAACCACTGTCACACCTCAGTATTCTTGGATAGTTTATCTAGTGAAGTCATCAATTGAATACACGATTGGGATTACTTCACCCGATAAAAAATCGTTACAAAGATGACGTATTTTCTTGTATTTTTAAACATTTTTTACGTGTTAGAAGAACTTAACATAGTTTCCGATTTTTGGTATTTATACTCACATATTCACCATTAGTTTATCTAGTGAAATCATAAAAAAGAACTATAAAAACTACTTTCATTAACTCTTTTTAATCTAAAATACGGCACGCGCACGCACTTTTCGGAGGGCTGGGCAATCGCGTTTCTCATAGAAAATATTCGTCTGAACCTATGGCCCCTTAATACGAAGAAGCTAAGAACATTTTTCTTTTATTGCAATACATATAGGTAAACATGCTCAGCAGCTCTGCTTTTCCTTTAATAGTTACACAATTGTATCCATAAGTTCGAATACGAGGACAGTAAAGCGAGTAGGTACTACGACGGACTTTGTCATGCATGCGGCAATGGAATAGTGGTTGAATACAGATGCTTCAAAATAAACTATAATAGAGACTATAAGGCATGTTGTAAAGTTGTAAACTCGAGTGCTTTCATGCTCCTAATTGCCATCGCTTGCGCGATCGTGCGACTATACCATAGGCAGCACCAATCGAAGGAACCCGCAATAACTCGCATAAAAATCTAAGTTCACGTGATCACGCTATCGTTATGGTCAATTAGGACACTCCGTGGAAATTGGTATGTTAGATCGCGAGTTCGTGCGATCGGTGACTCAAAAGGTGCAATGCGATCGTCTATATGGCCTATTAGGACCGACTTAGAATGAGGATAAGACCGCGCGATATCACTAATATAATCTTTCTTTAACTAAAATAAGTAAATTATTTTCAGAGAACGAATTATTTATGAAAATAAATCTTTCTTTGAAATTACACACGAATCATTCTTTGAACTATCGACCCAAAATTACCTTTTGTGTCGTATACAGGATGTAAGTGACATCTTAGCAAATACTGAAACAGTGAACTCAGACCATTAAAATGAACAACTTTCACTATGGAGCCTACCTCAGGAAACGCGATAAAAAATCAGCAGTCCCATACAAAACTGTGGTCTCAGTTCACCGTTTCAGTATTTGCTAGGCTGTCACTTGTTTACACTCTGTATAGTCGCCTACAGTCTTACGTACATGCCTGTATAGCTAAGGCCTTCTACAAGCATCCTAACCCAATATAACCCAGATTTCTTTCTTTCCACTCCTTTCCTTACTATAATCCTACACTAACCGGTACCGTCCTTGAATGCACTTCTATAGTGTATTCAGGGACGGTCACCGGTTGGTGTCACATCACCTTTTATAGAATAAATTGTCTAAAGGACCTCTACGTGTTGGCCCCACGCACGCCTCCCAAAGGTCCGAGACACATATCTCTCTAGATAAGGAAAAGACATAAAAATATAACAAACTCGCGATAAATTAACTGAACCAACTAACAGTGCTTCAAAAATAAAGCTATTATTATCTTTACCCATTATCAAGCTCCCAAAGTTTGATCAAACGAGCGAATTTAATAGTTATGATAGAAACTGGTTGTACTTCTGGAACACCCCGCCGGGAAGTAATAACAGACTTTAAAACAGCACGTGTGAGTTCAGATGCTTAATGCCTGACAACTCTAATAAGTTACTTCCCGTCTTCGGCTTTTTAGTGTTCCGTACCCAAAGGGATGTACCCACATTGATGAGCATGTTGATCGGAGAAGTAGTATTATATTAAATCTCTTTGTCTGCAAATGACGTTCCTGAATCCTGAGTGACAGAAAAAAATGAAGCAACGGAAAAATGCAATGCGGTGCTGCCAGATGAGGTTCAAATGTTGCAAGACATGTTGCGCATTCTAGTTGCATAGTCTTCTTCTATCGAGTCGATGGCAAGTCAGCCCAGTATTTTGTCATGCGGATAGCATTACCGGCAGTGTCCATAAGCTCCGTTCGCGTGCAGGTGTCAGGGCAGCATATGAGATGGCCCATAACCTTTGGGGCAAACCGCATTCGCACTGTAGGTCCGACCCATATATGTAACCCCACTTGGGCAGGTTGTCTTTACTCTTTGCCTAGTTCTATTAGGCATTGTTTACACATTGCCTGGAAATACATGGCTTAAAACGAACTCATTTATGTAGCCAAATAACACTTTAGAAGGCAAAGTATGATGATTCATAATTAATATGCCTTACATCAATGACGTTATAGATTTATTAGCAAAGTAGATTATGTCAAGCGTATGAAATATTAAATTGATATGTCGCACTCTCGCACTAAGATAAACCAATTAAGTCTGCGATCCAGGTGCGCGTAGTCTAGACGCTGTTATTCGGATCAACAGATTTATAAAAACATGAGTTCGCGGTACAGAATCAATAATTTTCATTTTTTTTTTGTTTCGTATAATCCACAAAAACGTACGTAACGTAACGTAAACGGTCTGCCTCTCACACTGCTAAGATGACAGTCATAATTTAAACGAGGAATTCGCGCTGCGGCTATTTTGTCTCCTATTCAGACATGTTATAACATAATCGTTTATGTTTAAATATACAGACTGTTCATAATATTTTCTTGCTTCATCTTGCCTTATACAGGGTGTAACAAAATACCCTAGTAATACTTAAGGAGGTGCTTCAGACCATTAAACTGAACAACTTTCACTATGGAGCCAACATCGAAATCGCGAAAAAAAAAATCAGCTCTTTCATACAGAACTGCAGTACGGTCTCGACTCAAATGTATGGGACGACAGATTTTTTTTATTTTTTCTCGACGTTGGCTCCGTAGTGAAAGTTGTTCAGATTGATGGTCTGAAGCACCCCCTTAAGTATTACTAGGGTGTTTTGTTACACCCTGTATAGGCTTATTTTAAATTAGTTGGCGAAACTGAACCAGGGCACTTGTTAATGATAACAGATTGTATTATTAATATTTATAATAACTATTAAATTCGCTCGTTTGATCAAACTTTGGGAGCTTGATAATGGGTAAAGATAATAATAGCTTTATTTTTGAAGCGCTGTTAGTTGGTTCAGTTAATTTATCGCGAGTTTGTTATATTTTTATGTCTTTTCCTTATCTAGAGAGATATGTGTCCCGGACCTTTGGGAGGCGTGCGTGGGGCCAACACGTAGAGGTCCTTTAGACAATTTATTCTAAAAGGTGATGTGACACTAACCGGTGACCGTCCCTGAATACACTATAGAAGTGCATTCAAGGACGGTACCGGTTAGTGTAGGATTATTGTAAGGAAAGAAGTGGAAAGAAAGAAATCTGGGTTATCAATATAACATAATATAATATAATATAACATAATATAATATTTATAATTGTTATTGATGAATAACAAAATTATTATTATCATGCGTAAGAAACGCGCAGTGCGTGCAGTACGCGGGCGCAGGCGGACATGGACCTCAGAATCATATTATGTTCGAGCGGCGGGTCATTACCACGCAATTGTACTTACTTAGTAACAGATACAAAATGAGTTTCTTAAGTTTCGCCAACTAATTAGATTATGAGCAAGTGAGACGAGGAGTGGGCAGGGTGGGGTAGGTAGTACCCACTTGTGACTTATCAAAGTGGTCGGATTATAGTTTCACCTGCAACTAATCCCATTAGAAACTGACAGGTCGTGTTCAATACAGTGAGATAACGTTGAAAATATTGAACTGCAAAGTTAGAACTGATATTACTTGGAGCATTTCCTCTAAACTTTATTTCAAATTACTATCGAGCCAACTTCGAAATTATTCAATTTGAGATTGTTTGGTCGTATGGAAAGAATGGATGAGAGCAGATTGAGAAGTGCTATTTATAAGTATAAGTGGAAATGTTGGAAGGTGACGGCCTAGACCTTCCTACATCATCATCATCATCATCTCAGCCAATGGACGTCCACTGCTAGACATAGGCCTCCCCCAAGGATCGCCATAACGACCGGTCCTGCTCTGCCCTCATCCAACGTTTTCCCGCCGCCTTCACCAGGTCGTCGGTCCACCGTGTGAGGGGCCTACCAACGCTGCGCTTTCCGGTACGCGGTCGCCACTCGAGAACTTTTCGGCCGCACCGGCCATCGGTTCTGCGAGCAATGTGCCCCCCCACTGCCACTTAAGTTTAGCAACTCTTTGGGCTATGTCAGTTACTCTGGTTCTTCTGCGGATCTCTTCATTTCTGATTCGATCTCGCAGGGAAACTCCTTCCTACATACACTGTCCAAATTGGCGACGAGCCGACGAGCATGCATGCTAATATAATGTGGAGAAAGCTAGGTCTATCGGGATCGTAACAGGTGGCGTTCCGTTTTATATCGTTAGTCTGTCTCCCAGGCGTAAGAATATGTATGTTAGGTATTTCACGCTTTCCCCTATTGCGCAATTCTACCGCCCCCAAATCAACAATAATAATTCACGTTCCATATTTTTCCAATGACTGCCGAACTCTCGTTCATAAGTAATTATAACTTTCGGTATGGCTGGCGGCAAATGTTGATATAAGCCGATAAATAAATATTCCACCCACGTCGCAGGCTCCCTAAATAAAACTGTAAACAGTAAACTTATTTTATTTACGTGACTTAATTAAACATTGACGAATTAGGTTCTATGATTGTAAGAGTAGCTCTTTGATTTCTTATATCGAGTCAAAGGCATGCCATTTAAAAATGTGTTAGTACCTTCAATCAATCAATCAAATATTTTTAATTTTACACCAAAACATAAACAAAATACAAGAAAAAAAATACAAGTTTCCATACGACAATAACTACTCGACTCAGAAGTGCGATTTTTGAAAATCATACGAGCGAATTGGCAGTAGAAAGATGCATAGGTAATCTCCAAAGTAATTTTGACATTTTCTACTGCCAAGTCGCTCGTATGATTTTCAAAAATCGAACTTCAGGGCCTCTACCTGCACATTCGAACTTCGCAATTGGGTGAAAGTTTTCGTTCCAATGTCAACTCTATTACAAATGAAGTGCGGACCGAAACAGTGGCGAAATATCGAACATCGAAAGTCCGGGTACAGGGCCTGATTTATTGAATGTTGTTCAGTCAGAGTGTCTGAAACAAGCAGTAGGTTTACCATTAAGGTGGACTTCCGATGCCAGCGGCCGATGCGACTAACGCGCGCGTCTGACGCGAGGTTCTGTCATATTTGACAGAACCTCGCGTCAGACGCGCGCGGCCGACGACAGACCTCACTTCCGAGGTCAGCGACTGACGCGTGCCTATTGTGCAGAGTGTTATCACTTTAGGGTATTTTCCCCGAAATTTAGGGTATGTTCTTATGTTTTGGTGTTTTGTTTAGAAACACACATAAAAAAACAATACATATTTTAATAAATAATATTTGATTGATTGATAGTTTGATAGGTTTAGAGAAATATATGAATGCATTTTTTTACAGGATTTTTGATAAAATACATTTTTAAGAGTTATTATAATTAGACAGGGATGCGTTGCGTCCCCTTGGCTTTTTAACCTATATATGGATCGCTGTCTAGCTAATAATTATGTAGGCAAGAGGGATTTTCCGAGAAAAGGTAAATTAGTTTCATATGGATCGATAGATGGTGTTATCGCAACGTGGATGAGCGACCTTGCAGATAATAAAATACAAATAAAAAATAGTGAAAATTAAGCAAATTTTCGGTAAAAACATCGTAATATGTCTGGCGAACATTCTTGTTCCGCGTGACGTCAGCGTATAGCCGCGCGCGGCCGCGGCCGATGCGATAGACATCGGCCGCGCGCGTCTGACGCGCGCGTCAGTCGCTGGCATCGGAAGCGGCGCCATACGTTTTCATAGTAACTAGTATGGCCGCATCGGCCGTCGGCCGCGAGCCGCGCGCGTCAGACGCGTCGGCCGCTAGCATCGGAAGTCCACCTTTAGTTTGCACGGTAGTAAACTATAATAGTTTTACTCCCATTTTCGTCTGAATTATCTAAACATTTTCGTATTGAATTTCGTACAGCGCTCCTAGTGATTACCTTGAGAACTGATTTTGACAATACAAAATGCGCACCATAACTACAGTATCATACTACGAGTCTCAACCAGGTCTCAACTCATGGTAAACCTACTGTATTATATGCAATCGGAATCGGGAGTTGGCAAATTTAATATGAAATAAATCTCCAGTAATTGTATAATGTTTCCTTTTAACGCCCGCACACAGTATTAAATAACTCAATTACCGAAATGTTTGTTGAATTTTTACGAGCATTTCTGATACAAAATATACAGGAAGTTGGAGCTCAAAACGGATGCCATATTTTAGCCTGTAAAAGCATCCGGGTAACCTAACAGGTTTAAAATGCGAACTTCTCTTTTGTGTTTTAGTTTGAAATAATAAATTGGTTGAAAGTTTTAATTCCTAGGTCTAAAACTAGGGTTATCGCCGTAATCTTTCGAATAATTCTTCTCTTTAGTTATTATTGAGATCCCGTACAAAAATACCGAAATACCTCCGTCACACGAAAAGGTTGCGGATCCAAATTTCAAAGCCCTCCCATAAAAAGTTTCGCTTCAACAAACACTTTACTTACTAAACATTAAAGTCGAGTAGGCGTTGCAGTTAAGTATAAACAGCTTTTTTTTTGCCATAATATCTTGTTGTAAACGTTGGTTAGTTTAGTGTAGAGCCTCAGTTTAAAAGGGCGCAAATGTTTCACATTCAACCTGTAGGTATGACTGAATGTCAAAAATAATCCGCCTGACAAGCTGGACGATTATTTATGGAATGCGTTACAATCACGACTCACCGAGCAAGTCGTGCGCACCGCTGCCAACCGCTGCGCTGTATCGTGGACCTACGACTACGACGTAGGCAGCTACTGACGAGTGACGACCTACGCCGTAGCGAGCTTCGTAGTGAGGGTAACAAAAATATATACTCTCGAACTGAGAAACCACCTCCTTTTTTGAAGTCGGTTAAAAACAATAATTCATGCCACAAGTTCAGAGGAAAAAAGATCTAAATACCTGTAGATAAATTAAAACTGTTGCTATTATTAAACGATTTTATTTAACTTCGAAGCTGCCTAACTATCTAACTAACTAACAATGGATTCTTGTAATCGAATTCTCACCCATTTCCTATCAACCGATAAATTTGAAACTTTACACACACTTATAGTTCTAATGACAATACAATATTATGGTAACATGGAGTTGATCTGATGATGGAGACGGAAGGTGGTCAAGGGATCTCCTCGATAAATTATAGCAGAGGACTCATGTTTGGTATCATTTAGATTGTTTCGATGAGTACTTTATGGTACCGGTAAGATTGAGGATCTGATGATGGAGACGAAAGGTGGTCAAGGGATCTTCTCTATAACTTATAGCAAAACACTCGTGTTTGGGCTCATTTCAATTGTTGCGACGAGACCTTTGTGGTACCAGTAAGATTGAGGGTCTGATGACGGAGACGGAAGGTGGTCAAGGGATCTCCTCGATGACTTATAGCAAAACACTCGTGTTTGGGCTCATTTCAATTGTTGCGACGAGACCTTTGTGGTACCAGTAAGATTGAGGGTCTGATGACGGAGACGGAAGGTGGTCAAGGGATCTCCTCGATGACTTATAGCAAAACACTCGTGTTTGGGCTCATTTCAATTGTTACGATGAGAATTTTGTGGTACTAGTAAGATTGAGGATCTGATGATGGAGATGGAAGGTGGTCAAGCGATCTCCAAGATAAATGAAAGCAAAACAGTCATGTTTGGTCTTACTTCAGTTGTAGAGATGATATCTTTGTGGTACCAGTAAGATTGAAGATCTGATGATGGAGACGGAAGGTGGTCAAAAGATCTCCTCAATGAATGAAAGCAAAACATTCGTGTTTGGTCTTACTTCAATTGTAGAAATGAGAACTTTGTGGTACCAGTAAGATTGAGGATCTGATGATGGAGACGGAAGGTGGTCAAGGGATCTCCAAGATGAATGAAAGCAAAACATTCGTGTTTGGTCTTACTTCAATTGTAGAGATGAGAACTTTGTGGTACCAGTAAGATTGAGGATCTGATGATGGAGACGGAAGGTGGTCAAGCGATCTCCAAGATAAATGAAAGCAAAACAGTCGTGTTTGGTCTTACTTCATTTGTAGAGATGATATCTTTGTGGTACCAGTAAGATTGAGGATCTGATGATGGAGACGGAAGGTGGTCAAAAGATCTCCTCAATGAATTATAGAAAAACAGTTGTGTTTGGTCTCACCTCAATTGTAGCGATGAGATCTTTGTGGTATCCGTAAGATTAATGGTCTGATGATGGAGACGAAAGGTGGTCAAGGGATCTTCTTAATGAATTATAGCAGAGCACTCGTGTTTGGTATCATTTCAATTGTTGCGATGAGAACTTTGTGGTACCAGTAAGATTGAGGATTTGATGATGCAGACGAAGGTGGTCAAGGGATCTCCAAGATTAATTAAAGCAAAACAGTCGTGTTTGGTCTTACTTCAATTGTAGAGATGAGATCTTTGTGGTGCCAGTAACATTGAGGATGCGATTGAAGGAGCGATGATAGCCCATACGGAAGAGAGCTAGCGCCTCAATCCTGAGGCCGCGGTTCGATTCCTGGCCTGTACCACTAAGTTCTTCGGAATTTATGTACGGTTGTATTTATCATTTACTAGCTCGGTGGTGAGGGAAAACATCGTGAGGAAACCTGCATTCCCGAGAATGAAAAGAAAATACCATAATTAAGTTCGGAGGTATGCGTAAATATGGGTGAAATTGGGGCGAACACAAAAGGACCAGCGCTGGTCTCCGTGTTACAACGACCCTTGCTTGCAATAGCCCGCCCACAAATAATAATAACATTGAGGATCTGATGGTGGAGACTGAAGGTGGTCAAGGGATCTCCTCAGTTAATTGTAGCAGTACATCCGTGTTTGATATCAAGTTCATTTGTTTTGATAAGGACTTTTTAGTCCGGGTAAGACTGAGGATCTGATGTTGGATATGGAAGATGGTAAAGGGATCTCCTCGATGAATTATAGAAGAAAACTTGTGTTTTGTCTCATTTCAAATGTTGCGATGAGAACTTTGTGGCACTTACCAGTAAGATTGAGGGAGTGATGATGGATATGGAAGACGGTCAAGGGATCTCCGCGATGAATTATAGAAGAACATTCGTGTTTGATGTAATTTAAATTGTTGCGATGAGAACTTTGTGGTACTTACCAGTAAGATTGAGGGTGAGATGTTGAAGAGGGAGGGTGGTCAAGGGATCTCCTCCGTGAATTATAGCAGAACACTAATGTTTGTTGTAATTTAAATTGTTTCGATCAGAACTTTATGGTACTAGTGAGATTGAGGGTCTGATAATGGAGATGGTGGATGGTGGACGAGCGATCTCCTCTACAATTATAGCAGATCATTCGGGTTTGATCTCGTTTCAATTGTTTCGATAAGAACTTTGTAGTGTCAGTAAGATTGAGGATCTGACGATGGAGACGGAAGGTGGACAAGGGATTTCCTCAGTAAATTGAAGTAGAACACTCGTGTTTGGTCACATTTAATAGATTTTGATGAGGATTCTATAGTCTCGGTTAGATTGAGGGACTGATAATGGAGACAAAAGGTGATCAAGGGAACATCTCAGTAAATTGTAGCAGTACAGTCGTGTTTGATAAAATTTAATTGGTTTTGATAACGACCCAACGAGCACCAGAGTGGAAATTGCAGCCTGTCATTGCAACTTCAAGATGCATAGCAACGCCATAAGGGTTCAAGATAAAGTTTTAAGAGCTATAACATCTTCCGCAAACTCCTATAGCTGCACGGGGAGCTTATAGTTGCAGTAAGGAAATAGAATACAGCTTATGCCTACATATAAGTTCATTCTTGAACCTATTTACCACTTAAGCCTATAGTGAGATCCAGAAAGTGCATTTTGACACTAATAGCTGTGTATGGTATATACTTGGAACTCTAAAGCGCCTTATACCTGTAAAGAGGATATATTTTTAGACTATTTAAAGCAGTTGCTTAAGAGTTCAAATAGGCACTACTTTGTTACTAGCAGTTGCATTAAAGAGATAATAAAATAATCAGTGCAGCCTTTAGTTGCTTATGAGTTCTAATCAGTGATCGGAACGATGGGATTTAAACTTGTCGTGTGGGGGTTTATCATGGAGTTGTTAAAACCACAAAATTTGAATCCCGTGATCCCGGGAACTGTCGCATTAGTCAGCAGTACATTGTATCGAAGTAGTTATATCAATTTTAATGATCTAAATCAAAATTAAGGTAATATTATTTTTTTTCCGAATCCCGGGATTTTTTTTTCTTTCCAAATTTTCATAAGTTGTCCAGTTTGATGGTCTGAACCAACTATAGAAATATGGAAAGAAAAAAATCCCGGGATTTGGAAAAAAATTATATTACCGTAATATGAATAATAATTAAATTAAACTTTAATCGATGGATTTCCCAACGAGCACCAGAGTGAAAATTGCAGCCTGTCTTGCAACTTTAAGTTGCATAGCAACGCTATAAGGGTTCAAGATAAAGAAATCCCGGGATTCGGAAAAAAATTATTTTACCATAATTTTTTTTGAGATCATTAAAATTGATATAAATAGCTTCTTCGATCCAATATACTGCTGACTAATACGACAGTTCCCGGGATCACGGGATTCAAATTAAATAAAACAAAAAATTTTGTGGTTTTAACAACTATGTTATACCCACGGCAAGTTTAGGTATTTGCAATCCCATTGTTCCGATCACTGGTTATAAGATATGAATATCTAAAAAAAAAATTCAAAGAGTAAAATTATAACTAGATCAAACATCGTTTATGTTAAATCAATAACAATGATTTTAACACACAGTAAAATAGAATAGGATAAGATTATACAGGGTGTAATATAAAATAGGACAGTCACTTAAAGGGGTGCTTCAGACCATCAAACTGAACAACTTTTTCTATGGGACCAATATTGAAATCGCGAAAAAAAATCGGCTGTAACATACATTTCAGTCGAGTTAAGTTTGCAGTTTTGTATGGGATAGCCGATTTTTTTTTCGCGATTTCAATATTGGTGCCATAGCGAAAGTTGTTCAGTTTGATGGTCTGAAGCACCCCTTTAAGTAACTGTCCCATTTTATGTTACACCCTGTATAGTAACACAATCTATGAAAATATGAATAATAATTAAATTAAACTTTAATCGATGATTATCAATTATTCAAGTCTTTGCTGTATTTATAGAAATTCTTTTCCTCGCCCTGTCCTATATCTCTGACTACCACCTCGGGGACTATAGTTGTGAGCATATACTATACTGTATTTCCACGCCGATTATTTTTTCAATATTTATATTGGATTTATTTCAATATAAATATAAATATTGAAAAAAATAATCGGCGTGGAAATACATAGCATATGCTCACGACTATAGTCCCCGAAGGGGTAGTCAGAGGTATAGGACAGGGCGTGGAAAAGAATTTCTATAAATAAAGCAAAGACTTGAATCATTGATAATCCATCGATAAAAGTTTAATTTAATTATTATTGATATTTTCAATGATTGTGTGACTACAAAATCTTATCCTATTCTATTTTACTGTGCGTCAAAACAATTGTTATTGATTTTACATAAACGATGTTTGATCTAGTTATAATTTTTCTCTTTGAATAATTTTTTTTAGATATTCATAACCAGTGATCGGAACGATGGGATTGTAAATACCTAAACTTGCCGTGTGGGTATAACATAGAGTAAAGTTGTTAAAACCACAAAATGTATTGTGTAACGAAGTGCCCCTGTGGCGGGATGGCCAGAGGGCCTCGTTGTAAAAATATATAAATCCCTTTAGAAGAGTTGACCTATCTTTAGGTAGGATGTCTGTAGTTCTGAGGTTGCTAATAAAAAGATAGAATTATAAACAAACATACAAGTTTTATTACTGAATAACCTAATCTCGTTTACAGGTTGTTTCCCTAGCTAACTTAATTCCTATTCACTACCACTTTTTACTTACAACCCAAGCCGAGCTGAAAAGAGGGAATAAGGAGCCGGCACGAGGGGGGACGTATCGTGAAGGGTTATTTCCTTCAGGAGAATTGGCTCAAACTGTAAGACCTGACAACACTACCCGAGGAACCTCGAGCCACGCCTGGTCAGATCTTCAGGAGCTACCTGCGTCCTGGTTGATCTAGGACACAGCTGCGTCCACGACCCCTCAGGTCGAGGTGTTCAAAAATGAGGGGAGGTTGGGGAGAGGAGGAGGGGAGGGACACCCGATAGTAGACCTCTGTGGTTGAGCTTCTGCCCAGTCGCCTAATACCTCAAGCCACCGTGCTTCCACTCTCGGACGCCAACTATCGAGTCCCGGCCTAATCAATCAATCAGTCTCGCGGCAACGGCCTCTTTACTATGGTTTCTAGCGCCAGCTGCTGAAGCAGCCGGGTCATTGGGATT
Source organism: Agonopterix subpropinquella (assembly GCA_922987775.1). NCBI lineage: Eukaryota > Metazoa > Arthropoda > Insecta > Lepidoptera > Depressariidae > Agonopterix > Agonopterix subpropinquella. Next base: position 7,339,509 of record OV277704.1, on the reverse strand, counting down.
GGCACCTGGTGGTGCCTCGTAGTTGTCCAGGTGTCTGCCGGCGCGGTCTAGCCCACCGAGTGGGACCCCGTTGGGGGAGGCCCGGTGAGCGAACTGCGGTCGGCAGTGTGGCCAATCAGGGGGGTTTTGTGCTGCGGAGTAGCCTATAGTCCGGCGGTTCACCCTCGGTCCGCCCCACGGTCCAAGGGGATCTACGGCCGTTAGCAGTTTCCGCAGCGGGGTGAGTCCTTAAAAGGGCTCAGGCATCAGGGGGTCAATTTCCGGGAGGGGATCGTCTGTGGAGAGCTCCATAGCGAGGGTGCAGCTGCCGAGGTCAGTTCGGCAGTGACGTCAGTCCGGGGGGTGCTGCGGAGAGCACACGAACCTGGCGGCATGCCAGGGTGTGTGCAGGCTCCAATGCGGTGGTATTTCTTGAGGTGCTGCCGGTGAGGTCAAGCCCACCGAGTGGGACACCGTTGGGGGTGGTCCGGTGAGCGACCTACACGCCGGCAGTGTGGTTATCCGGGGTGCTTGAGGAGGGGCCCACGGTCCTGACGACTCGCTGAGGAGTCGAGGACGTGGGCGGGCTCCGAAGCGGTGTGTGGGCGCGACACAGATAATCGCGGGAGGCGGGTGCGCTGCTGGTCGCACCTACGCGAGGCCAGCTTATGTTGGTTTTGTATTGCTTGATGTGTCGCTGTGTGTACATTGGATCGAAATAGTTATATCAATTTTAATGATCTGAAACAAAATTACGGTAATATAATTTTTTTTTCAAATCCCGGGATTTTTTCGTTCCAAATTTACATAGGTGGTTCAGACCATCAAATTGGACAACTTATGAAAATTTGGAAAGAAAAAAAAATCCCGGGATTCGGAAAAAAAAATTATATTACCTTAATTTTGATTTAGATCATTAAAATTGATATAACTATTTCGATCCAATGTACACACAGCGACACATCAAGCTATACAAAACCAATATAAGCTGGCCTCGCGTAGGTGCGACCAGCAGCGCACCCGCCTCCCGCGACCATCTGTGTCGCGCCCACACACCGCTTCGGAGCCCGGATAACCGGATAACTACTTCGATACAATGTACTGCTGACTAATGCGACAGTTCCCGGTATCACGGGATTCAAATTTTGTGGTTTTTACGACTCCATGATAAACACCGGCGATGGCACCGTTCAGTTCAGTTGTTACTATATTTGTGTAGGCGAACCATCGAAATCTTTTTAAAATGTGAAATGCGCAGGCGGACATTATCAAATTAAATAAGTAAGTAATTAATTCATGGTTTCTTGTTATTCAGTACAGTACATGAAAAAAATAAACGGCGTGGAAATACATAGCATATGCTCACGACTATAGTCCCGAGGGGGTAGTCATAGATATAGGACAGGGCGTGGAAAAGAATTTCTATAAATACAGCAAAGACTTGAATCATTGATAATCCATCGATAAAAGTTTAATTTAATTATTATTCATATTCACAAAGATTGTGTTACTACATAATCTTATCCTATTCTATTATATTGTGCGTCAAAATCATTGTTATTGATTTTACATAAACGATATTTGATCTCTCTCTGGGGGTAGGCCCCTCACACGGTGGACCGATGTCCTGGTGAAGGCGGCGGAAAAACGTTGGATGAGGGCGGCGCAGGAACGGTCGTTATGGCGATCCTCGGGAGAGGCCTATGTCCAGCAGTGGACGTCCATTGGCTGAGATGATGATGATGATGATGATGTTTTCTCTAGTTATAATTTTACTCTTTGAATAATTTTTTTTAGATATTCATATGTAACCAGTGATCGGAACGATGGGATTGTTAGGGTTGTTAAAACCACAAAATTTAGTGTTTTATTTTATTTGAATCCCGTGATCCCCGGAACTGTCGTATTAGTCAGCAGTACATTGGATCGAAGTAGTTATTATCAATTTAAATGATCTTAAACAAAATTACGGTAGTATAATTTTTTTCCGAATCCCGGGATTCCCGGGAACTGAACTGGACGGTGCCAAATTTTCATAAGTTGTCCAATTTGATGGTCAGAACCACCTATGAAAATTTGGGATGAAAAAAAAATCCCGGGATTCGGAAAAAAAATATATTACTGTAATTTTGTTTTAGATCATTAAAATTGATATAACTAATTCGATCCAATGTACTGCTGACTAATACGACAGTTCCCAGGATCACGGGATTCAAATTAAATAAAACAATAAATTTTGTGGTTTTAACAACTCTAACAATCCCATCGTTCCGATCACTGGTTATGGTTAAATATGAATATCTAAAAAAAAATATTCAAAGAGTAAAAATTTTAACTAGAGAAAACATCATCATCATCATCATCATCATCTCAGCCGATGGACGTCCACTGCTGGACATAGGCATCCCCCGAGGATCGGGATCAGATCAGATTAATCTGCACTATGAAATCCCTATGAAATCCAAACAATTCGACATATTGTAACCTTGAACTTATGCCTGCATAAAGAATGAAATTGGAGCCTATTAGCAGTTATGAACTGCAATTACAGTAATAAAAATCACTCTGAGGTCTACAAAAGTTAAAATAAGCGCCTAAAGCCGCTTACGGGAAGCATTGAGGAAGATACTACCGCTATAGGCTGCCCACGAGCAAGCGCCATGTTTATGATCTTTTTAGGTTATCCAAGCAAATATTTGTCAACAAATAACGTAAACAGAACTTAATTTTTAAGGATTGGGACGTTGTCTCCAAACCAGTGTATCACTAAATCGACCTCAAATGATTTTATTACATAAAAAGTTGAAAAGACTGTATTCTAATACACATAATTAATTGCTTATTTGGATTATATCAAGAACGCATCAAAATTACTCCAATAATTGATATTTACATTATCAGTAAACTAATATGCGTTTTTAATTGCATGTACTGTACTGAATAACAAGAAACCATGAATTAATTACTTACTTATTTAATTTGATGATGGCCGCCACCGCACTTCACATTTTAATAAAAAGATTTCGATATTTTGATGGTTCGCCTACACAAATATAGGAACAACTGAACTGAACGGTGTGCTGTCAAAACAAGATTCATTCATTTCAATCGGTCATTCGTTCACGAATGTAGTGCTATATGAGTGAATCTTATTACTTAATCTTCCATTGCAGCTACTATGGCGCTCTTAAGCAGCTACTATTATAGCTCTTCTGAAGCTTAAGGCCGCATAAAATTGTGCCTATTTGGCTATAGTGCTGCTGCATAAGGCCTGCTGAGCACGCTCTATAGCTTACGCCTAGCAGCTTAAAGGAATAATTGCATTGGCTCTAAAGCCTGTATGCAGCAATTTTGTGCCCGTTGGGGACCTTATAGTTCCGGTATGATTGAGGGTCTGACGGAAGGTGACTAAGGGATCTTCTCAGTAAACTGTTGCACAACATTCGGCATTGGTATCATATAATTTTTGAGAGAGAACTTAATGATAGGTACTGGTAAGATTGAGTGTCTGATAATGGAGATGGAAGGTTGTCAAAGGATATAGATCCTTACACCTATACACTATATATAACTACTATATATAACTATACCTATACACTTACACCTAATTGTAGCAGAACACTCATGTTTGGTATCATTTAATTTGTTTCAATGAATACTTTTTTAGTCTCGGTAAGATTAAGCGCCTGATGATGGAGACAGGAGGTGGTCAAGGGATCTCAACTAATTGTAGCAGATCATGACTAAGAAACTAAAAAGTAAAAAATAAAATAGGTAAAAAATTTTTTTAAGTAAAACGATTTTATTTTAATAAAACTGCACTAAACAGTAAAAAATAATTTTGTTAAATTTTCGTACTATGTTGCACCATACTATACTGTTAGCTGGAAATTTGTGAGTATAGCCTATGTTAACCTATCTTCAAAATAATTATGACGAAAAAAGGTATTACAATAGGGATTCATATTTTAGATTAATACTTTGTTAATTAATTTTGATTATAAAATCGTGGGCGCTTGCATAGTAATAGGTATAACTCAAATGTTACATACCTACTATTTAACTAACAAAATAAAAAATTACATCCAAACATTTTCAAACTAAATAGGCCTAGTATAAATAAATAAATAAATAAATAACGCTCACAGGCACATACATTGTAATGATCCCAAGAAAGCACTATTAATAGGCTGTTTATTATGGAAACCATACAACAACGGCACAAACATGTAAACATCCATGACCGAACCGGGATTCGAACCCAGGACCCTGGTTTGGCAGTCCGGCGTGGTAACCATTACACCAACCGGGTCGTCATATCGTATATCGATGTGGTTTTCATTGTTTTATGGTATCGAGCTATGAAGGCTGTCGTACCTGTCTATACTATAGGTAAGAATGATAGCAAAATTGCTAGGAAAGTTTTATATTTTACTAGCAAGCGCGCACGATTTTATAATCAAAATTAATTAACAAAGTATTAATCTAAAATATGAATCCCTATTGTAATACCTTTTTTCGTCATAATTATTTTGAAGATAGGTTAACATAGGCTATACTCACAAATTTCCAGCTAACAGTATAGTATGGTGCAATATAGTACGAAAATTTAACAAAATTATTTTTTACCGTTTAGTGCAGTTTTATTAAAATAAAATCGTTTTACTTAAAAAAATTTTTTACCTATTTTATTTTTAACATAATGTTTTTGGTACTAATATTGTATTCTGATACCGCGAATAAAAATAACAAAGAATGTCCCGTACGGCAATCGAAGGCAGTATACAGGGTGGATTTTTGAGACGGGGCAGTAAGAGCAGCTACCTTAACCGTTGTAGCTACAGCGAAACGTTCTTAAGAGACTATCCTTAACTTTTTGAGACATTTTGAACTGCATTCACAGATTTTGAAAAAAAATGTACAGTCAGCTAGAAAATAGGCAATTTACACAAAAACTTTTTTTGATGCCAATCGATCCTGTTTCTTATAAGGATCAATAAACTCTAGCAGACCAACCGAGGTTTGAGTACTAGAAACGTCAGAAATCTCAAAAATCTTTTCCCATACATTTCGTAGGAAACGAGACTCCAATTCACTTTTATACTTAACAAAACTCTTTATTATGGAAAGACTGGCCGCTAAAGTAAACAGGAGTGCGATTTTTGAAGTTAACACGTTCAAATAAGCAGTATAACATTTCAAAATTACTATGGAGATTATGCATTATTCGATCATGATTTTGGATATCACGATTCAAAAATCGCACTCCTGCTCGTAAATAAGCGAAAAAAATATATTTTTTTAAATTCCATACATACCATATTTTTGAAAGCAAAGATAACATAGTTTTCAAGGTAAATAAAATACTTACATGTTCATGTAGGTTTGTTCGAAATACGAAGTTAAAATTTTTATTCTTTTTGTTTATTCTCGACCAGAAGTGCGATTTTTGAATCGTACATACATAATTTCGTACAAGTTTCGTACTTAAATAGATGGAGAAAAGATACGGAATAACATTGTAAAATTTTAGAGAAAATTTCGAATAATTGCAACGATAACATAATTTACCTGACCGAACCAAAAATAATGGTCATATTTAACAAAGTGCTTCAAAGTCCTTGTAAAATAATTTGAGTAGGTACCCTTTATAATTCTGAAAATTTAAAATAAATGGAGAAAACAAGGTTACTACAGGTCATAATTTCTTTCTTTAAAACCAAAATAATTCCAATCTCACTGCTGAAATTAAGTTACAGAAAAAAACTGTCAATTCACAAAACAAATCCAATTTATCGTAAAAAAAATACCTGTCGAATTATGAAAAGTCTTGACCCTTGTCCAACGGCTCGTGAACTAACAAAGTCGGAGATTGGTTACCGTTCCGACCTATGTAGAGAAATTCCTTTCACGATGACCGACAATTTTGTCCGTGACGCCGTTACAACGCCCCAGCGTGAGGTCGAACTTATAGACCTGAAAGGCATCCTGTTACACCGTAGCGTCACAGTATAAGAAAGAAAATCTATTACCATGTTTGGTCAGTTCCATACATTTTAGATTTATACGTCTTGGCGCAAACAGATGTCGCTACAAGTATCATCTGGCCTGAACGAGAGATAAATCTTAATTAAACGTTATTAGATCACTATTATTTGAGTTTTGTTCCACGGAAATAAATTATATAGATTAATTTTCTTAAAAAATTTAATAACAATAAATGTGTTTAACACGTATTTTAATGTAATTAAACATTGCTGTAGTACCGTTACTCACCACCGTCGCTGTACTTGCGCGAGTTGGCAACTAAGAAGGTGGCAACTTTCTTAGTATGGTTGTGTATAATTTATTTATACTCTATGCTATTACGTAGCGTAGAGAGCAAATAGTTTCTTGTCGTGGACTTGATGTTTGCGGCTACGAATGTTTTCGTACGACTTAATCATGCTTAATAGCTGAAAATACACGGAGGAAAACATCTGGTAGTCATCTAGTAGTATACTGTAACAAAAAACTCTAGTAATACTTATTTAAAGGGGTGGTTTAGACCATGAAACTACAAAATTTTCGCTATGGAGCCAAAAAAGAAATGACAAATTAAAAATGGGCTGTTTCATGCAAAACTGCAGTACCTGTACCTAATCGAATAAAATAGTGTGAGACAGCAGATTTTTAAAATATTTCGACGTTGTGTCAAGTGAAAGTTGTTCAGTTTGACGGGTCTATAAAATACACATCTAAACTATTATAAAACTGTAACAGAAGTGTGTCTGTACATTGAAGATATTTACAAAAAAAAATTACGACATGGTTTTTACCTGTCCCTGATTCCAAATCACCAATTTTTGGATTTTTTGTCTGTCTGTTTGTATGTTTGTTTGTTTGTTTGTTTGTTTTTGTGTTTGTTTGTTCGAGTATCACGCAAAAACTACTGAACCGATTTTGATAAAACTTTTTTTATTTGATAGCTAATCATCTGACTTAAAATCTGGTATATAATTTATGCGGACAAAGTCGCGGGTAAAAGATCGTTTTAAATATTACTAGGGTTTAGGCATATTGGTTCGGTTTTAATATAGATAATGTTCATAGACCCACCAAGATACTGCAAGGAAACCCTTATCTTTTCGTCACCTCGTGTGATAGCCACGGATAACAATGGGATTATTTATTCTAAACCGGAATCAAATGACCAATACTACGTACAATTTAAGAGTACCTATTCATTTGTGTACCTACCTTGAACATACGACGAATATTCTGCGGCATGATTTTTGTCCATGAAAAATAGACAACTTTGAACTCTTTGAGGCATCGCGTAGGGCATGCACCTTTGTGAGTCACATTTCATACTATTGTTTCGCGAACTAAAAGTATGCAGAGGACTGTCCGTCGTGTGCACAGGCTTTTAATCGAAAATCCCATGTATATTTAGCAAGACCGTTGACAATGAACTTCCCATTCGTGCAGCAGTTCAAATTGAGATGCCGAGCGGTGTGCTGATAAACTGGGAATATGGCGGGAGCTTGCCAAAATTCTTTCTTACCTGTTTTGTTGCAAGCCAGGTAAGTAACAAGGTTTATTGTTGTTGTTTAATTTCCCTATTACTTATATATTCCGTGCTATTACTGTGAAATGTCTCAGAATATTTCTATTGTAGATCATGTCTGCAAAGTAGTATAAGAATATTAATCGCACAATGTTTTTGCGAAACACTTCACGCGATTACAGTTGCAAGGTAATGGAATATTAACATTATAATGCTACCCAGGCCAATTTGGGAGCTTAAATAAACTCCGAACAAAAGTCGGCTGGAGTAAAGAAAACCTTTTCAAGTGGGGTTATATAGACGGGTCGGACCTCGTGTGTGAATATGGTGTTGCTCCTCAGACTATGGTCCATTTTGTATCCTGTCTTTCCTGCTCTGACACCTGCACGCGAACGGAGCTTAAGACTCGATATAATAGAAGAAGACATTAGATATAAGACATTAGATATCAGACATTAGATATCAGACATTAGATATCAGACATTAGATATCAGACATTAGATATCAGATATTAGATATCAGACATTAGATATCAGATATTATAATTAGAGATTGGATAATCGGATGCACACTTACCTAAACTTCAGTTTTTTCCCCACGAAAACATAATATGGATATGCCTTTCTGAATAAAGTTAATTAAAAATATCGAGCCACCCGCACCTTTTTTTCAAATTGGTCCTCGTAGGTAGTTAAAAGTAGGTAGATCAACTTGGAGAACATGAATAACTCGGTCGACTTGGATAACTAGGACAGATTAAACAACTCGGACAACATGAACACTCTTACAACGTAAACAACTCTGACAACTTGGTCACGTTGGCCAATTGATTTGACTAAGTCAAGTTGTCCAACTGGTTCATGTTGTCCAATTAAATACTTTCGACAACAAAATATCTCGGACAACATGAACAACTTGGTCAACTCTGTCAACTCAGACAACATTGTATCTTTAATTTGATTCGAAATAGCACAACATGGCTGTAACATGTTTAAAATCAATAATATTTGAAACATTGTATAAGTTGACCAAATTGTTGAGCTGTTCATGTTGTCTGAGTTGTTCAAATGTCCAAGTTCTACTATATTTAAGCAATCCTGGGACTTAGAACGATCCTGGGATTGTTTTATAAAATAAATGAATTATGACGTGTCCTCATTCTTCTTGTGAAAAATGAAGTTTCGGTAAATATGCATCCGAATATCCGATCTCTAATTATAAAATTATTACATTCAAGAAAAGATAAAAATTTCTTTCGGATTGAGTTTTAAAAAATTCAGGAGAAATCTCTACTGATAGAAATATTACCGCGATACGTGACAGTGTGCGATAGGGACTATTCTAAACACCTCCTTATAAATCTTGCTCTAGTACTCACCCTCTAATAAATTGAATGGTAACGTTCTAACATATAATAACATTCTTGTACTAGACCTAACCTTGTTAGCTCGTTGTAATGCTTAGGTACAGAACATACTCTGCTTATAGCCTATTACCCTACTGAGCCTACCGCCATCGCCACTTCTCTTGGAAGATTAATATTATAATAACTGTCTTATTTACAGAACCACAGAAAGAATTATTAAGGAAATGGACTTTCGCGAAATTGGACATACTAGGAAGTGGACGTACAACGAAAGGGCGAATTAGAGAAACACAAAACAGAATGATTCGGGAAATTGACATACGGGAAAACGACCTCAACAATGACTTAGACAGTGTCAATTCACATTTCGGGAAGAAATAGGTATTGTAGGTTGTAACTGAAGTTAGAGAGGTAAAAGATTGTGTGCTAAGCATACAGTTTACTATGTATATTATACGATTTTATCGCAAACTGTTGAAGTTGAAATTTTATGTTTCCCCAAAACATATTTCGAAAGGCACGAGCAATAACGCACGGGAGTTAAATTAATTTCAAACACGATTGATCGGGCCATTACAATCACAACCCGCTTACAAAAACGGCGATCAAAATTCATCAAAAACCTTAAATTAATCCAACAAAACGAAAAAAAAGAAGCGTTTAAATCAGAAAGGGATTGGTAAAACGTCGATAAGCCCAGGCAATAAATTTTTATTCACTTCGAGATCCGACTAATTGAAAGACCCTGTATCGTGGACCCGTTGAATTAACCTCGACCCTTTCCCAAAACTCATTATAATAATGCTGAATATTTTCGGTTTGGAATCGGATTGAGAAAAATACTGTTTTCGTGGAACTTTTTGATTGGAAAGTCGATTGAAGATTCTGACTTTGCTTTCATGTGGTTTAAAAAAAAATCTTCCTTCCAGCAACGGCATCTTTGCTTTACACGAAGAAATAATAATTATCTACAATTGTACAGGGTCCTTTACTTTTTTAAGGAGATGATCAGACAACGATGATATTGATAACTTCTTTCTCTATGGGACCAACATCGAAATCGCGAAAAAGAAATCAGCTGTCCCATACATTTGGCTCGAGTAGGTTTGCAACTTTGTATGGAAAGCTGATTTTATTGCGGTTTCAATATTGGTGCCATACAATATTTTGTCATTCAGTTTGACAAAAGTCATTCAGTTTGACAGTCTTATCATCCCGTTAAAAAGTGTGTAACCCTACGTGACAGCTATTTATCTTAGTTGACTTTATTAGAAAAACTTGGTTTATTGCTACCAACCCAGTTTCAAATTAAAATTACCTTAATTTGATGATTAATTTGATGACCTTAATAGTTTGACAGTGAATTATTAATTCCATCAAAGAGTGCCAAAGTTTTACGCAAGTTTAATAATTTGTAAGATTAGATTGAACCTTTAAAACGATTGAACCTACTTCTATTTGAAGTAGGTCGGTTGACTGTGGTTATAATTGCTTTCTGTCTTTTCGTAACTACATTTTGAAAAAGAATTTATATTAATTTACCTGGATTTATGCTTCAGGGCAAATATGAACAAAAATAATTCAAATATTCCATTCGTTTACACAAATACATTCATCAACCATTTGAAAGGTATTCACCAACTATCACAAAAAACCCAACATAAAAAAATTCCGCAAAAACTGAATTTATTTCATTAATAAATTCTTAAGGCTATTCTACCGTTGGCGCGCTCCATACAAACGTAGTATGGTGATATTTTCAATACTATCTAATTAAAGTCGATGAAATTTTTCAAAAACAATCAAGTAACTAATCTCTATGTCGGTATGAAGTCAGATTTTCGTTAAAATATACAGTTTCAATGCTAGGATTAATTTAAGATTTGTATGGAAATATTTGTGGCACTGTAACATTAAAACTATAAATTTTATCGAAAATCTGACTTCATACCGACATAGAAATTAGTTACTAGATTGTTTTTGAAAAATTTCATTGACTTTAATTGGATAGTATTGAAAATATCACCATACTACGTTTGTATGGAGCGCGCCAACGGTAGAATAGCCTTAATCCTGTGGACAACAAAACGAAAATTCAAAATTATGTTCCAAACTTTGTTTCACAATATTGACAGTAGTTAATATTTTTACAAACTTATTATTTAGGTACACGTGTAGTTTGAACGAAATATTTTATTTTGTGTTAAATCTCTTCTAGATAACCTACAATATTTATCGAAACATTTTTCGAAGAATGTTCTAAAGTAAAATTGACGTAGCAAATGGATTACATTTTCAAAACTGAATTCAAAAACACATTATTCCCAAACAGCTTTCGACAAACCTCTCGGACGCCATCTTTCAAACTGATTTATTTCATGTTTACAAGATAAAATATGGTCGTCTAAAGTTTAAATTTTGATGGATTCGTAGCATATCTACTCTCTCAACTCTCGTAATGCCCGTTTTACTCAAGTCTGCTTCAAGTTTGGCGCTATCTCGTCTCGTCACCCGCGTTTCAACCCGCCCCGCTTAGGTCCGCCATATTCATACGGAATTTCGATTCGGAATTCCGGATCAGGATTACGATTTCGTATGGATTTACCCCCTCCACAATTCCCGTAATTGTGGAGGTATTAAATCCGATATAAATTCATAATTCTGATTAGGAATTCCGCATGTGTGTATCAGGTCTTATGCTGCCTTTCATAGACAGGTGTTACACGCTCAGTTTCGTTACGTCAGACTGAAGAAAATGATTAAAATATATGAAAATCCTTCAGTCTGGTCCATCAGTCTTCTGTGGGTTAGTTTGACGATCAGTCTGACATCAGTTTGACCAGACTGATGCGAGACTGAGAGTGTACCACCCACCATACAAACGAGGTGAAATGCGGAAACAGAATTGAAATAACGTATAACATAAAATCACGTGGTCTGAAAGGTTTCTATAAAAAAAATGTAACGAGCAATTGTAGCAATATTCACTATAAAATATAGTTTCAGATCGCTTCAAGTGGTCTGACGTATCGACGGTTGATAAATAGCCCTTCGCCCACAAACTGCGAAATAAGCCCGTCCCCTCTCTGTTTGGACATTAAGAGGTCTTTAAATAGGTTCCGAACCCAAATTGCCCGGAGTAAGGAGATCCTGTCCAAATGAGGTTTCATCGACAGATCAGACCTCAGTATGTAGTACTAGATACTCTTTCTTATACTGTGCCTCAGGCTAAGAAATTTTACGCTAACGCGAATGCCTCAGGTGTGAATGTGGTGTTGCTCCTTAAACTATGGCCCATCTCATATCTTGTCTTTCCTACCCGGACACTTGCACGCGAATGGAGCGATATCGCGTTTTAGCCGAAAGTTACTTTAGTTGGAAAAATATAAAATGAGAAGCTATCGATTCTGTAGAAGAAGAAACCCTTTCCCTTTAACACTTTGTACGACGCCCACAGGAAGAAATGTGGTGGTCTACTTATAGTCAGGAACCACACACTTAGGGTGAAGATAATAATGATGCATATAAAATTAGGCGTATGTAAATTCTTAATTTAACACTGAAGAAAACTCTATGAATAATTATTTTGTTAGTCTCTAAATTTCATTATTAAGAAACTTTCAGCGCTAGTTTTGTAAAGTGAAATATATTTTGTAGCCACGATTTAATGACGCAGAAATGTTAAACTGAAAATTTGCATACTAACATCGGCATATCGCTACAAGAAAAGGCGGTCTGCGGACGAAAACTAAGCCACTAAGCTCGGTCGCTCGTCTTTCAGGAAATAAATGACCAAAAGAATTGTTTATTTAGGTCTCAGCCTCACCTGATGATGACAAGCGATGACATGAACAAAAGTGGAACAAGTTTATCCAATAAACACTCCACTCTTGCCTCAATAACAGTTAAGGAGAACGTTCCATTCGTATCTGAAGGTGCAAAATCCGTAGAATTCAACTACATGCGATTATAGTTCATGCTGACACGAAAAAAGAAAAAGAATTACATGATTGTGGATGGCTTCCCAACGTCTTATTTATAGTTCAGTAGTAGAAAGTTAAAGAGTCATGTTCTTAGGCATACTCTCCAAACTAAACAGACCTTACTACTAACAACTTTTGCGTTGAATGATTTATACTTAAAATAAACTCGACTAGGAATAATTTACTAAATGCATTCGGGATACATTTAACCTAAAAACTGATACGTCACAAAATCTAATAAAAATCTGCCTCAGACCGCAAACCGCTGTAGTTCTACCATACAAATTATGCATATTTTAGGAAAGCACCATTATGTACCTACTAGTCTTTATTCTATGCCATTATACCCGAATTTACGTTTAACGCAACGTCAATGTGTTACTGACAAACTTAACACTACACGAATTTATAATAATTACTGATATTAATGTATTATTGTAACTAGTTTCTTAGGGTTGTAATGTGAGATTTGCTTTTGCAGCACAGTGTCCACATCTGAAATTGGTTGATTCATCAATCACTCGGTGATCATTACAATTAAGGATTGTATATTTTATAAAGCACAATGGATATTTTATAAAGCAGATCTGTTATGATTAAAGATAATTATCGTGAAAATAATTAATTTTGCATTCATTATAAAGTAGGAAGCTGTTGCCCGCGATGTACCTAGACTGACCTATTTGTTTTTCAAATTGCACGTTTTTGATATAGGTCTCGTTTTCTTCGAGGTTAGCCCCTTACTAAGCCAGCTCGAACCCTTTTCTATCAATTCCCAGTCGAATAAGTTATTCTGCGCCGGCATTCCTATTCACTCCCAGATGCTTTCCTTTTTCTTCAAATAGCATTAGGTTCTATCAATCTCCCATCCATCTATTTCTGGGCATAGGCATTTTTATTGCACCATTTGTCACGGTTTAGGAGCTAATTTTGATCCATTGCAGATCGTCACCTTCATACTGGTAACTTCACCTTTAACAAACGCCCTGCTCGTCTGCCATCTTTTTGCCTCACGGGCTTGCTGCCAGTACTATAGAAGAATCAGAACATCGTCTATGCCTGGGACCATGTCACACACTCAAACTTCTTCTTATCGTGTGGGCAGAGCCCTGGTGTCAGAGTTTTTTCAGACCGCCTTACGGCCTCTGACGTGGTTTTTATGTAACGACTACTACCACCAGAGATAGTAGCCGGGACCAACGGCTTAACGTGCCATCCGAAGCACGGAATCATTTTTCTTTTCGGACAATCAGGTGATTCAGCCTGCAATGTCCTAACCAACTGGGGAAAAACTCACAAAGTGACATATCACTAGGTGTCCCCCGTGGGAATCGAACCCACGACCTCCGTGTCGAGAGTCCAATGTTCTCACAGTCAGACTAAAAATAATGTATTCAATAAAGGAACTTGAATCCCACTTATTAAACGTCAAATCTTTTTTGAAGCTACCACCGCGTCGGAACGTGTAAGTATCCTAGAAACTACAAAAACTGAAACACAATAATTATCAATAGAAACATCTAGAGGTGTGTGTATACTTTGGAATTTTGATTATAAATTATGTACCTAATATAACCTGGGGTTGGTTGGTTATTGGTGAACCAAATCAGTACCTATGCTTTTGTTTTCTTTTCCAATGCACGATTCGCCCATCTCTAGTAGTTTCTAGTTAAACAATAATTGTTTGACTTGGTATAACATTACTCTAATAACATTGTAATGAAACTTCGTCACGAGTTCCTGAAGGATTCTATTCTAATTAACACTAGTAGAGAAATTATATTAGTTTAACACTGGTAATTAATCATGTAGATTAAGGTTGCCTTAGTCGTACCCGCTAAGGGGGAATTGCTGTAACTTTCAGATTAATTTAATTTAAACACTTTTTCTGGAATTGTTCATGGAATCTTTATTTATTTAACTCTTAACCAGCATTCATATATTACAATCATCTTGCATCAAAAACTCATAAAGCAATTTAAAAAAAAAGTTCTTTCGGTACGACTAAGGCGTCGGTTGCTTAACTTGTACCACCCATAGCCTAAGTCGTACTTAGAAGATTGCCTGCAAATAAATATAAATTACACTCAGAAAAAAAAATTATAAATTCTTGGAAAAACAAAACTATTAAGAATAAATTTAGTTTACACACACACTTAGGTACATATACTTAGTTGGACTGAACACATATATTACAAATATATTTTCTTTTTTACTTTCCAACCCAGCACATACGTTACAATTTAGGAACCGTCCACAGGTACGACTTAGGCAACGAGACCTTCAAAGTTTAAAACCAAAATTTCTGATATAAGATGAAAATTTTAAACTGTTTGCTTGTATCTAAATGAAAGCTAGATTCCTACAAAAATAGAAATGATAAAAAAAAATCATTCCTATCATATTTTCCCTTGAAATAACTTACGTATGAGCCAAAATTTTTAATGAAAACGATAACAATTTTTTTTTAAATAATATTTTTCGTTTTGAAAGTCGGCGGACCACCCGCTTAGGGTTCCGTTGTTTACACGTACGATTAAATAGTACAAGATTGATGTGCTGGATGTCACTGATTATAAATACGAGACGAAATATGACTGGGGTACGACTTAAGCGGTGGTACGACTAAGGCAACCTTACCCTATCTACCTACCCTGTTAGTGGCTTCGAAAGTCGGAATTACTTAAACTAGGTATAAATTACTTCACATAATCCTTAAATCAGCCCACATCCACCCACTGTTGGGCATAGGCTTCATTTTCTCCATATTTTCTCACGGTCCTTATGCTTAAGTATCTGATCCCATAACTCCAAATTGCAGACCAGTCACCCACCCCTAAAATATTTTGGTCTATCAGCTGTCTTCCCTTCACAATATTATTTTGGAATGAAACATAATTAGGGTGGTATTTATAGAGCATATTATTAATATTAATATAAATTAATATATTAATATTAATAATTAATTATTTACTTAGTACCCACCAATGGAAGAGGTTGCTTTTACTACCATATCCATAATCCCTGTAGTGTGTGGATATAAAAGTAAATCGCACGCCTTGTGGGGTAGAAAACCTAGGTCCATGGGGACCGCAAGCAAAACTTCTTATTAAAAAGCTGTCCGCATGCCTGGTCGAGTGCACAGCACAGGCGACATGTCGCCGTCGGGACAAGAGAGCTGGCAGCATCCTACGGCAGCGGATAAGCATTGCAATCCAGAGGGGGAATGCTGCCAGCCTCCTGGGTACGGTGCCCCAAGGTGAGGCCTTAAATGAGGTGTTTTGTTAGTTAGGTTTTAATTTACTTTCATCCTTGTTTTGTTTTTTTTACCTATGTATATTTATTCAGTAAATCAAAACAAACCTGAAAAAGAAAAAATCTCATAAGTAAATAAAACTCTAAATGCGAAAATTATTTATATAAGTAACTTTATCGTTTCTTTATTGGAGGACTTACTATAATAGGCTTGTTAAAGCTTTAGCGCCTACTTAAAAAATTGGAGCAATAACATTTTTATAAGAACTCGTAAAAACTTTGCAAAATATAACAGGAGATTCTCTGACGACATTTATTTTTCTGTAGAGATCTCAGTTTTGTAAAACTGAGACTGTGACTTGGTTTCTGTGTGTTTTGTTTTGTTGTTTTGGTAGTAAGGTTTACTTTTTGAGTATTCATGGTCCGAGTTCGAATTCGCACGGATTACCAATGAATTTTTCTCACTATCTCAAACGGTAAAGGAAAACCATCATCGGCATCGTGATGAAACTTTTTTTAATTCTGGGCTCGTTCTAATTGTGCACACGTGGTGCATTTAATGCCCATAAATATACGCTCCTTGAGGGTGGGCCTATGCCCCGCAGTGGGACGCAGGTATAGGCTGATGAAAATGAGTGTATTTGCATGAAAATGCAATTGCAAAGTTACTACTTGCCCCCTTTGAAATATACTTGTAAGCATTATTATGCTATACTAGCTGTTGCCCGCGACTTCGTCTGCGTTACCCGGATAAAAAGTACCCTATGTGTTAATCCAGGCCATGGTCTATCTGTATGCCAAATTTCATCAAAATCCGTCCAGCAGTTTTTGCGTGAAAGCGGAACAAACATCCATCCATCCATACTTACAAACTTTCGCGTTTATAATATTTTATAGTAGGATTAAAAATTGAATCACATGACACTGCATGACAGTCATCTTCTGCATGCCAATTTTGTCAAAAGTGACTTCGGGGCAGTTCGGGGTAATTGGTGTTCTGTAACGCTTTGATGCACCGGAGCTGAGGCATACCTACCATAAGAAAGAGAACAGTAGTATTGCCGAATTACCGATAGTTTTCATCTAAAAACAGCCACAATATCGATAGGCCTACCGGTAGTATCGATACTACCAATCGATAATACTAATTGTGACAATACTGATTATCTACACTAATTGTGACAATTATTGACGGAGTGCAAATACTGATTTTCAGAACTTCGATAGTATCGAAAGCATCGATAGTTTATGAGATAAATGAGCACCAAAACTATCGATTCTGTCTATTTTTAACCCCCGACGCAAAAAGAGGGGTGTTATAAGTTTGACACCTATGTCGGTCTGTCTGTCTGTCTGTCGGTATGTCTGTCTGTGGCATCGTAATTCCCAAACGGGTAGGCCGTTTTTTTTTTTTTTGAAGAAAAATCTTTATTTGCCGGAGTGTTCTTAGCTTTGTTTCATGAAAATCGGTTCAGCAGATTTAAAGTAATTTTAAAAATTACAAAATAACATTAAATTACAAATTTGAAAATCCCCTAACGCCAAAAACAAACATTTAAAAAGTAAAAAAATACTTCGGTCACCACTTATCTTTGATGTAAGCAAATGTATGTTTTACTTTCTAACTCTCCTAAAGATCATCATCATCATGTCAGCCGATGGACGTCCACTGCTGGACATAGGCCTCCCCCAAGGCTCGTTATAATGACCGGTCCTGCGCTGCCCTCATCCAACGGGTTCCCGCCGCCGTTTTTTTTTCAAAATTTCTATTAAGTATTTGCAATTTATGAGCAGCAGGTATTATTGAACATCTGAACTATCAATACTATAGGCCGTTCGCCGTTTGGTCCAATACCCACCCAGATAGACGTAAATTATGAATAAAAAGCGGTCAAGTTCGAGTCGGGCTACTCGCGCACTGAGGGTTCCGTACCACACCACTACAAAACACAACATTATTAACATAGAAAAAAAAACTTTTTTTGTCCGGGACCCTTAGCGCGAGACCGACTCACACTTGGCCGGTTTTTAGTATTTGTTGTTATTAATTCATAATTCATTTATTCATGCGATCATATGGTACATAAAAGGTGTTACAAAACATATTCTGTAGAGTATGCACTATAATCACAATAAGTTTGATGCTTGTATGTATTACCGTTTTTATGATAGAGCGTGAAGAAAAAACGTTGATAGAAACTAGTTTCTTGTTGAGAACCCCCCCTTAATTTTTAACTTTTTGACATTTTTATTATTTGTTAACAAATCCGCCGCAATAACGCATAATCTGAGAAAATTTCAACTATCTAGCTATTACGGTTCAAAAGTTACAGCCCTAAATAGGTAGGACAGACGGACGGACACACGGACGGACGGACGGACGGATGGACGGACGGACGGACAACGTAGGCTTAGTAATAGGGTCTCGTTTTTACCCTTTGGGTACGGAACCCTAAAAAAACGGAATAGTTTGGTTTGTTAAATTATGTTTACACAGCAAAATATGATAAGCGTGAATATTTCTTTGAAAAATCAGAAAACTTTAGCTCCAATTATTTTCCAACTCCCTATTAATTTGTTTTTACTATTTCGCTCAACTTCTTCATTAAAATAAGAAGTTGATACCAAAGGAGAAAAAATACTGTTTGCAAATGAGGAAGATAAAAAGTTCAGTTCTAGTTTCTTTCACCACTACTATTTGCAAGAAACTCGAATTAATTTGCTTTGATTGAGGTTGAACACTTAGGTTTTGGAGGAGGAACACTTAGGTTACGATTTAGTTTATTTAAGGCGTTTGCCCATCAGGGCCCCTAGACAAAGTACTTTCGATTAGCGTTAACGACAGTAGACAACATAAAAAATGTATGGACTTGACGTATGGTGACGAAAGCTAACGTCAAAATGGTTCGATCGCCAATGTCAAATCCATACATTCTGTCATTTCTAATAGCGTCTACGCCAATAGAAATGTTACTTTGTCTATAGGCCCAGTAGGATGATAGTAAATTATAGGTTCGCGGGCCTGAAGTGCGATTTTTGAAAATCATACGAGCGACTTGGCAGTAGAAAGATGCATAATCTCCATAGTAATTTCGACATTTTCTACTGCCAAGTCGCTCGTATGATTTTCAAAAATCGCACTTCTGAAATCCGTTTCCCCGATCGGCGAATTGTTTTCGAGCGGGTCGAACCCATTCGCTGCTATCAGACTTCGCACTCTTTTATTACTATAAATGACTTCGGATTTTGATGGGAACTCGGGTCTGGATTGCAATTTCACTAAACGTCACATCGCTGTCAAAAACATCGACGAGCTCACAAATGTAACATCCTTCAGATCTTTGAAGTTTTTATATGAGTTTGACACAATATGACATAACCATAGTGAATACCGAATTGGGTATTTGACTACATTCAATATATTTTATTTTTATCTACTCAATAAAAAGAGGGTTAGAAAATAACGCTAAACTCCCATTTTCATTGAGTTTTTAGCTTGAATACAATTTTTAATAACAAGATAAACTATAAAAAGTAATGATAATGTTGATGACGTCACAACTCAATATTTAGTACAAATCTTCATACAAAGCGCATGTTTTGACGTCCGATAAAACTCTTTATCGGACGTCAAAACATGCGCTTTGTATGAAGATTTGTACTAAATATTGAGTTGTGTTGTTGTTTGTTGTTGTGTAGCTGATTTGACTAGTTGTCAAGTAGCCAATTGTCAGCTCGCCGATGTTTCAACGTCGAATTTAAGGTTGTGACTCAGAGATAGAGACCGCATCCATTTACGATTGTAGTTAGTTTCTTTTGTCTTATGACGTACCTTTAATAGTAGAAGGAGATGGAACTATAGATATTATTGTTTATGCAGCTGTCCACTTTTTTGTGCTAGTACGTGTAAAAAGTGACCGTAAAAATTGGGGCAGTTGTCACTTGGTCATCTTTTGTCCATACTATTTGACACAAAAACAAGCGTCCAATAAAGTGGACAACCTTGCAATGGTATGGCTCCCTCTGGTAGGTATAATATCTTTGGGTTGTTTTAACGATGTTTTGTTAAATATAACCGACGGCCCGGTAGCACCCGGTAGGACAAATATTTGTATTATGAATATGAATATTTGTACCCGAGTCATGGATGTTTGTATCTATTATATATGTATTCTATATCGTTGTCTAGTCATCATAATACAAGTCCAGGCTAGATTTTGGTACTTTAAATGTGGCTAGATAATTTGTGTGACACTGTCCAAGATATTTATATTTATTTATTTATTTATTTATTTATAACCAAACTTTAGTGGCTTCCAAACTGTTTCATAGCAAATAATCAAAAATTTGGTTATAAATAGCAAAACGTGTTGTTATTTATAGCCGAATGTTTGTTTATAGTTTGTAGTTTTTTTTTTTTTGAGATAAACGGGATTTATTTAATAAGTTAGAATATTTACAACATTAATTATGTACAACTTAAGGCTAAATATAAAGATAAAATAAGTATATATATTAATATAATTAAAAATATGTAGTAGTAGTCACTAAAGTTTGGTTATAATTAACAAAACATTTTTTTCATAGAGAATTGCATTGCTGCTCTGCGCAAACGAAGATTGACGATCGGAATTATTTTCCTGGTCGTACTGTCATGCAACCTGCATCATGAAAAAATGTAGGTACTACTTTTGTATATTTTGTTTTGTTTAAAAGAAGTGTGTTGTAGAGTTTCTGGCCGCATCTTCTCTCAACGGTCAACCTTCCGACGCGGAGGTAGAGTCAAAAAATGACGACAAAAAGCTATCTATGTGATATTATTTTGAATAAAAAATATTGATTTGATTGATTGATTATAATCTAATCTTGAATGTTACAGAACGGAGAGATAATCCGTTCTTTCATTAGTTGGAACTACCAGTAGACGGAAAGTTCGAGAACTTATAGTACTAGAGTTGGGTTTGATTAACGACGTAACACTTCACCGGTCCTGATGCTCTCTGATTGCAACTTTAAAATCCCCATTAGTTACTGTTGTTTTTGAGAAAAACTCAGATATTCATTAATCACTGCCAAGCTTATTAGTCTGGCTAGAGTGTAGTCCCTCTAATTAATTATTCTACTCAGTGAACATTCGAGGGTACTTCTTTTTTCGTGTCATTTATAAAAACTTTTGTGGAAGAAAACATCGTAGGGAAACCTTCATGATATGCCTTAATTTCGAGCCGTACTGTGTCCACTGTTTATTAATAAAAAAGAAAATCACTACATAGTATAAAACAAAGTCGCTTCCCGCTGTCTGTCTGTCCCTATGTAAGCTTAGATCTTTAAAACTACGCAACGGATTTTGATGCATTTTTTTTAATAGGTAGAGAGATTCAAGAGGAAGTTTAATATCAGCATTGCACCCGTGCGAAGCCGGGACGGGTCGCGAGTAAATAATAAAGATCTTGGACGTTGTCACGTATTACTACCACTTTTTTAAGGGTATGATCAGACCGTCAAACTGAACAACTTTCTCTATGACCAACATCGAAATCAAATCAAGAATCAAAGATTGAATGATTTATGAGTTTAAAGTATTTTTCATAATTCTAAAGCAACTTTCTAAGAATAACTTCAAAAGAAATTGTGGGGAAAGAAGGAAATTTGAAATCGGTTTTCCTAGACGAAAACATTTCTTGAATAGAAACTTTCCTAAACTGCTTTTGTAAGCGATTATTTTCACAAAAGACTTTGAAAGAAACGCCAAAATGGAATGCAATAAATTTAATTCGAAAAAAGATATCACAAGCAAATTGTATTGCTTTCAGCACAGTTCTTGGAAATGAATTGTTGTTTTAAAACAGTTCTATCTAGGAAATTATAGCAAAAGAACAATTACTACGTAGGTATGAAATGTCATCAATGCAATAGTAACAAAATGCTTAAAAAACATCAACAGAGCATCAAATACCAAAGAAATAAGTACCTATATATAACTAAATGTGCCCACACATAACTGTGACGTCGCGTCGCAGCGCATCGCAAATATCTGCGATGCGCTGCGTGCAATAATCATACATATGTCATCGTAATAAGAATAAGTGAAGCACGGTGAAGCACTGGCTGTATCACTTGACATCTCGAAGGCCTTTGACAGGGTATGGCACGCTAGTTTGCTGAGCAAGCTTCCCGCTTATGGCATCCCCGCTGATCTTTGCAGCTGGATATCTGATTTCTTGAGAGAACGGTCGATTAGAGTTGTCATTGACAGCTGCTCTTCTGACCTTATGGCAATTGATGCTGGAGTTCCTCAAGGGTCTGTTCTCTCCGCGACACTTTTCCTGCTGCACATCAATGACCTCCTTGTGTCAGGTATTGTTGGGTATGCAGATGACAGTACTGTCATGGAGAGATATGTATCTGGCGCAGGGGCCAGCGGGGATAAAATACGCTCGCAGAGGGAGGCCATGGTTGAGCGGACAAACTTGACTTTAAGTGTTGTCTCCCAGTGGGGTGACAATAATTTAGTCAACTTCAACGCCACCAAAACACAGGCTTGTCTGTTCACCGCAAAAAGGAGTCCGTTTAATCTGACTCCTACTTTCCGGGGTACATCTGTCCCTGTTTCCGACAGTCTTGGGCTTCTGGGTATAAGCTTGACCACAAAACTCAACTTCGGCGCTGACATCGAGTCTAAGGCTCAAACTGCGGCCAAAAAGCTGGGCATCTTAAACAAGGTGAAGCGGTACTTCACTCCTGGACAGCTCTTAGTATTGTATAAAGCTCAGGTCCGATCATGTATGGAGTACTGCTGCCACCTGTGGGATGGCTCAGCCAAGTATCAACTTGCCGCACTCGACTCGGTTGAACGCAGAGCCAGGAGGCTCATTGGCGATAGTAAGCTGGTGGAGGCCAAGCTTCATAGCCTAGCCCACCGCCGCAGAGTGGCCTGCTTGTCGGTCTTCTACAGATTGTACTTCGGTGAGTGTGCCCTAGAGCTGCATGAGCTCATCCCACCTTCCCCTTTCTACTATCGGACTTCCAGACGCACCGCGGGATATCACCCCTTCTTGGTTGACATCCCACATATCCGCACCAAGCGCCTTTCTGAATCTTTTATAATGCGCACAGCCAAGGAGTGGAATGCCCGCGACACTTTCCGACACGACACCTGCGTCTGTATTTCCGAGTACTTACAACCCGAATTCCTTTAAAGTACGAGTGAATAGGCATCTTCTGGGTAAGCTCGCTACATCTACGACCCCATCTTCGTCCTGAGGACTGGATTGAGGTCAAGTGCAAACCCATAGTTAATAAAAAAAAAAAAAAAAAAAAAAATCATCGAGCACTGGCAGATATTTGCGATGCAATGCGACGTCGGAGTTATGTGTGGGGAGCCCTAAAGTTTATGATAACAAAATGGATAATGGCAAACGCCCACCACTGAAATGTTTGCTTTCATATTATAACTGACGATGCCGATGTCTTGTATTATTGAAGCCAAGAAATCTCACTTTTTTCTACCGAACTCTGCCACTTTTCTCACGTTTATGTTTTCGGGGATTCTTTATTCACAAAGATTCTTATTTACTTTGGTCCTTAACTTGAAACCACATCCATATTCTATTTCGAGCCCCTTGTGAGGGTCAGCATTAATAATCCCAGTATAATCCACGGCCTTGTGTGATCTGCTAAGAGCCTTCGGTTGCTATAGCTACCTAAACTTTACACTTGTTAGTTGGCTACATAATTAAATTTTCGGTTTACCTCCGATTGAACACAAGCAGTGCTTAGGATTATTAGATGAGATTATTTTGGAGGATGAAGTTTTGATCGGGTCTGGATCTTCCTTATTGAATTCCTTTAGTATGGTTGTTTTTCGAAGTTTTAGGCTAGTTTGGTGAATTTTTTAATCTTTTTTAGGGTTCCGTACCCAAAGGGTGAAAACGGGACCCTATTACTAAGCCTACGTTGTCCGTCCGTCTGTCCGTCCGTCCGTCCGTCTGTCCTACCTATTTAGGGCTGTAACTTCTGAACTAATAGCTAGATAGTTGAAATTTTCTCAGATTATGCGTTATCACGGCGGATTTGTTAACAAATAATAAAAATGATAAAAAGCTAAAAATTTACAAGAAATTAGAAAATAGTTTTAGAAAAAGTTTTTAAAACAGTAACAAGAAATTTCTCAACAAGAAACTAGTTTTTATCAACGTTTTTTCTTCACGTTCTATCATAAAAACGGTAATACATGAACATACAAGCGTCAAACTTAGTATGATTACAGAGCAAACTCTACAGAATAACAACAAATACTAAAAACCGGCCAAGAGTGAGTTGGTCTCGCGCTAACGGTCCCGGACAAAAAAGGTTTTTTTTAAAAGTTAATATAATGTTGTGTTCTGTGGTGGTGTGGTACGGAACCCTCGGTGCGCGAGTAGCCCGACTCGCGCCTGACCGGTTTTATTTAAAGCTTAACGTGGATTTTCAGAGGTTTCAGAATATCTCTGACTACCCCCTTGGGAAATACAGCCGTGAGCATAAATGTTCAATGCTTAAAATTAGGGTAAACATTATTGTAGAGTTTTCCAGCGCGGAAAAAATATTTGTCTATTGATATGACACGATAATTTCTTTAAGTATAGTTAGAACGACTATCAGAGAGAGAAAGAGTTAGAGTAGCTAAAACATACACCCTAGACCCTAGCCCCTAGGAACCGGCGATTGAAAAAAGTGGTTTTGTATTAGGAAGTTATTTCACTCTATTCAGTCCAAAGACATATACAGGGTGTACAATAAAATGGGACAGCTACTCTATATCAGTCACATAATCATATGGAATAATATAAAAGGTGACCCTTCTTGCGTGGACGCCCACATATTTATGTTATGTTATGTTATGTTCACTGCAAAGAGAACTCCACTTTCCCTTTTAAATCAGTTTTAAGGGTTCCGAAGTCAAAAAGGAACCTTTATAGTTTCGCCATGTCCGTCCGTATGTCTGTCCGTCTGTCCGCAGCTTAGCTCAGAGACGCTTAGTACCAGAAAGCTGTAATTTGATTTGGCGTATGTTTACATATTCATCACGCCGATAAAGATAAGTGGTGAAATTAAATCTTGAAAAATATTTTTTTTAGGGTATCTCCCCTACACGTGAAGTCGTGAAGTGGGGATGACATTTTTTTTTCTCTTCTATCCCATGTTTAGGTACCTTTAGATAGGTCTTTTAAAAATATTGTGGGTGTGAGAAAACTATTTTTCGATTTAGGGATCCGTTAGCGAAATATTAGGCTTTAAAGCGAACATTTTTGTTAGAGTCAAGTGTCCCCACCCCCTCTCCCAGCTAAACGGTTGTATATGGAGTTGTGAAAAAATTCACGACAATAGCATTATAACGAATTTAAAAGGAAAACTATCACCGCTAATTACAAGTTTACGAGTAATAGTCGACCAAATAATAAAATGTACTTTTTACACTTTATTAGCCGTTAAACCGTTGTATAGAAATAGCTTAGATTTATTTCCAAAGCACAAAACATTAATAATCTATACTTACATAGTTAAACAATATTGCCGACTTAAACAGTTATTAAGAAGATCGTCTATGTTAACGAGTAAACTGAATCTTAATAGAGCTTATATTACATTATTGAAGTTGTTAACTTAGTCAGCGATTCTACGAAAGTAGAAAATTAAGTTAGACGAACATGTAGTACCTCAGTATTTACCTCGTTTACAAGTTTTGCACCTTAACTTTATCGTATGATGATCTACCACAAAGTCTACTTTAGGACACTAGGTATCTACGTCTCTATGGACAGGGCATTTTTCATCATCACTATACTTGGAGAATAAGAAGGTGAAGTAGGTAAAGAAAGAAAACTTGGTAACCCTTTAATAATTGTGGTCATACCTTTTGACCACACGTAGACTAGGGTGTCTCACTTTTGTATGAAAACTAGTTTTTATCAACGTTTTTTCTTTACGCTCTATCGTAAAAACGGTAATACATAGAAGCGTCAATCTTAGTGTGTTTATTGAGCAAACTCTACAGAATAACAACAAATATTAAAAACCGGCCAAGTGTGAGTTGGTCTTGCGCTAAAGGTTCCGGACAAAAAAGTTTTTTGTTTTTTGTTTTTTCTATGTAAATAATGTTGTGTTCTGTGGTGGTGTGGTACGGAACCCTCGGTGCGCGACTAGCCGGACTCGCACTTGACCGGTTTTATTTATAACTAGGTTATTTTATGACCTTATCTCCCTGCACAAAAAATATTCTAATGGAAATATTTTAACTTAAGGGTATATTCTCAAAAACCCCAACTTTCAGGAACATTGTTTTCGGTGTTATGCTATTCCAAATCCAGTGTATTATATTGATAATAAAAGATCTGCCTTTACTTAAAAATCAAATGAATCGTTTTTTTGTACGTTTCATATAATTTATTTTAGTAATCGCGTAAAATCCAGACACTGTTTGTCGAAAAATGGGGTTACTTTAGGAACATTTTTAGAAGATTATGTTACACGGTTAAATTTACAGCTTACGTAAAAAGAAAGATAATATAAATATAAAAAAACTAGGGATGCAACGATTCGGCCATTACGATTACGATTACGATTACGATATTAATCGTTATTTATTACGATAGCCGATGCATTACGATTATTTAAAAAAAATTGTAGTGATTATACTCAGAATGAGTTTTTATAGTGTTTCTTTGCATTTAAATGAAACTTAAATCATTAAAAAAAACTTCACAAATTTCCAAGATTTTGTTATTTTTTTCTACTAATTTGAGATCGAAGTCAAAGGCTCACTTGGTCAGAATTCTGATTTTTGGATGCGTGGAGGCCAATTTGCTTTGAAAAACACAATATGGAACATGATTCTGTACAATCTCGTTAATCAAGCGATATCTCATCCGATTAACGTTTTAAAAGATTATTTTAAAATGTATGTGAGATATCGCGAGAACGAGAATTAATTCCTCACTTCAAACCGAAAATCGAATCATAGGAATTAGTTGACTTTAAAAAATAAAATATGTAAAATGAAAGTCAAATCTGACAGAAAAAATCAAGATTTAGCTCCAAATGAGCTAAAATGGCAGCAAGAGTTCTGATTTTTTTAAATGTTGTTTTTTGGCTATAGAATCTAGTATTTAGGTCGGGTATTTGTCAACAAGTGCAATCCGATTGACGTTTTCAATTCGATTTAATAATCGTACGATTCTTACTACGGTGCACTGCATCGTTATTAATCGTGATTATTACGATTACAGATGCAAAACGATGCACCGCTTCGTAATCGTTGCATCCCTAAAAAAAACTAATGAATCGATTTTTTTAAATACCATTAGAAAAGACACAACATTTTTGAAATATTTTAGTAATAAAAATGAAACAGTCTGATTACCATACAAAATGGCGAACAAATTCAATCTTTGACATCTTTTCACAACTGCAAACCTCTACTTGTTTCTGATTTTTTCTATAGTACGGAAAGTGATGACGTCACAAACGAAAATATACCTTTAATTTCCCAGCAGTAAAATTTCCTTTCTCAAAAACAATATTGCTTTCAATAAAGGATTTTTTACAACCAATATTTTTTCTTAACTGCCTAGTAGGTATGTGTAATTAAACATAAAGGTGCCGTAAAGATGAAATAGTAATAAAACGAACTGAAATCTCGTAAACTTTATAACCAGTGCCAGATGGTGCATAGTTATTATGATTAAGAACCTCCTTCAGGAGAACTGCAATTTAAACGATTACTACCTTATGCTTTTGAATGCTATTTCGTTACCGGGTTACCTAATTACTTTGATTAAATTAAAATATCGGAAGATGGGTGACGTTCTTATATTAGGTACTCGAAAAATGGATCTGCTATTCATGTGCTTACAAGTGAAAAGTAATGCGTGTGTTTTGTTCTTTCTTTATTTGATTTATTATGCACGCGAAGGCATTGTGTATACCTATAATCAAAAAGTATCTTAATCCCGCGATGCCGCTCTAATTGTGAAGGCGACGACGGGGGCTCAATTAATGCGGTCCATGCGCTATAGGCTAGTCACCTATCTTACTATTATAATTTAATCAAAGCCTAATTATTAAGGCTAATGAACTTACCTTCACCAACACACATTTGGATGCCTACCTGGTGCTTCTTCTTATGTAACAAAATGTGAAAGACGTTTCAATATTTTGAATTGATTGATTTTTTGTGCAGACTTTCGTGCAGACTTTTTGTTGTTAATTGCAGTCAAATTCGTTTCCCTCTTCTTATCATCGTTCGTGAGAGGAGACTTTTGCCCTGCAGTGGGATCCCACAGGCTATTCCTACCTAACTTTAAATATTCGTTTATACAGGGTGTAACAAAACACCCTAGTAATACTTAAGGGGTGCTTGAGACCATCAAACTAAACAGCTTTCACTATGGAGCCAACTTCGATATCGCGAAAAAGAAAACTGTCTCATACATTTAAGTCGAGTCGGTATTGCAGTTTTGTGTGAAACAGCGATTTTCTTTCTTGCTTTCGATGTTGGCTCCATCGTTTAAGTTGTTCAGTTTGATGGTCCGAAGCACACCCTTGAGTATAAAATTAAAAATTAAAAAAATTAAAATTTGTTTTATTATATCTCAGTAAGAACAGAACATTGAAAACCCTAGCTCCTAACCTAGATGCCTGAACCCTAGGAGCTAGTGCCTTCCCAATCCATGCTTAAATCGAAACAATACATGTACAGAACTTTTTAACAAAAAAGCAGTATTTGTAAAAGAGAATTAAGTAAGTATACAATTCATGCAATATCAATAATATTTTTATAGATTTTTATTAATTTGATTATTACAATTAATTAATTAATCAATAAGCTTTACAATAACGTGTGTCACTGTGTGAGGGGTGTGTGTGTGTGTGGGTGTGTGCGTGTGTGTGTATGGAGGGGGGGGGGAGGGGGGGGGGGGGTGTGGAGGGTGTGTGTGTACGTGAGTGGGTGCTTGTGTTAGTGAGTTGACCTAGCCCTGCAACGAAGTCTTGGGATCGGTTATGATACCACTAGGTTAGTGTGTCTGGTCTAGGGTTTTATCATTGCGGTATGCGTAGAATTCCATCCGTTTCGACATAGCTTAAGCCTGTAAGTTTTAGTTTTACGGTAGTTTTAAGGGAGTGCCTACTCATTTTGGTAATGTTGGGTTCTTCTTTGTTAAAATGTTGATACAGGAATGAGGCCAAGAAAGCAAATTGACGCTGCGCAAAGGTTGTTTTAACAGGCGCTATAGGGAAACGCAGTCGTCTTTTGTGTTGTACAATTTGCCAGGGGGCGTTGTGAGAGTGGTAGCGCATCGTGCTGTTTAGTATGTACAGTTGACGTACAGTTAATAGTTTTGTTTCCTCATATAGCGCCTGTGTGGAGTATCTACGTGGTTTACGCATCATTACTCGCTGCGCTCGTTCGAGTTCCAGAAGGTGGGTAGATGCTGCGCCTCCCCAAACAGGTAAGCAGTAGGCCAGCAGTGACTGGCACAGGGCAGTGTAGACGTTGACGAGGGGCCTAGTGTCCGCGATCTCACGAAGATTTCTAAAAACTGGGATTAGTCGTTTAATTCTTTTCGCTATCGTTTCTATATGTGGTTTCCAACTAAGCTTCTGGTCGATGACCACACCCAGGTATTACAGGTGTTTGTTCAAGGTGAGCACACTGACACCTGCCACCGCTGGTATACCCATATTACTAGGGTGTTTTGTTACACCCTATATACTTACAACAAACTAACATTTTAGTTGTTATTGCGTAACTACTTATCTATTTAATTTATTGGTAGGTAGTAAAATCAATATTGAAAATATAAAATAACGAGCTTTTACCCGCGACTTCGTCCGCATAAATTATATACTTACCAGATTTTAAGTCAGATGATAAGCTATCAAACAAAAAAAGTTTCATCAAAATCGGTTCAGTAGTTTTTGCGTGATACTCGAACAAACAAACACCCAAACAAACAAACAAACATACAAACAAACAAACAAACAGACAGACAAAAAATCCAAAAATTTGTGATTTGGAATCAGGGACAGGTAAAAACCATGTCGTAATTTTTTTTTGTAAATATCTTCAATGTACAGACACATTTCTGTTACAGTTTTATAATAGTTTAGATATAATATAAAATCGAGATTGTTAACAATAATATTCATTGATTGTTAACAAAAAAATTTTATAATGTAAGTATTGAAGATGATGTTATGACCCTATTTTTTTAGAATTTTAGTTTACTAAGGTGTTACAAAAATACAAATAAACATTTAAGGGGGTGGTTAAGACCATCAAACTGAACAACTTTCACTATGGAAACAATATAGAAATCGCGAAAAAAAGTAAGATGTTCCATCATCATCATATCAGCCGATAGACGTCCACTGCTGGACATAGGCCTCCCCCAAAATGGGGAGATTTGCCATAATCGACATGATGCGATGCCTTTGCGATGTTCCATACTAAACTACAGGTCTACTCGAGCTAAATATATGGGACAAAAGACTTTTTTTTCGCGATTTCGATATTGGTTCCATAGTGAAAGTTGTTCAGTTTGATGGTCTCAACAACCCCCCATAAAAGTCTGAAATGTTTATTTTTACTTTTGTAGCACCCTGTAATCTGTATACAGGGTGAAATTGATATCATTAGCATCCTTTTAAACTAAGAGTCTACCCATCAAACTGAACAACTTTTACTATGGGGGCTAACTGATCGGAGCAAAAAAAAATCTGCTGTTCCAGACTAAACTGCAATGCCTAATCGACTCAAATGTATGCAACAGCAGATATTTTTTTTGCTCCGATTTGTTTGCTTCCATAGTAAAAGTTGTTCAGTTTGATGGGTAGGCTCTTAGTTTAAAGGGATGCTAATTATATCAATTTCACCCTGTAGATATTTCCGTTTTGCTGATCTTGGAAAACGCTCTATTATCGGATACTATGATAAAAGATCAGAAAGACATAGCTTTAGCAGAAAGAGAGCTAAGGCGAGATAGCGCTTTATCACGCTGCCAATCTGCCATTCTACGGCCGCTTATTCCGAGAGATAAGTATACTTTTTGCAACCATCAGCAGCAAGGCTGATTCAGTGTTTATGGGGTGTAGAGCATCTCTGTGATGGGGATGGACCAGGTCTGCCTGCATAACTCCAGTCGGTTTAGGAGTTACTGATGATTAAAGGTCTGTAAAAAATTTACGATCAGCTGCAAGGCTGATCGTATGTTATTGTTGTAGTATGAACTGTAGCTATGTGAACAGTACAAAAACTGACATGGTTCATCAGTCGGTTTAGGAGATACAGCCGTTCGGTCGCCAAAGGTCGGAACTTTGACTGGCTGTATCTCCTAAACCGACTGACAGAACTTGACAGTTTTTATACTGTTCACATAGCTACAGTTCATACTACAACAATATCATACGAGCAGCCGTGCAGCTGATCGTAAATTTTTTACAGAGCTTTAATCATCAGTAACTCCTAAACCGACTGGAGTTATGCAGGCAGACCTGGTCCATCCCCATCACAGACATGCTCTACACCCCATAAACACTGAATCAGCTTTGCTGCTGATGGTTGCAAAAAGTACACTTATCTCTTATACTAGCTGGTATATTTGTTGAAATAGCATCGCCATCATAACGTAAAATTACCGTAAATTCAGAAATTTTAATTAAAATTTATGTATTACAACAATATACCTGAGTGTATCGATATTTTCGATAACATTTATTAATTTTCATGTTGTTATGTTTACATTTACTTAACCCTAAACAAATGAAGCGTAAATTAAATGTGCTTGTTTAAAATAATGAATATAATGTAACAGAGGGTACATAAGTGGCAGCAAAATACTTTCAGTTATAATTTTAATTTTATTTTTTAGTATACCTAATTAGGGTTCATAATGGTATAGGTACTTCTAAGAAACATTTTCGCACCCCAGTTGTCATAGTAATATGGTGTCGACAGGCCAAAGTATGGCAAGTTGGCAACCCATTTTTTTGGGACCCTGTCACTATGACCTTTATTTACGCTGTATTATTTATCATCGCCTTAACATGTTACAGGTGAAGCAAACTTATAACAGAATTAGAAATTTTTGTCTTTTGAATATACATAATATGATTTAGATAACTCTGATTTAAGTATTAAAACGAACCGGTTTTTACCAGTAGGGTAAAATAGGGGAAGTCTATAACTTCAGGTATGTGCTAATGAATAAGCGCAAAACCTCATACACCCCGACTTAATAAAATAATTAGATTGAAACAATAATTTCATTATTGTGATGGTAAAAATTTAAAGATATTCGCATTTTAAGTTTTGAGGCTAAAATGATTTGTTATCATTTCAGCAATGAATGAAAGCGCTAACGTACTCATGGATACATTTTAATAATCTTGTTTTGGTAGTAAGTAGAGTAAGTGTGGGGTGGGTTGACATCGGGTTCAGTAAATATTTAATTTTTCAAAAAAATTATTTCATATTATGGAGGTGCTACTTGGGAATGTTCCTCCATTGAAAAGGGAAGTACTTCCGCCAGGCTAGGTGTGATGCCTGGGGACTGGCCGTGGTCCAACAGATCTTAGTTGGACCTTGTATATATATCGAATCTCTGTGATTATTTCTCTTGCGCGATTTATGTCTCGCATTCGATTGTGAACCTTATGTGTAGTAGTAGGTTACGAGTTGCGTATTTACGATGAACGTTGTCTTTGTATGGAGCATATTTCCGTGAGCGACGGTATCGCCATCTGTTGGCTTCTTTGCTAAAATGAAAAAAATTACTTATGTTGAAACCATGGTTAATTCGATTCTGCTCTCGATTCTAAACAAACTCCTTTCTAGTTTTGCGTTAATTCATTAACACGTTGTATAGGCTGATGATGATGATACTTCAGGTAGACTGGTCGTGTATGCCGCATCATTTAAGATAGACCGACTCAATTGATGCAAATTGTGCATGTTCCATTGTCTACATGCATATATCTCTAAGTTGTGACGTATGCTAGAGGTAGGGCTTGAACAACCAGAATTAAATTTCTCGATAAACGCATAGAATTATATAGCAATGAACAATATAGGACTGAACAAGCAATGAATCAAGTAATAAATAAATATTATAACAAAATAGCAAACACCTTGAGCTTTCATGCTTTTACAATCAATCATTATCAAATTCATCTTTTTAGGGTTCCGTACCCAAAGAGTAAAAACGAGACCCTATTACTAAGCCTACGTTGTCCGTCCGTCCGTCCGTCTGTCCGTCTGTCCGACCTATTTAGGGCTGTAACTTTTGAACCGAAAGAGCTAGCGATAGTTCAAATTTTCACAGAATGTGCGTTGTTACGGCGCATTTGCTAACAAATAATAAAAATGTCAAAAAGTTAAAAATTAAGGGGGGTTCTCAACAAGAAACTAATTTTTATCAACGTTTTTTTTTTCTCGCTCTATGGTAAAAACGATAATACATACAAGCGTCAAACTTGTATGTATTATATATACTTTTGTGTGATTATAGAGCAAACTCTACAGTATAACAACAAATAATAAAAACCGGCCAAGTGTAAGTCGGTCTTGCGGTAAAGGTCCCGGACAAAAAAATGTTTTTTTTCTAAGTTAATAATGTTGTGTTCTGTGGTGGTGTGGCACGGAACGCTCGGTGCGCGAGTAGCCCGACTCGCACTTGACCGGTATTATTTCGATTACATCTAAGTTAATTTATTTTCTCTTCCTTAACTTCCTTTCCTTAACTGAAATCCATCAAACGACACAACTTGTATGGAACAGAACGAAATCGATGCTTTTACATTGATGACTGTTTAGTTGCCACTGCCAGGGCGTTATTAAATACGGTTTCAAGCAAAGATCAAAGTAAAGTTTTGATCTAAGGTTTCAAGTCGTCTGAATAACGTTCTAATTAAAACTGTAACAGAAATGTGTCTTTGCATTGAAGATATTTACAAAAAAAAATTACGACGTGGTTTTTACCTGTCTCTGATTCCAAGTCACCAATTTTTGGATTTTTTGTCTGTCTGTTTGTTTGTTTGTTTGTTTGTTTGGGTGTTTGTTTGTTCGAGTATCACGCAAAAACTACTTACCCGATTTTGATGAAACGGTTTTTGTTTGATAGCTTTATCATCTGACTTGAAATCTGGTATATAATTTATGCGGACGAAGTCGCGGGTAAAAGCTCGTTCATATAAAAGAAGCATAAACAAGGCGGTTATTGGAATTTTCTTCATAGATTAAGACAAAAATGCCATACGACTTGATGATGATAGATTAAATAAATCAGCATTATTTCATTCTACTAAAACAAAGTGCCAAAATTTGCAAAGTAATTTTTGACTAGATGGATATTTCAAACTGTAGGTATTTGGCGGCTTTTTGAATAAAATAATTTTTTTATAAATCTCTTTATTATTAGCATAAGTATTATCAGTCCAATGCTGGGCAAAGGCCTCATATACTCTTCAACTTGTTATTTTTTTGGGCAACCTCTGGTCATTGGTCGTCTTTATCCAGGTCACTTTGGATCGACCTGGATAAATAACATGTTGATCATATATTTTACCTGATTTGACCTAATCCTGTATACCATATACCTGTATACCTGTATCCTACACAGTTCGAAGTGTTAGGTATGTACGGGAATTCACAAAACAAGGTTTAAAAACACTAAACCATCATTTTGAATTGCAAAATAACCCGAAATTTTCCACAAAATTCCTTTTAAAACCGAAACTAGATTCACATAGTTTTAAAAAGCTCGTCAATGTTCACTGTTTTCTACCAAAAGCCGACTAAATAGCATCGCGCGTAACAGTAGTGAAAACTACAAAGCATATAAGAGGATCGCACGAGTGGTCTCGCTTCTCATTCGTTCTTTTGAACGCAATTGAATTGCACCTTTTAGTTTTTGCCATCGAACGAGTGAACCGAAAGAGTCTGTGATAGAACAAAATAGTTGAATTCGGGGTTTAGAACAGAATTGTACAAGGTTTGAGACTTTCAAATGCAGCTGTAAAGTAGCAAAAAAAAATAGGCCATGAGCGTGTCGGACTCGCCCATGATTGGGTTCCGTAATCATTGTGTAAGTAGAATGAGAAGATAAGTAATCAACATGTTTATCTTACCTTAGAGAAATTTTTGAAACATAACGATAGCTTCACTTTTCTTTATAACTTCCTACTTTCTCTTTTTGGATAACCGTTATCTGTCTTCATGACAAATTTCGATTCAATAGGTGCAATAATGAGCGAGTAATTAAGGCATGCATACAGACAGACAGAATGGACGAAAGTAAAAGGGTTCCTTGTTTGACTACGGAACCCTAAAAATCTACACTGTCTCGTAAAACATTAAAGATACCTCTTCTTTTACACAGGGTGTGACCATCAAACTGGACAACTTTTACTATGGAGCCAACATCGAGAAAAAATAAAAAATCTGCTTTTCGTTTTAGTTGAGTCGGTACTGCAAGTTTTGTATGAAAAAGCTGATTTTTATTTCGTGATTTCGAAGTTGGCTCCATAGTGAAAGTTGTTCAGTTTGATGGTCTTAAGTATTACTATAATGTTTTGTTACACCCTTTATAAGAGGAGGAGAGAATATTATGTTCGTTGACTTAGGAGCATCTGTATTAGAAACGATCAACGAATTTAAGAAACGTTAGGTCCGGTCTGTTTTTGGTTAGGTGACCATTTGGTGGTATTTAATCAGGAGCGTCTCCGTGCTTCGGAACATTTTAATTACTGCATACTCACCAACATTGTTCAACAGAATGTTAATCAAATTGTAGGTATATCGATGAATTATTTACAAAAAATTTAATTAACTTTTTATAGCGGTGCCCCCGGAATTTTCGTAACTAAAATATTACGTTACGTGGAATGTTAATATTCTTATTAATAGTCTGTTGTTTTTTTGTGGTAAGTAATTTTTACAACAGCCGAAAAGATCCGTAGTCCCAAGGTTTTTTCAAGCTCTATATCTTCGCCCATAGACGACCAAGTAAGTTGATATTAAAATCAAAGGCATTTTTCTTAGCCTACATAATTTTATTTTAAAATTGGTCATGTTTATATGTTAACCTTTTGAACGCTACGTCACTTTCAAGTCCACGGAACAAACTATTTATTAGATAAATAGATGACTGGCGTGTCAGGCATGTTATTGGTTGTCACGACTGGATAACTCTGGCGTTCAAAAGGTTAAAATAGTACATTACTGCAGCGGCCAGCAACAGAGGCATTGATGGACGAACGTGTAAATGTGGGCCGAGGCGAAGCCGAGGCACACATACGTAAGTCCATCAATGCCTAGTTGTGGCCAAGGCTTGTATAGTACTTTTCTCAAATAATGCGCGGAAATTAAAACAGTAAATTTTCTCAAATAATTCGCGGAAATTAAAACTCTTTTTAAAATCAATGACGAGCATCGAACAACGATTAGTTTTTTTTTTCAATAAATATCTTTCTATTTGCAAGCCAGTTCGAAATTTAAATAAAACCTTTGATAAGTTACCTCCTTGGTCGCCATGTTTCGGAGAAAAAAATCGTTCCATTTTTAAATTACACGACAGATATGAGTTTAGTATGTAATTTATTTGGTCGCTAAACACGACAGATATGGATTTTCATACAACATTGCCGGCCGCTGCGCGCATGTATTTGGCCAGTACTGCAATTTCGATTTATCTCGAAGAAGGTTGTCAAAATAATGCTCACATTTCCAAGCATGTTTGAGAAAAGTATATTTTGGAAATCACTAATACATTAACGACTTTACGAGCTTATGACCCGCGAATTCGTCCGCGTGGATTATGTCAATATAACCCTTTAGGGGTTGATTTTCGAAAAATCCTTTCTTAGTGCACCCCTACATCCTCTAAAAAATATATGTTCCTATCTACAGCGGTTTAGGCCTTGCGTTGTCTGTCAGTTAGTCACAGAACTCTTTTATAAGTATAGATCTTTGACTACTTATTCTAAGGACTGGCCTTGCGGTAGCATTTTCCCTCTGCCACGGTATAAGACAAATTTATCATGTGAATTTACACCCAATTTTATACCTTATCACTAAACGAGATAGCCTATAATTGCGAAACAATAATTTTGAACTTAGAACGTTTGGGATTCACACGAGACTACTTGTCATGATTTTGAACATTCAAAATTAGAATCTAAAGTTATGGGGAATAAAATCGAAAGTTGCGGATTTCATGTTACCTCGCCTCCCGCAAAAAGTGGCAGAAATGATTGTTAGTAGAATGACACGCGTAACTAGTCCTTATATAAGTAGTCAATGGTATAGATAGATAATAGGATTTCACAAAAAATGCTACATAATTATTTCGCTTTGTTTGCTTACTACATAATATAATTATACACAACAATGGGCTTTACGATCTAAATTTAATTAAGGAACAAACTGTGTATATAGGTAAACAAGCCCGGATATATTGAAAGCATTAATTTACCGCAGCCTTTAACTAATATTATTTTAAATAATTAATTTTATAATTTCTCATTAGGTCCCGATCTCTACGTTTACATTTATACATTTGAGTCGAGTAATGTACTTACTCTTATTATATTCCGTTGTTATTATTGCAGTTTTGTATGTGACAGCCAAGGAGTTCATTGTCACAGCAGATTTTTTTCGCGATTTCAATACTGGTCCCATAGAGATAGTTGTTCAGTTTGATGGTCTGATCATCCCCTAAAAATAGTTTCAGCTACTTTTGTTAGACCTTATATTTTGAATAGAGTCATCATCATTTTTATCCTACTAGCTTCTGCCGGCTACTTCTCTGAGATCTGCGTTGTCTTTAAATAAAAACGGTCAAGTGCGAGTCAGGCTACTCGCGAACCGAGGGTTCCGTGCCACACCACCACAGAACATAACGTTATTAACTTATAAAAAAAAACTTTTTTTGTCCGGGACTTCTAGCGCAAGACAGACTCACATTTGGCCGGTTTTTAGTATTTTTTGTTATTCTGTAGAGTTTGCCCTATAATCACACTAAGTTTGACGCTTGTATGTATTACCGTTTTTACACTAGAGCGTGAAGAAAAAACGTTGATAAAAACTAGTTTCTTGTTGAGAACCCCCCTTAATTTTTAACTTTTTGACATTTTTATTATTTGTCAAAAAATCCGCCGTAATAACGCACAATTTGAGAAAATTTCAACTATCTAGCTATTACGGTTCAAAAGTTACAGCCCTAAATAGGTAGGACAGATGGACGGACGGACGAATGGACAGACGGACGGACGGACGGACGGACGGACGGACAACGTAGGCTTAGTAATAGGGTCCCGTTTTCACCCTTTGGGTACGGAACCCTAAAAAGTATCCTACTATGTGCTAATCCAGAACTTGTTCTAATAGTGTGAAGATTTATCGAAACCCTTTAAGCTGTTTATGCGTTATTGAATCATACAAAAATCTAGAAATTTTTTCACAAACTAATATTTTTAATATTAAGTAAGAAATAGATTAGATATAGAAGATTTACAGGGCATAAATTAATACTCTCACAAACAAATAAAAGTTAAAGCGCAGCTCGCAGTGCGGATTTCTGTAGTAAAACAAGATAAATGAGCAATATTGATGATATTAAAAACTAGCTGGGATTCCCACAATTTTTTACAAAATTCTCATACAAACATTCACCACCGTTTTCACACCTTTGGGGGTTGAATTGCGAAAAATCTTTTTTTTTGTGAACACCTAGATGTCAATAAAAACATCCCAGCCAAATATTAAGTATTAGTATTTGCTGGTTTGGATATTTGAGTGAGTGCGCGGATTTGCATAGATTCAAGCAAATCTGACACAGCTTCGCCGTCAGTAGTTCAAATTTCTGCCACAGCGTGCGCTGTGATCGACTTGACAGTTCCCAACACCCACTTTGCACCATAGCCTATCCAGATAAAATAACCACAATTTGCCGGATCATGAGCTGGGCGAGCGAATTTAGGAGGCCGCCTCAAGAGGCCAATGCTCGGTCGGTTAGGCGGAATCTTACCCAAGGAAAACGCATGCGCTGAAGTACTCCCGACGGTTGCTTCGTGCACCGTTCATTCGCGGAATTCGCAACATTAGTCTAATGCTCAGGTCATTAGTAACCT
The DNA here is from genome assembly GCA_922987775.1 of Agonopterix subpropinquella. NCBI lineage: Eukaryota > Metazoa > Arthropoda > Insecta > Lepidoptera > Depressariidae > Agonopterix > Agonopterix subpropinquella. Next base: position 7,300,208 of record OV277704.1, on the reverse strand, counting down.
CAGTATTTCTTTGCACTACAACAAGACTACAGCTTCATGAATTGTTTCCTTTATACCGAAACAGCCTCGCACAGCAGACTCCCGAGGCAGCCTCGCGAGGCAATCTGTCCAATCTGGATCCGATTGTTGTTTGTTATTTTGACGCGTTCGAATGACTCAAACTCGAACTAAGAAGTTGCATCTATCTATATCTATAAACTTATAAAACTGTAACAGAAATGTGTCTGTACATTGAACATATTTACAAAAAAAAAATTACGACATGGTTTTTACCTGTCCCTGATTCCAAATCACCAATTTTTGGATTTTTTGTCTGTCTGTTTGTTTGTTTGTTTGTTTGTTTGTATGTTTGTTTGTTTGTTTGTTTGTTTGGTGTTTGTTTGTTCGAGTATCACGCAAAAACTACTGAACCGATTTTGATGAAACTTTTTTTGTTTGATAGCTTATCATCTGACTTAAAATCTGGTATATAATTTATGCGGACGAAGTCGCGGGTAAAAGCTCGTAGGAAATAAATTGTTAAATTTAACGAGTTCAAAGCCCTTTAAGAACCTTCATTGCTTTATATTGTTCTTTGTTCTCTAAACACTAAAACGACCTTTACTACAATTACAACAAGGCAAGTTTACTCATCAAGAAACTACCTCGTTACGACAACACGCTGCCAGCGGTTTTGACTCATACAAAGACAAATACCTTCCACAACTCGCCCCTGCTGTTTCAACGTAAGAAATTCCTTCTCAAGACTTTAAAATTTACTCCTTAAGTGTGAAAATGTCTCGGTTCGCGAGCCTTTGTATGTAGGACGTACTAAGCTCTCTAGAGAGTAATGTGTCATTTGATGCCAGGTGCGAGCTCTTGTCGGGAACAATTGTACGTAGTTTCTGCTGTTTCATGGAGACTAGACTTTGCAGTTAGCTGATAGCGTCGTCGTCGTGGCACTACTTAGATAACGTTGTCGACAAACGTGTTCCGTGTTTTTATGACACATCGTGTTTGCTAAAGTAATTGGACATATTACTGGATTAAAATATTGTTCAGGCAGGATACATTTTTAGTCAGTGTTTGATAGTTTTTTTTTTTCGCGGTTTCGTTCTTGGCTCTCTATTGAAAGTTAGTCAGTTTGACAAGTCGAATGCATGGTATAATCCCCGCAAGTTGATATTGCGATGGAACCTTGTCACAATAACAGCTGCGTGACGTCATCAAGCACGGGCTGACCTTGCGAACGGTACTGATGGTGCACGTCGACTACGTCAAAATTACGTCACCAAGATGGCCGCCAATCGCAATATCAACTTGCGGGGATTATAAAAGCATAGTGTAAAGAACTAATAGTGGTGAAGCTCACTGGTCGCGGCAGGCCAATCGTTCGGGGCGTGCGGGGGCCGGGAGGAGTGCGTCCCGGCCCACGCTGCTGCCTGCGCGCGTACCCTAACAGCGAATTAAGTTAGGGTACGTCCGTCCCCCGCCGTACCCCGCACGCCGCGCGGACATAGACCCATCGAATTATCATGGTTTCAACATGGTTTTTTTTTCAAAATATTAAATAATTTTTTATAAAAATTACCCACCTTGACCGCTGAGCTTCATCACTATTATTTTATTAACACTATGGTTAAAGTTTCCGCACTGAATAAAAATGTATCCTGTACCTAGTAACCTATTTTAGAGGATCGAAATCAATCAAGCCTATAGCTTTATACCTCCATCATTAAAGATTCCGAGTAACCTGGGTCAGCTTAGAATAGCCGTTTGCAAAACGTGACGTGAACTATAATGTATCTAAAACTGTAGCTTAAAAAAGTAGCCGTACCTATACCTGGTTACCTGGTTTACCTATTTATAGCTGAACTCGCGTAGTCCGCGAAAAGGAATACGGGATAATAATATAGCCTTGTAAAATATGTTCTTAGTCGTTTTATTCTTGACAGAGTAATAGTGGGCATTACTAGTGGTCGAAGGCAGGCTTCAAACGACAGTACCATTCAAGTTTCATTTAGGTGACACCATTAAGTACCTAACAGCTAGATACATTCGGTCAATCGAAGAGCAAACAAAAGCCTTCACGATAACAGCTTTATTGCTGCCTCGAAAAAACATCATAATTTTCTTATTCGACGAATAATTCTTTTTCCATGACCTAGTTCCTGGTTGTTCATAACAAAAGTCTAGCTTCAGTATTTTTCGGAAACAGTTATAGGCTGTCCCACATAAAAAGATTCTTGAATCACGCCATTCTTGCCTTTATTTCGTAGGCGTAACAGTTTTGAAAGGGGACTTGTTAATAGGCACGGACAGTCCGAAACTGCCTGAAAGTGACCAATGCTCGCGCGTGTTTTGGCAACGTCTGACAAGCACAGGCTTCCGTTCACTATTTTCTTCCCGGAGTGTGTTTTTTACATCTACCATTTTTGTATGCACTTTTGTTTCTTACAAATTGATTGATATAAAATGAAATTTATAATTCATTTCTCCTGTAACAGAACACCCAAGCAATACTCAAAGGGGTGGATTTAGTTTAGACAGTTAAACTTAACATATCTGCTGTTTCTTACCCCATTATAGACTCAAGTGTTTAGGGACACCTGAATTAAAAAACTGATGGTTTAAACCACCCCTTGAAATATTACTAGGGTGTTTTGTTACACTTTGCATAGTGTAATTTGTACATTTTACGTAAACTCACGACCACAATCCCTTTTAAGATGGTCAGAAACTTTGTTACAATTACCATCTACCTACTTACTTTTCATAAACAAGGCTAAGTTTTAGCATTGCTATTGAAGGTTTCAGAATGCAATGATCTACCATATTATGGAGGTGGATTTAGGTGGCTATCCTTTCATAAAAACACATAAGACACTTTTAAGTCATCTCGTAATTTTTATCGTATAATTAACTAGCTGTTGCTCGCGACTTCGTACGCGTGGACATTTTATTTCTTCGATTCTGACACATTTCTACGACAGTCGTTTCTCCGTCGAATGGTTCGCCTAAAGTACGTTTCGTTATCGAGTGCTTCGACAACAGAATCTTTACGAATCAAAAATCATGAAAATCGGTCCAGCCGTTCTCGAGTTATAAGTGTTCGAACAAACCCGACTTTGTTTTATATATATAAGATATAATTATGTAAATAAAAAAAAGTTGAGTCTTTGTGTCCAACAGAAAACTTATTCAAATACTGACATCGGAAATAAAATACTAGAAAATCGTTTTGTTTCTAGTCGGATAACAAGAAATCAGTTTGGAGCTTCAGAAGCATCCATTGTTAGTATTTCCTTTTCATATTCTTTGCAAAGTTGGCAAAGAACCAATGATTTTGAACCCAATTGTTGTGTCGAGTCGGATTCACCGCTCCTTTGTTTAAGATTTTTTTCACATTGTATATTGCCCTAGTTTAGTGTTCTCACAACTAGCGAAGCGGTAAAAAACAGCCACTGTAATTTCAGTCAGGAAAGTTAAGCTGGGGTTTTTCACTTGTGAATTTTATAACTTTGGTCTATTCTGATTCGGAATATACAGAGTGTAAACGCAAAATATGAACAATGTTTTTGCAGACTCGATATCTAAAGACCATTATGATAATAATGTTATTTTTGAGAATATCTAAAAAAATAATGCAGACTTTTCAAAGCTGAAAGGTTTTATCAAAAAAGTAAACTGGAATCACAGATGAAATATAAAATTTAGCCAAAAATAAAACTATGACACTTATGTTTAAAACATTTATTATTTCTGTTTTCAATTCTGACACAATATTAACTATTTCTAGCTTTACTGCAAGGAAAGCTAGATATCTAATTAAATACAACAAAACAATTAAGTAATAGTTTAAAATAAGATTTTTACCAAATAATAAATGATTTCTGTTTAACTCATATCGAAAGTTCTATTTGGAAATGTAATAACAAAGATCAAAAATAAAGAATAACATTCGATTATCAGAAAGTATTTTGGTCTGAATTTGTTTATAGCTGAGTTAGTAAATAGAGATTTTATAAAATTACATTATAGTTTATACAAATTTGATCATTCTTAATTATTATTTTATGCATCTTACTAATTAGAAATTGAGACGCGTAAGGCACAGCGAAATTACACCTAACTACAATTTACAATTTATCGTAGACACTCTTGGTAACAATCTTTATTAATATAACTATTTTGCAAATCTTGATATGTACAAAAATATTTTCTTCTTCAACACTATCTATTTTATAACTATCTTTACAGGAAGCAAAGAAAGTTAATGAAAAACAATGGAATTTAAATGTACCCGAAGGTACGAGAAAAGTTCACAAAGAGACGAGAAATAAATGCATTATTAAATTTGTGATAACATTTAGTACATTTACAGCACCTCAGAGTAAGAATAAATAAGAACTTAGCCTAAAACACAGCTAAAGAACACTTGAGTCTCTAAAAATTAGCAATACATAAAACTTAAAACAACAATACACTAAACTGATTACACTTTGAACTCCTCACACTGTTTAAAACACATTTCATTGGCACAATTTCACTATAATAAAGTCTTTTAAAATATCGGCTCTGATTCTAGAACCGATACTCCTCAAATCATGCCCTCGTATTATCTGTTCTCTCTCTCTCCAATTGCTTTTTGTGATTATGGCGTTTTCTTGCAATTACTGCTATTAATACAATCACTATAGCTAGTGCGACTATTATACCTATCCACCAGTAGGTATTGTAAGCAGCTTCTTTAGTTTCCTCATGATTATCCTCTTTATTCTCCTTAGGAGCATTCTTTATTTCCATCACAGCTACAGTCGATGTTTCGAGACCATACTTAGATTGTGTGTCTTCACCTAAATTAATTGTGTTTTCTATAATGTTTTCATGGGTTTCTTGTTCTTTATAAGTTTCTACTGTTTGTTCTTGGGAGTTTGGTATTTCGTTTTCTTCTGGTTTAGGCTCACTTATTTCAGGTTCTACATAGTCGTCTATTTCATTACTATCGGGAGAAAGTTCTAGTTGATTATCTAAATATTCATCCAAAAGTCTGTAGTAGTCCGTAAGTCCAGTGTATTCTAAACCATATTCACGTTTGGCTAGTAGATCACTAACTAATTCTGGCCAGATGACTCCAAAACCTTGCATCATAACATCGCTGTAAAAAATTAGAAAAAATTGTAAATATTTTGCTTTTCGGCTCATGTATTTCAAACCCATATCTCACTAAATAATACTTACGTAAGGCGTACATTGCTTTCAGCAATATGTTTAACTAAATCTGATTCATCTGATATGAGTTCTTCAGCAAATGATTGATAGATTTGATATTTAAGAATCAATCCCATAAATTTACTGAAATAGAAACAAATTCATTATAAACATGATTTAAATAAGGAATTTATAATAAAAGAAAATAATTTATAGCTTCTTACCCAATGTAAGGTTTGTTTAGTACAACGTATGGATCTCCTACAATATCAATATTCGATGTTTCTACAAAAGAGAAGTTTTTCCTGAACTCACTCCAACTACTGGCTACCTTTGACGATGGAATCTTCCCCATTAAAACTTTCAGCCTCCATTCATCGACGGCCAAATAGTAATTCAATCTGAAAATAAATAACTTACTTTTGAAATCCATCCTTTTCTTGTTGGTTTAATTAGAAAAGAAGTCTTGGTTGGAAAGTTCATGTTATGCCTTACCTAGGTAAATCTCTTAGAGCCATTATCAACTGCAGTACGAGACGGTGATGATTAGGGTTAAACTTGAACCTTTCCAATGAATATAATCCAGCTCGATTCAAAGAATGAGGATTCAATGCAAGCAGCGATGCGAATCCCGGAATAGCTTCATAAACCGCTAAAACAAACAAGAAGTTGAATAACAAAATTCTAATAGAAAAATTCCATTTTCAAACTATTGCTTACCTGAGTAACGCGACGCTTCGCGGAGAATGTAGGTGTTATTACTATGTAAAGCTGTCGTCTGTTTATATTTGATCTTCATGACAGCCTCGTGAGCTTCCAAGTAATTTCCTATACTAACGTCTTTGCAAGATACAGCTCTTATTCTGCTAGGTTTGCACCAGTCTACTAGAACTGTTGGGCAGGAGCCGTTGAAGATTGATTCTGACCAAATCTGGGGTTCAATTTCTCCAAAGCTAAGTTCCTCTACTAATTTGCCTGCTTCTTTGAAAGCTTTTAATCCACCAAGTCCCTGTAAGAGGTAGGATAGACTGATATTAAAACCACAAATTCTAGTTAGTAGTGCCATTACTGACACTAACGCCATCTCGTTACTTTCATTAATTTCTTTCTATCCTTACTAATATGTAAAAGAGAAACTTTGTATATTGGTTTCACAGACAGCCCGGTAGCACAGTCGGTAGTGAACCTGCCTGCTGTGCCGAGGGTCGCGGGTTCGAATCCCGTAAGGGACAAATATTTGTATGATGAATATGAATATTTGTACCCGAGTCATGGATGTTTGTATCTATATATGTATTCTATATCGTTGTCTAGTCATCATAATACAAGTCCAGGCTAGATTCTGGTACTTTAAATGTGACTAGATGATTTGTGTGACATTGTTCAAGATATTTATTATTTATTTATTCTTTCTAGCAAACTACGTTTAGTAAATGTTATTGTGCATTTTAAACAAATCGAAGAAATTTTGGAGATTCCATTTGCTTTTGAATAATGTTACCTTTAACTGTAGATTTGCGTGAACTTTTTGATAAATATCTGGATGCTTAGGAAGTAAACTCTCTATTATGTTCGACCAATCATCTCCCAGGAGTGATCCTGCAAGCGATAAAAATAAACTGTTACAAAATACAGCTAAAAACATTTAAGGGCGGTTTTTATAGGCCTGAAAGAAAATTATGGGAAGAAAAATACCAGTGGGACGTTCTGTAACAATGAAATGGGGATATTTATCTCGTGGGTATCGCACTCCAAATATTTTACGTCCTTGGCAAATCGCCTTTCTGTTAGTATGGAATAGGGTATACGAGATTAGGTGAACGAAGGCGGTAAATTATGAGGTTGTAGAAAAAAGAGAATTTTAAAATACGAACGTTTTTCTATCTTTTTTTGAAGGAATGAAAACAATTTAAAGAGAGTATAGATTATTTATAGATCAATTAATTTTTTGTTTATGCTGCAGTTCTCTAATGCTCAAAGAGTATTTAGACATTGCACTTTATTAAACAGCTTGATAAATATAATTATGATTTCATTAGTAAACACGGTTATTAGTTAGTTTGCATGTTTTCCCCACAAAGGGGGCACATCTGACTGACTGTCAAATTAGGCCAGCTTGACAGGAACTGGTCTACCTTGAGGCAACTGACTCCCACATTAAGTGTTACGAACTAAAGAAAACTTCAATGAATGAAACATCGGAACATCGAAGACGGAATAGGGACTAATTAATCGTATTTATTTCAAGAAGGAACCACTTCTTGATTATTAACAAACAATATCGGAATAGAAGAAATTCCGTGGAAAGCAAATGTTACTATTTTTTAAGAACCTGATAAGTTTCTGCTAATAATCCAAGATAGATCACCATTCCTAAACAAAACTTGGCGAAATCATGTGGTGGGATCTTCGTCTATTAATTCTACTATGATAGGTACACAACAAAACAATCAGTGAGACAGATAAAAATAAAACCGGTCAAGCGCGAGTCGGACTACTCGCGCACCGAGGGTTCCGTACCACACCACCACAGAACACAACATTATTAACATAGAAAAAAAACTTTTTTTGTCCGGGACCTTTAGCGCAAGACTGACCCACACTTGGCCGGTTATAAGTATTTGTTGTTATTCTGTAGAGCTTGCACTATAATCACACTAAGTTTGACGCTTGGATGCATTATCGTTTTTACGATAGAGCGTGAAGAAAAAAGGTTAATAAAAACTAGTTTCTTGTTGAGAACCCCCCTTAATTTTTAACTTTTTGACATTTTTATTATTTGTTAACAAATCCGCCGTAATAACGCATAATCTGAGAAAATTTCAACTATCTAGCTATTATGGTTCAAAAGTTACAGCCCTAAATAGGTAGGACAGACGGACGGACGGACGGACAACGTAAGCTTAGTAATAGGGTCCCGTTTTCACCCTTTGGGTACGGAACCCTAAAAAACATTAACAAAGTAAAACTTACTTAACAAATGCACTGGCAAGGGATTTCCAACTGCATCGGGCCCTTTTAATTTGAGGGCTACATACTTGTGTAGTTTCATATACAGCGGTTTGATTTGATCCCAAAGTTCTCGAGCCTTCAGTATAGCACCTTCGTACTCTCCAAGCGAATCCCAGTACTCTTCCACTGAATCGAAATCTGAGAAAAGAAAGAGTTAGAATGAATTAGCTGCTCATCATCCCACGCAAGTCAAAAGAGTTGACGAAGGGAATGAGCAAGTGTTCCAAATTACAGGCGACAGGCTGACAACTTGCCACTATACTATCAAGATAACTTTTGTAGCCCATGCCAAGTTTGTCTTTAAAAAAACAAGAAAAATACTGTTTTAACTATGCCATGCACCCCGCGCGACCCGACTTATACCACCACAAATAGAGGTACCACAAATAACACAAAACTTCTAGGTAGTAATCTTTTAGGTTTCTCTTAATATTTTTCATTTCGAATGATCATTTAGGATCTACTATACATAACGATTTAAAATTGAAAAACTAAAATATTTAAAATTAAAACCGTAATTAAGTAAATAAAAAAATAAAAAACCAGTCTGCGTAAAAAGTGAACTGTATACAGGGTGTACAATAAAATGGGACAGCTACTCAAAGGGGTGCTTCAGACCATCAAACTGAACAACTTTCTCTATGGGACCAATATCGAAATCGCGAAAAAGAAATCCACTCTCCCACACAAAACTGCAAACATATCTCGACTGAAATGTATGTTACAGCCGATTTTTTTTTCGCGATTTCGATATTGGTCCCATAGAGAAAGTTGTTCAGTTTGATGGTCTGAAGCACCCCTTTAAGTAGCAGTCCCATTTTATTGTACACCCTGTATAAAAACAGAAAAGAAAAAAACAAGTCCAGTTGTTAACAGTCGGGACCCATTAAAAATTCTCTAGACCGAATCAAATTTTCCCAATAATGGGTCCCGACTTTAAAATCGCGTCAATATTACTTAACAGAATTCTAGACTACTGGACTTGTTTTTTTTCTTTTCAGTTTTTATTTCTGTGAAGTAAGTATTTAAATACATAGTCTAATTCCAGATACAATTTTATTTCTTGTACCAAATTCAATTATAAGTTACTTATCATGTTAAAATTACCGTTAAGTACCTACCAAAATTTAAATGTTAAATAGAATTAAGGGAAGCGGAAGTTTCTTTCACGAAATTCCGAGATGTTTGGTATAATTAACCTCATTGAGTACCTAAGTACGTAAATTGTAATCACATCATTAAAATTTCACTTCTGAAAATTGTTAATGTATCTCGACATCAGAAGTAGGTAGGATATAATAAATATAATAATATTTTCGAACAAATTAATGTGAAGCGAAATGTTTCTTTATTTTATTTTTGCTCTCCTGTAAAGTTATAGTTTCGTAGATCCGACCATAATAATATACATCTGTAGTGAAGATATAATTAGATGAACAAGTAAATAATATACCTATGTGGCATACAGTCGAAATACTCCACTATTTTAGATATAACATAAAATCAACCAATGAATAAACAAAAATAAAGAGTATGGTACAAATTATCTACAAACAAATGCTCAAAACTACATTCCCCGTGGGAGTAGTAAAAAATATCATAATCTAATAAAACATTCAGAGTATCAACACTTCACTAACAGCTGCCCAAACCACAGCCCGGACACTGCATACAAAAAAAATAAATTGACAGAAACTAAAGAAATTGAACCTTAAGTCTTCTTCTTAGGTAATGAGTAACCAGTGATCGGTAACCAGAGGGCGATAGAGGGGGTGAGGTAAAAAGTTGGTGGGAGGAAGGGAGTGTCCGTACTGTATCTAGTAATAGATACTCTTTCTTATACTGTGGCCCAAACTTTATACAGTGACAGGTTATGAGCCCGTCGCCACATTTAATGGGCAGAAGATACAATACACGCCTTGAAACTTGAGCATGTAGATTTCCTCACCAGATTTTTCTTCACCGAAAATCTTAGGGATATTCTAAATGTCCACATTTCACTAGCAGTGCCCAAACTGCCCAGTGTGACAGGTAGTGAGTTCGGCATACAATGTAGTAAAAATCACTGAACATTATAAGAGGGGTTAGAAGTACAAAGTAGGCGTGGAACGTGTCGCCACAGGTTATGCAAGAATTTGCATAGCACCATAAGGGTAAAACCTCATCTGGCAGCACCGCATCGCCTTTTTCTGTCACTCAGGAACGTCATTTGCTAGAGCAAATAAGATAGACGGAACGCGATCGCGCGCGGCGGTGCTGTCAGATGAGGTTCAACCCGCGTGGTGCGAGCGAGAGGGCATGAGTAATTGTAGCAACGTGAGCGGGAAGACAAGTGGCGACAGACGTCTCCGAAACAAAAGCGCTACTTTGCATTTCTAACCCCTCTTATAATGTTCTGTGGTAAAAATAATCAAAAAGTTGGACATACTGTTTGCTTTCGAACTGTTGGTCAGCAACGGAAGAATGTGTTCCACGTACTCATTGAGATCAGGTAGTTTTTTCTCCCATGATTCCTTCATACGACGAAGAACCTCCTCGTCTTGCTGTCTTGCCAAGCTGTTGTGTAGTTCTGTCAAACAAAAGAAAGAGGTATTACAGTTTCATTTATCCCTAATATTATAAATGTGAATGTAAGTTTGTTTGTTAGGCTTTCCATATTCTTGGGGGTATTAGAAGTAACATAGGATACTTGGCGTTTTCCAAACTCCACGCGGACGAAGTCGCGGGCAAAAGCTAGTTATTCAATAAAATAATAACTAAAGGACACTATCACATTATAATCATCATTATTATTCTTTGATTGCTGCGTCTGACTACTACTAAACGCTTTGTCGTGGGTGGCATGCTAGCAGTGCAGCACAGCTAGCATGCCACTCACGACAAAGCGTTTAAACGAGTAAAACGTCTCATTTCTATCGTTTTCTCGGGGGTGGCATGCGAGGCCTACTGGCAGCTAGTAAAGGTTTAAAATTGTCTATTGTTTATACCAATTGGAATGTTTAAGTTTTTTAAACCTTTATCTACTTATAGCCATGTTAGTAAAACGGCCACTGCAAAACAACACAGCAAAATAATTAATGTCACAGACTTAGTCTCATAAATAAATACAGCGGTAGAAGTTTGCAAACTGCAGTATAAATTTCGGAATAGTCCTGAATTTCCATTTTTACTGTGACCAATAAACTATAGCCGAGTGAACAAATTACGATTTATTAGTAAAACTATTTTAACATACCTATACCAGCATTTTTTGAAAATAAATCTGATTCACAGAACATAATTTAGGTACTAATCGGTCGGTAGGCAACACTAATTTTATGGTGGTTCAGAAGTATACAGGATGTAACAAAACATCCTAGTAATAAGGGGTTGCTTTAACCCATTCCACGCCACGGATTTATTTAGAAAACGCTCATCACACGCCACAACCCAAAATTTGTCACTATCTGGAAAACATATACGTACGTTGATAAGTTTATTTGTGATAAAAATAAAAGGATTTTTCAACAATTTTTTTTGTCTGATATATCAGACTTTGGCGGTGAAAAGGTTAAACCATAGAACTGAACAACTTTCAGTATGGAGCCAACATCGAAATCGCGAAAAAAATATAAGGTGTTTCATACAAAACTGCAGCACCGACTCGACTCGTATGTCGACAGCTGTTTCTTTACGCGGTTTCGAAATTTGCTCCATAGTGAAAGTTGATCAGTTTGATGGTCTGAAGTACCCCGTTTAATATGTACTTAACACAATTTTAATATAGCATCCTGTATAACGTATTTCAGTTTACATCCTGTATTCTTACATCGTTATCTATCTACACTAATATTATAAAGAGGAAAGATTTGTACCTATTTTTGTATGTTTGTATGTTTGTAATGAATAGGCTCAAAAAGTACTGGGCCGATTTAAAAAATTCTTTCACCATTAGAAAGCTGCATTCACCCTGAGTAACATATGCTATATTTATTGCTAGAAAAGATTAGACGTCCACCCGTGCGAAGCCGGGACGGGCCGCTAGTTAATCATAATGGAAGTCCTGGCTAGAAGATAATCCGTGTGGCAGTCCAATATACAGGGTGTAACAAAACACCTTAGTAATACTTAAGGGGGTGCTTCAGGCCATCAAACTGAACAACTTTCAGTATGAAGCCGACATCGAAATAGCGAAAAAAAAACAGCTCTTTCATACAAAACTGCAGTACCGTCTCGAGTTCTCGACTCAAATGTATGGGTCGGCAATTTTTTTTTATTTTTTCTCGACGTTGGCTCCATAGTGAATGTTGTTCAATTTGACGGTCTGAAGCACCCCCTTAAGTATTATTGTATAGAGTGTTATGGTAAACAGTTGCATTACTTTAAGGGGCGATTGGGCCTTAGACTAATTATATCCGGACCGGCCTTGCGGTAGCATTTCCCCTCTGCCACGGTATTAGATCAATTAATCTAGCGCATTTACACCCAATTTTATACCTTATCACTAAACGAGACAGCCTATAATAGCGAAACAATAATTTTGAACTTAGAACGTTTGGGGTTTACACGAGACTACTTTTCATGATTTTGAACATTCAAAATTAGAATCTAAAGTCATAGGGAATAAAATCCAAAGTTGCGGATAACATGTTACCTCGCCCCCCGCAAAAAGTGGCAGAAAGTTTGTTAGTAGAATGACACGTGGTTACGCGTCCCGATATAATTAGTCTAAGGATTGGGCCCATGATACTGAACAACGTTCCCAAAGAAATTTGAGATTTTTTTGCAAATATCTCATAGGTTTCTTAGGGAAAGTTTTTCATTATTATGGGAATCACCTCTTAAAGTGATGCAACTATTTACCCTAACACCCTGTATATTTATGACTACTATTCCCAGCAGTACACAAATAATGAAACAAGCCTAATAATTCGCAGGAATAATTAAAATAATAAATTAAACTTCAAGTACTTATACAAAAGCATAATCTTAAGTTCTAATAGCGTTTCAAGTCAATTCAGAACCATTTGCCTAAATGGTTTGAGCATGCAATGCAGTTAAACTGGCGTATAAAGATGCATTGTGGGGATATTAAGTTAGTGGTCCGCAACCATCCGGCGGCAGTGCAACGAGATAAGTTGCAATGGCCTAACTTATCTCGTAAGTTATCAGTCTGCATAAATACGTAAGTTTGGCCGTTATTGAAGCACTTTGACTTAATCGTATTGTTTTATTAAAAGAAATAGGTAAGTAAAGATGTAAGTGACAGCTTAGCAAATACTGAAACGGTGAACTCAGACCATCAAACTGAACAACTCACTATGCAGCCTACCTCAGGAAACGCGAGAAATAATTAGCTGTCCAATATTTTAGTCAGGTAGGCACAGCAGTTTTGTATAGGACAGCTGATTTTTGTCGCGTTTCCAGAGGTAGGCTCCATACACGGACCTGAAAAAAAGACGGACGTAATATCACACTAAAAAGGGTGAAGCATGCAAGGTCCTACAATTTCGTTTGTTCTACAAGCGACCTACACTCACACAGACGCACCAGTTCTAGGCGCAGGTCCGACAACCCGCCGCCATTATGTACCGCGTGACAGGGCGACAGCACGCACACTCAAATAAATGGGTGCTTCACTTTTGATTAGACGACATTCCGTCCGTCTTTTTTTCAGGTCCGTGGCTCCATAGTGAAAGTTGTGCAGTTTGATGGTATGAGTTCACCGTTTCAGTATTTGTTAGGCTGTCACTTTACACCCTGTATTTTGTTCAGGTGACGGTATTTCTTTGCTTCTTATTTTTAGGATTTCCCGGGAAAATCCCCATTGGAATCGAATTTGAATGTTGTCCAAAAAGTAGGGGTGTGTCAAGGGACCTTGTTTAAGAGATTATTCAATTTTGAACCTTTACATAATTTTCAGGGGGAGAGGAAACTGGACTCAAATACAAACATGGTCCATAGACATTTCGAGACTAGATAGACGATTTGGAGAACTAGTCCATTTGGTAAAATTGTCATTTTAGTCAACTAGTCCCAAGCCTACAAAATTCACCAAATGTTTCCTATGAGTACAAGTTAGTATTGATATACCAAAAACGTCCACATAGCGAACCACCTGAAATTATGCGGACATTATGATTAGTGTCTTTCGATTATAAATAAATAAATAAATATCTTGGACAATGTCACACAAATTATCTAGTCACATTTAAAGTACTTACCTGAATCTAGCCTGGACTTGTATTATGATGACTAGACAACGATATAGAATACATAATTATAGATACAAACATCCATGACTCGGGTACAAATATTCATATTCATCATACAAATATTTGTCCCTTACGGGATTCGAACCCGCGACCCTCGGCACAGCAGGCAGGTTCACTACCGACTGTGCTACCGGGCTGTATTTCCGACGAGCGTGTATGAAACGACTTATGACTGTGGAAGAGGCGAAAGAGGTGTGTCAGGATCGTAGCCGATGGCGATCCATTGTCTCTGCCTACCCCAATGGGACACAAGCGTGAGTATATGTATATATGCATGTAAATCCTAGATTATAAGGTAGAATTTCATCAGATTTGCGTTTTCATTTAGCCTTTGTTTAGCGTTATGATAATATTTATCATGTTTCTAAGGAACTGTGGTTTTTTAAAGATATATCCATAGGTTTTAGAGAAAACAGATTGCAGTTTTCGTTGAAAATGTTGTCGCTTCTTGCATAAAGGTCTTGAAAAGGATCAATGAATCGTGTACAGTTGTTATCTTTTCCACGTCGTTTTCCTCAATACAGTAACATACTTAATTATTTATGATATCATGTTTTTTTGATGTGATATGACTATGACTAGCTTTCATTTCATGTTCATTTCCTTCTATTCCTTTTAAGAGGGCTATCTGAGTCCAGTGGCGCCCTCATCACATTAATAAAGATTTCTCAATAATGAAAGCCTAAATAAAAAAATTGCTCAATTGACAAACTACAAAAGCCTTCAAGCCATTGTTATACAATACTTTTATAGGTTCTAAACATTTCACTTTTAGACAGTTTCGAATAAAAACAAAAGCGGCAGTATTTTTTCTTTTTTCAAAATGTGTATGTTTCGACCTTTAAAAAACCTATAAAAGTATTCTATGAAAATAGCTTGAAGGCTTTTATAATTTGTCAATTGAGCATTTTTTTTATTTAGGCTTTCTTTATTGAGAAATCTTTATTAATGTGATGAGTATATTAGTATTATAAGTATAATATTTATAACAGGTGTACTGGTAACTGCTCCTTTTTGAAAAAAAAATTTGGAAACACCGCCTATCTTTTTTTATCCTCTACCCTAAAGTTCTCTGGAAGAAACCATTTCTCAGCGATAAGACCGCCTAATTTTGTACCTCTTGTATTTATTTCTATTTATGTTTTGGTGGAAAATAAAGAATATTTGATTGATTGATTGAAATACCATATAGGAGACTGTAGGAGCATTAAACATGTTGTTGACATTTTTATATACTATTTTTAACTTCATTGTTAAAATTGTTTTATTATCATTATTTTTTATTTTGACATTGCTATTTTTATTTTTATTATACAATTTGACGATTATGTTATGAATGGACATTTTATGTAAAATATTTATGTAAGAATGGGACATTTTATAATATGAAATAAATTAATGTAATCTAATCTAATCTAAATACAAATTAGAGTCTATTGAATTGACAAAGGAAGACAAGATCCAATATGATTATTAACCGAGTTAATTGTTTGTAATGGTTAGTAGATCTGACTCAAATGCTATCCAACATATATCCAGCAAACGATATCTTTGATGACGCTGATTGGAGCCGCAGTAAAGCATACTGCATTATCAAGCATGTTTAGCAAATTAGCAGTAAGTGCATTGAATAATTTGTTAAGTTGACTACACAATTTTGATCTTAGTTATACGAAATAATTAAATACAGTTGCGATTGAACATAATTCAAGAAAATATTAATTGTGTTTAAGACATGGATTCGTACTTATCTTTGATATCTGAATACCACAATATAATTCAGTGCATCTAGTGAAAAAAGGTGCAAGTACAGTTGGATACAACTCTACTTGTTCTCCTTTTCACCAGAACTACAGTTTTAATATACCTTCTGTCTTCTTAATCTTAAACCACGACAAATCCAAAACTAAAGATTAGAAAATTGGCACTATAGGTGTTTGCTTTGGTACAGTCAGCAGCAAAAAGATGTTTAGTACTACGACGTAGATCAAAAATTCCGTCTAGTGATCTAGATAGGAATAACCCTAGGTGGCCGAGCGGTGCTTGTCAAAACGGTGCCCGTAGCGCGAATTCCTCGAACAAAAGTGTATACATCTTATTGCTGCTGACTGTACCTACTAAATGAAGTACCTAATAAGTACCTAAAGGACAAAAGAAGTCTGAAATAAATGATATACAATACAATACAATACAATACAATACAATACAATAAGCAAACAATTATTATTAGTCGCTCCTTTATTTGATAAAGCATTCTACAGTGCCTAGTGCCAAAGTGGGATGTCTACAGGCTGATGATGACGATGAAGAGGAATTCGTTTTGCGAATTAAGGCCCTATGGTAGGACCAAACACCTTGGAGGCATCTTTTATTTTTCATGTTTTGACTAGATTGATACAATTTTCTGAAACCAACGTCATACCTTAGTATTCTTGGATAGTTAATCTAGTGAAATCATAAATATTCTTGAATTTTTAAAAAAATTTCTCGTTATTGAAGAACTTAAAATAGTTTCCGATTTTTGGTATTTAATACTCACATATTCATCATTAATTTATCTAGTGAAATCATAAAAAAAATATAAAAAGTACTTTTGTTAACTCTTTTTAATTGAAAATACGGCTCGCGCACGCACTTTTCGGAGGGCTGGACAATCGCGTTTCTCATAGAAAATATTCATCTTAACCTATGGCCTTAACTTAGATTGTTTCCGAAAATCCAAATAAAATATTATGTGCCACGTTGCGTGATAATGGAAACACCAGACTTTCACAGATATAAAAACTTTTTACGCAGACATTTGCCCCGAAAATTGTGTTATTAAAAAGTTTTGCTGACTTTTTGAAATTCGTAATGACTTGAAAACTGCTTGAAAATTATTCATTGCCAGTATGACTGAGAAATTGTTTGTATTTTCTTTTTGTATTTCCGCTTAATTTTCAATTATGTTAAGTAGCGTTTTTAATTATCTTGTGCGAGGATTTATGAATGCTTCTCAATACACTTGAATGGGAACTCGATGTTAATCGAAACTACTATCGTAATTTATTATGATAAATGGGGACCGTGATTAAGTCAAGAGTAGTGGCGTCTTGGGAGAGACCCGCGTTCAACAGTGGTCAGAAAAGGGACATTATCGATCGCAATGGTTGAAAAAACTATCATGATCTATAGTTATGCAGAGGAAGCGGGTAAATGAGAAACTGGTCAACAGAACAGCGGGAAGGGATGAAAGTGACGCGAATCCTACTTTTTACATTCAATCGCGAGTGATTGCGCGCGAAATCGCGAGTGGTATAGAAACGCAAGTGTGAAAGACCCTCTTAGCGCCCAGCTGTCCAGCGCGAAAATGTCTTGCGTGTGCGGGCTGGGTGCAGGCCGGGTGCGGGACGGGTACGGAGCGGGCGCAGGTGCTTCCATAAAATACAATACGAGATCTATTATGGTGTCATAAGACTCAAATTGCAAGCAATAGGCCGCAGGGCGAGCGCGGGGAGATCGCGGGTTAAGTGCATGGCGAGCGCGGGTCGTATGAACGCGGTTTTAGAAGATCGCGGTAAAAAAGGACACATTTTCGCGCTGGACAGCTGGACACTACCGTGTGTCTTTTGCGGTTGAGCGCGTGACGGGCGCGGAGCGGAGCGGATTAACGCGGCTTTATTGTTAATACTTATAAAGGTTATATTCCAGCGCGAAAATCAAAATAATCAAGGGCTGTTGCGTCGATGCCAGACGTGATTGCGCACGATTGTAGGATACTGCTCGCTCTTTGGCGCTCGCAAATCAATACGCGCGCAATCATGCGCGATTTTTTATTCTAACTATTCAATAGTTGGATTCGCGTCACTTTCATCCTTTCCCGCTCTATTGTTATTTTGAACAGAATATACAGGGTGAAATTGATATCATTGGCATCCTTTTAAACCAAGAGTCTACCCATCAAACTGAACAACTTTTACTATGGGAGCAAACCGATCGGACCAAAAAAAAATCAGCTGTTGTATACATTTGAGTCGAGGAAGCATTGCAGTTTAGTATGGGACAGCTGATTTTTTAGTTGCTCCGATCGGTTTGCTCCCATAGTAAAAGCTGTTCAGTTTGATGGGTAGACTCTTAGTTTAAAAGGATGCTAATGATATCAATGTCACCCTGTATACAAAGATAGTGTATTGATACCTCTTAAAGTGCAGTTTGCATTGGTTCCACAGTCGTAATCTCCTGCGAATCTCAATTTATGAAGTGCTGTATCTCCGTAGGTCACGAGCTGGAACAAAGAAATAAATATGTTTAGTACAAAGCGACGGCCCGGTAGCTCAGTCGGTAATTAACCTTCCTGCTGTGCCTAGGGTCGCGGATTCGAATCCGGCAAGAAGCAAATATTTGTATGGTGAATACACAGATTAGAATTCGAAGCCCCCAATAAATACCGCATGAAGAAAATTTTGTGCACGCCCGAAGTCACCATTTTCGGCGGTAGGTGCGGGTAGCGGGGCACGAAACGATGCAACGTGATTGGCCATTTCAAGGTCACACTAGTTCGATCTCGCTCACTCGCATTGCTTATATCAGTGCAAAATCATAGATGTGTGGTGCGCGTCGGCGGCCTTGTATGCGGTATCTTGTGGGTGAATATAAATAGGTATTTTGTATCCAAGTCGATTTTTGTATTTATACAGAATACAAAAAAAATCTGCTGTTTCATACATTTGAGTCGGGCAGGTACAGCAGTTTTGTATGAAATAGCAGATTTTTTTAGCCTCCATAGTGAAAGTTGTTCAGTTTGATCGGCTGTTCCATAGAAAATGACAATAGATTCTCGAAAAACATGTATGAGACCGCAGATTTTTTCGCGAATTTTGGTCCTATAGTAAAATTAAGTTGTTCAGTTTGATGATCTGAGGCACCCTGTTCCGACCTCAAAACGACCCCAATACAAGTTTTTTTATGAATATTTCCTGACCTATCAATCAATCAATCAATCAATCAATTATACTTTATCTATCTTCATCTTCTTTCTTTCTTATCGTGTGGGCAGAGCCCTGGTGTCAGAGTTTTTTCAGACCGCCTTTCGGCCTCTGACGTGGTTTCTATGTAATGACTACTACCACCAGAGATAGTAGCCGGGACCAACGGCTTAACGTGCCATCCGAAGCACGGAATCATCTTTCTTTTCAGACAATCAGGTAATTCAGCCTGCAATGTCCTTACCAACCGGGGAAAAACGCACAAAGTGACATATCACTAGGTGTCCCCCGTGGGAATCGAACCCACGACCTCCGTGTCGAGAGCCCAATGCTCTTAACCATAAGGCGGTGTCCTATTGCCATCGCACGCGCGATGGTGCGATGCGATCTCATCGCGCGATGAAACCGATCGCGCGATCAAAAAACGTGTGTCCTAATTTGGTGCGATGCGATCGATGCGATCGATCACCCTCCCTTGCTTCGTGTACCTGCACTCAGCGGGACCCCGTGTCCTAGAACGATGCGAGTATGTATGGGATTTAGTTCCGAATTTGTTCTATCGAATTCAATTAGAAATAAAAAAAAATCCGTCAAAATGGAAGAATTAGATCCAGAGCCACCAACGGTCTAGGGCCTAAACGTATTATAATTATAGGAAAGCTGGATTCAGTCTAGCTCGAAAATAGACGCCAAAGTACATCATTTAGCCTCGGTCTTATGACTCAAAGCGGTCACTGATTTTTTTTACAGCGGTAAGACAATCGCGAAAAAATGGGGTCTGGGCCTAAATATATAGGATACGAACTGGACGCATTTTAAGAAAGAGCCCTCTTAGGAGAACACCACAGCAGATTTAGTTATTCTCAAATCGGTCACCGTTCAAAATCAGACTGGGGTTGAAAATAAAAAAAAATAGGTCTTAGGCCTAAACATATAGGAAATGTGAAACCAACTTGGATCGAAAGAACACACTTTACCCATCACGAAAAACCCGGTCTTACATGGCGGATCGGTCACCTTTCCAGAATCAGACCACTTTTATAATATAACAAAAATGACAGATATCTCGACAATGGTAAGTGATAGAAAAAAATTTGTAATGAACAAAATTGTTGGAAATTTAATGGTCTTCACGCTTGTATAAACTTTGTTTACAATCCTATGCATAGGAGACGAGATATTTGTAAAAACTGAATAATTAAAATAGTAACAGACAGATATATCGACAACGGTTGATGATAGGAAAAGTTTTTGAAAAATAAAATTGTAGATAATGTTATGTTCTACAAGTTTACAACTTTGTTCACGATTTGAAGCATACGAAAAGAGATATTTGCAAAACCGAATAAATTAAAATAGTAATAGACCGATATCTAGAAAACGGTTCATGATAGAAAAAGTTTGTCTGAAAAACATGTTATGTTCTACAAGTTTTGTTCTAACTTTGTTCACGATTTAATGCATACGAAAAGAGATATTTGCAAAAACGAATTAATTAAATAGTAATAGACAGATATCTCGAAATTGTTTGATGATAGGAATAGTTTGTGCAGCATACAATTGTAGATAATATTATGTACTACAAGTTTTGTTATAACTTTGTTCACGATTTCATCCATACGAAACGAGATATTTGCAAAAAATAATGAATTAAAATAGTAATAGACAGATATCTCGACAACGGTTCATGATAGAAAAAGTTTCTTACAGATACAATCATAGAAAATATTATGTTCTACATGTTTTGTTTTAACTTTGTTCACGATTTGATGCATACGAAAAGAGATATTTGCAAAAACGAATAAATTAAAATAGTAATAGACAGATATCTAGAAAATTGTTGATGATAGGAATAGTTTGTGTAGCATAAAATTGTAGATAATGTTATGTACTACAAGTTTTGTAATAACTTTGTTCACGATTTCATCCATACAAAACGAGATATTTGCAAAAAATAATTAATTAAAATAGTAATAGACAGATATCTCGACAACGGTTCATGATAAAAAAAGTTTCTTTTTGATACAATTATAGACAATGTTATGTTCTACATGTTTTGTTTTAACTTTGTTCACGATTTGATGCATACGAAAAGAGATATTTGCAAAAACGAATTAATTAAATAGTAATAGACAGATATCTCGACAACGGTTCATGATAGAAAAAGTTTCTTAAGATACAATTATAGACAATGTTATGTTCTACATGTTTTGTTTTAACTTTGTTCACGATTTGATGCATACGAAAAGAGATATTTGCAAAAAATTATTAATTAAAATAGTAATAGACAGATATCTCGAAAACGGTTCTTGATAGAAAAAGTTTGTCTGAAAAACAATTGTAGACAATATTATGTTTTACATGTTTTGTAATAACTTTGTTCACGATTTGAAGCATACGAAAAGAGAAATTTGCAAAGACGAATAAATTAAAATAGTAATAGACAGATATCTCGAAAACGGTTCATGATAGAAAAAGTTTGTCTGAAAAACAATTGTAGACAATATTATGTTTTACAAGTTTTGTTCTAACTTTGTTCACGATTTGATGCATACGAAAAGAGATATTTGCAAAAACGAATTAATTAAATAGTAATAGACAGATATCTCGAAAATTGTTGATGATAGGAAAAGTTTGTGTAGCATACAATTGTAGATAATGTTATGTACTACAGATTTTGTTATAACTTTGTTCACGATTTCATCCATACAAAACGAGATATTTGCAAAAAATAATTAATTAAAATAGTAATAGACAGATATCTCGACAACGGTTCATGATAAAAAAAGTTTCTTTTTGATACAATTATAGACAATGTTATGTTCTACATGTTTTGTTTTAACTTTGTTCACGATTTGATGCATACGAAAAGAGATATTTGCAAAAACGAATTAATTAAATAGTAATAGACAGATATCTCGACAACGGTTCATGATAGAAAAAGTTTCTTAAGATACAATTATAGACAATGTTATGTTCTACATGTTTTGTTTTAACTTTGTTCACGATTTGATGCATACGAAAAGAGATATTTGCAAAAACGAATTAATTAAAATAGTAATAACAGATATCTCGAAAATTGTGGATGATAGGAATAGTTTCTTAAGATACAATTATAGACAATGTTATGTTCTACATGTTTTGTTTTAACTTTGTTCACGATTTGATGCATACGAAAAGAGATATTTGCAAAAAATAATTAATTAAAATAGTAATAGACAGATATCTCGACAACGGTTCATGATAAAAAAAGTTTCTTTTTGATACAATTATAGACAATGTTATGTTCTACATGTTTTGTTTTAACTTTGTTCACGATTTGATGCATACGAAAAGAGATATTTGCAAAAACGAATTAATTAAAATAGTAATAGACAGATATCTCGACAACGGTTCATGATAGAAAAAGTTTCTTGAGATACAATTATAGACAATGTTATGTTCTACATGTTTTGTTTTAACTTTGTTCACGATTTGATGCATACGAAAAGATATATTTGCAAAAAATAATTAATTAAAATAGTAATAGACAGATATCTCGACAACGGTTCATGATAAAAAAAGTTTCTTTTTGATACAATTATAGATAATGTTATGTTCTACATGTTTTGTTTTAACTTTGTTCACGATTTGATGCATACGAAAAGAGATATTTGCAAAAACGAATTAATTAAAATAGTAATAGACAGATATCTCGAAAATTGTTGATCATAGGAAAAGTTTGTTAAGCATAAAATTGTAGATAATGTTATGTTCTACAAATTTTGTAATAACTTTATTCACGATTTGAAGCATACGAAAAGAGATATTTGCAAAAAATTATTAATTAAAATAGTAATAGACAGATATCTCGAAAACGGTTCTTGATAGAAAAAGTTTGTCTGAAAAACAATTGTAGACAATATTATGTTTTACATGTTTTGTAATAACTTTGTTCACGATTTGAAGCATACGAAAAGAGAAATTTGCAAAGACGAATAAATTAAAATAGTAATAGACAGATATCTCGACAACGGTTGATGATAGAAAAAGTTTGTGTAGCATACAATTGTAGATAATGTTATGTACTACAGATTTTGTTATAACTTTATTCACGATTTGATGCATACGAAATGAGATATTTGCAAAAACGAATTAATTAAAATAGTAATAGACAGATATCTCGACAACGGTTGATGATAGAAAAAGTTTCTCAAAGATACAATTGTAGACAATGTTATGTTCTAGAAGTTTTGTAATAACTTTATTCACGATTTGATGCATACGAAACGAGATATTTGCAAAAAATTATTAATTAAAATAGTAATAGACAGATATCTCGACAACGGTTGATGATAGAAAAAGTTTGTCCATGATAGAATTGTAGACAATGTTATGTTCTTACTTGTACAACAGTGCTTGATTATTTTAATAAAACAACTTGAGTTTAATTATTAAGGCCAAAGGTTTTATTTCTCACCTTTATCAAACTTCGATAAAACAAAATATTAATTTTCTTATAGATTCGAACGTAAAAGTCAAACTGAAATATTATTTTTTAACTTTTTTACTTTGAAGTCGGTTTTCATTTTTTGTTGTTGTTGAAACTCGAATTCTAGTCGTAAAGACCAAAAAAAATCTTTGCCTATGCCATTCTCCCATTTTGACGGAACACATTTTATTTCTAATTGGATTCGATAGAACAAATTCTAATCAAATTAAAGATTGAAAAATTAAGTCTCGAGCCGGACTTGAACCCGCACCCTTCCAAACCGGGGAAGTGCGTTATCCAAAGGCTGTAATATGTTTGAAATCAATAATATTTGAAATTAGAACAAATTCTATAGAACAAGTTCTAGGACCCACGGGGTCCCGCTGAGTGTAGGTACACCCTTGCCTCGTCGCGCTCCTCGATCGCGCGATCGAAATTAGGACAGTCAATACTGATTCCTATGTTTGATCGCACGATCGTACGATCGTGCGTCGAAAATAGAACAATTCGAACGCATCGCATGATCGCGCGATCGAAATTAGGACAGTCAATACTGATTCCTATGTTTGATCGCACGATCGCACGATCATTTTCATCGGACGGACGCATGATCGCGCGTGCGATGGCAATAGGACAGCGCCTAAGACCACGGAGGCAGTCCTGACCTATCAATACGGAGATAAGTTAGAGACATGGCAATAACCACAATCGCGAGACAGTCGTAATGTAAGGGTAACCTGGAAGCAATTTATTTTATAGATAGCGTACTTCCCTGTCATAAATAATACATATATAAGAGATTTATGTGCAATTATACTTTGCTATAAAAATTGCCAAATGAAATATTATGATGTAGGTCTAAGAATAGGAATTGATAAGATACTATATACAACGTGTTAATGAATTAACGCAAAACCTCATACACCCCAACTGATTTATAACAAAATAATTAAATTGAATCAATAATTTCATTATTTTGATAGTTAAAATTTAAAGTTATTCACATTTTAAGTTTTGAGGCAAAAATTATTTGTTATCATTTCAGCAATGAATGAAAGCGCTAACATGCTCATGGATACATTTTAAAAATCTTTTTTTGGTAGTAAGTAGGGTGAGCGTGCCTGTGCGGTCGGTTGACATCGGGTTCAGTAAAACAAATTATTTAATATTTTGAAAAAAATTACCTATGTTGAAACCATGATAATTCGATTCTGCTCTCGATTCTAAACAAACTATTTTCTAGTTTTGCGTTAATTCATTAACACGTTGTACAATATGAATTTGTGAAACAAAAGTAAACATAAGCAACCAAGAGCTGACAGTAAACATACCAAATACGACGCTTAGTGCCACCCAATAGCATGCATACTTGATTTTTGTTTGTTATTGTGTAAATTCAGACAAAAATTTCGTAAGATTTTATACGAGTCTGAGGGTCTAGTCTAGTGTAAGAGCTCAATGTATGTTGTACATAACCACAGATTAATGAATGAATTAATTAATTAAATTATACTTTATACTAGAGAGAGAGAGGTAGAGTACTATAAATATAACTGATTATAAACTGAGAAAGTGTTATCACTACATGCAATAAGCTTAGGTATAATTAAGGGTATATTACCGGACTCCATACAAACGTAGTTTTATTATACATATTATTTTGGATATTAAAGTCAACGACATTTTTAGACACAATCTCGAAACCAATCTGTGCTTTTAATTTCTCAGATTTCTGTTAAAATATATAGTTTCAAAGTTATCCTGGCTTTAAGTTTTCCATACTTACAAATCTTAAATTAATCCTAAGCATTGAAGAGCATTTCTTAAGGGGTTTCCCTGACCGAATGACCTTGACTCTTTCAGAGCCACCTCACATCTACTAAACTACGTCATTTTAGTAGGTATACCTATTTTTGACTAGCTTGTCCTTGATTATATCACAGTGGCGCCTTATAATCCAAGGAAATCACATTCTAAAATCAGAAGAATTCGCCCCAAATTTAACAATTATCTAATTAACTCATTAAATATTGGTCTTAAAAAAATTTGCTAAATAGCAATTTTAGATCTTACTATTGTCTACACAAAGGTGTGTGTTTCAAGTAAATGTGACTTCAACTTAAAAAGTAGATGCACATAATACAGATTTTTTCCAATATTTAGGCTTTCCTTTGAACACAGGTTTCATATGTATTTTATAGAAAAATAAGAAATATGATCTAAAGCAGGTAAAGCCGAGATGTTGAAAAATATTGCTACACTTTTCAATTATTTGTATGTCTTTCAAATAACGAAAAGATAGCTTCTAAAAATCAGGTAAAATATGGCCCGAGCTAGCGTTTACCTATGGGGAGCCTCTTAAAGACCATGAAAGACGAGTGAGTAGGACCGATGACCACGGATAAGGTACAGTAACCTTATGTACAAGAAATTGTTTTCGGGCTAGCTTCTACTTTTCCCGACTTATCCCGAAATAATGATGATAAATGGATCTTCAATTACTCCCTTGTGAACATTTCCAGTCGCTCAAGTACGACATTTCACGACTCTATAAAGAAGTAGAAGTCTAGAAGTTTAGAAAGAAGAATTTGGTAGACAATACGGAACAAATTACCCTAAGGAACAGGCCGAAAAACAAGAAATACAATAAACAAAATTTTAAGAAAAATTTAAAACCGCCTTCAAAAAATCTTGACAACCTCCTTTTTTTTTAAGTCGGTTAAAAATGAAGATAAGTCAATCGATTGTCTATGGGTTATCCAACACATTTTATCGTGGTTCGGTGTATAAGTACTTTTTAGGGTTCCGAAGTCATCAAGGAACCCTTACAGTTTTGCCATGTCCGTCCGTCTGTCCGTCTGTCCATCTGTCCGTCTGTCCGCGGCTTAGCTCATAGACGCTTAGTACTAGAAAGCTGTAATTTGGCATGAGTATACATATTAATCAAGCCGACAAAGTGGTAAAATAAAATCTTGAAAAATAAATTTTTTTATGGTACCTCCCCCACACTTAAAAGGAAAACTATCACCGCTAAGTAGGCTTTACAAGTTTACGAGTAATAGTCGATCAACTAATAAAATGTACTTTTTAGACTTTATTAGCCGTTAATTAAACCGTAGTATAAAACAAAAAGTCTAAGTTCTAAGTCCATATTATATTGTGACGGGCAACTACGGAACCCTATCCTGCGCGTGGTCCGACACGCACTTGGCCAGTTATTCTAATTTCTGATCGGTCAACATTTAATCAGTTCTTCCATAGACTTTGCGTTCCTCTAGTACTGTGATTAAATTAAAATAGCGGAAGATACGTGACGTTCTTGCATTACACACTCGAACAATGGATCTTTTGATGTACACACGGCGACAGATCAACCTACCATAGTTCGACCTTATGTCCATGAACATAGAGTTCAACTATGGGTAGGTTGATCTGTCGCCGTGTGTACTTACGAGTGAAAAGTAATGCTGTGTGATTTTTTTTCAGATTTTTACGAGTAAAAGCACACGAAGGCTTTGTGGTACCTTTATTCCGCATAAAAACAAAAAAGTATTTCAATCACGAAATGCCGCTCGGATTACGACTAAGGAAATCAGGCGACGGGGGCTCAATTTATGCGGTCCATGCGCTATAAGCTAGTCACCTATCTTCCGCAATTTTAATTTAATCAAAGATCTGGTAACAACTTGAAGCATTAAGGTGTCAATTGTAATTTTACTGCAAAATATCCTTACCCTAATCCACTGCTCCGTATCCAGCAGAGTATCGCCAGCTTGTAGCAGTAACTTCACTTTTCGCTTGAGTATCTCATCTCCTGCGGTGAACGCGTGCCCTGAGAGACCAGCCTTCACTTCTATAGTCTGCTGCCTGGAGAACATGCCGAATGCTTTGTCCCTTTCGAGCTGTGGGGGAAAAGAACGGCTTAGAATGAGAGAGCTTTTTACGAAAAAAAAAATACAATTTATCGCATACAATAGGTTTGTACTTCAAAAGTTCCAAGAGTTGCACTTTAAAAATAATTTTACTGATTGTACAGAGTGCAAACTTTCGCGAATTTCGAGTTGGTTCCACAAAGAAAAATGTTCTGATGGTCACCACCTGCATGTAACGAATTTAAACGTACACCCTGTATAGGTACTTATTGTAAAGTCAGTGCCTTGCATTGGGACGTATACAACGTGTTAATGAATTAGCGCAAAACCTCATACACCCCAACTGATTTATAACAAAATAATTAGATTGAAACAATAATTTAATTATTTTGATAGTTAAAATTTAAAGTTATTCGCATTTTAAGTTTTGAGGCAAAAATGATTTGTTATCATTTCAGCACTGAAAGAAAGCGCTAACGTTCTCATGGATAAATTTTTATAATCTTGTTTTGGTAGTAAGTACCCGTTAGGAGTGTGCCCGTGCGGTGGGTTGACATCGGGTTCAGAAAATTTAAAATTTTGCAAACAAAAATTATTTATAATTTTGTAAAAATTACCTATGTTGAAATCATGATAATTCGACTCTGCTCTCGATTCTAAACGAACTAGTTTCTAGTTTTGCGTTAATTCATTAACACGTTGTATAGGCTGGTAATGATTATTATCCTTATTTACAAAAAGAAATTAAATATATTTAACAAAGAGCATAATCTTGTAGATTAAATAATGATAGGTAATTATAAAAATTCCATTAAATAAAAGTTCAGTACCTATATACCTAATTGGTGAAGCTTATACGCTCAAAAAAACAACAGTAGGTACCTACATATCATCTAAGAAATAAATAATTCCTCAATAATTTCGAGAAAAAACGAATCCTCTCCTGTGATCCTCTCATATTAAGTATCTAACATTTTGATTTATTCTATAAATGAAAAGAACAAGTAATGAGATCATGTCAAAGACAAATACAAATTGGAAATTGGCTTCAGGGAATAATTTATTCTAAACAACACAACATTATTCCCTGAAGCCAATTCTTTAATCTAAACATAGTATGATGCGGATTATTTATTTTATTTGGATTTGAATACGATTTATCTAAAGAAGGTGTCCGATGAAACCTACTAAGTCAAGGTAATTACCACCCCAAAACCAATACACAATCATAACTAATACGAAAAGGTCAATTAATAGAAAGCTGAAATTTCAACGTAATCATGATCCATGACCAGCGATGTCACTATGATACGACGCCGAGTAAGTCAAGGGGTTTTCCTGCTTTAGAACTGATGTCCAAATATACCACAGCACTACTACGCCACAGGCACGATGATGCACAAGATGAAACTTACCCTAGATCCCAGTTGCCGAGCGTGCAGAGATGAGGAGACCATAGAACATATCCTTTGTGACTATGATGTCTTGGCGGCAAAACGCATGAGCCTCCTCAGAGATGAATATCCGAAAGCTGAAATTTCAACGTAATCATGATCCATGACCAGCGATGTCACTATGATACGACGCCGAGTAAGTCAAGGGGTTTTCCTGCTTTAGAACTGATGTCCAAATATACCACAGCACTACGCCACAGGCACGATGATGCACAAGATGAAACTCACCCTGGATCCCAGCTGCCGAGCGTGCGGCGATGAGGAGACCATAGAACATATCCTTTGTGACTATGATGTCTTGGCGGCAAAACGCATGAGCCTCCTCAGAGATGAATATCCGAAACCGGGAGATCTTAGGTTTCTTCCCCTCAATCAGTAATGGTATCGCCTCTTTCATTGACCATTTATTTGAGGGGTGAAGAAAGCAAAAAGTATTGGGGATTACAGAAAAGATCCCACTGGGTCGAAGTGTTGCTGGCTTGCCAGCCCCCACAACAAGATCAGATAAGATACAACAACAATTTGTGTAAGGCGACTATCAGGAAAATTAAAGACATAAGGTAAAGAACCCGAGTTGTTTGTACGGTTCCGTACCCAATGGGTGCCAACGAGACCCTATTACTAAGCCCACGCCTTTCGTACGTCCGTCCGTCTGTCCTAAGTCCTACCTTTAAATGGCAGAATGTTTTGAACCGTTTTAGGTAGTCGGTTGAAATTTTCACATAATATGTTGTGAAATTTTTCTGTGTGTCCAACATCATCATTATCATCAGCCTATAAATAAAAGTCTCACTGCAGGGCACAGGCCTGGAGGGTATATGGGCGTTAGTCCACCAGACGTTCCGAATTTCTTCTTCAGCGAATGCAGGTTTCCGCACTATGTTTTACTTCACCGTTTGAGAGCATTACGTGCATAAGTAAGAAAAACTTATTGGTTCATGGCATATCATCCGTACGGATTCGAGCCCGGACCTCAAGATTGAGTGTCCATACCTCTCCGCAACGCGCCTCTGATGCAAATATGACGTGTCCAATATAGTGTTGAATTAAATAAATACGAGCTATTACCCGGGACTTCGTCCGCATAAATTATATACCAGATTTTAAGTTAGATGATAAGCTATCAAACAAAGAAAGTTTCATCAAAATCGGTTCAGTAGTTTTTGCGTTATGCTCGAACAAAAAAACACCCAAACAAAGAAACAAACAAACAAAAAGACAGACAAAAAATCCAAAAATTGGTGATTTGGAATCAGGGATATCTAAAAATCATATTGAATTTTTTTTTTGTAAATATCTTCAATATACAGACACACTTCTGTTACAGTTTTATAATAGTTTAGATACTGAAAACTATGAAAAGCGATTCACTAAAGCAAATAAAGTACTGAGCCGTAAAATTTCTTTCACTTGAAATATTAGTTATTTTGAAGAACTTATTATAACTTTCTTAGATATTTTAAATTGAAAAATTGAAATCTGTTATTTTTGATGTATTCAAATGAGATAAACGAGAAATTTCTGCAGATTTTTATTCAAGATTGAGAAAGGCAATGAAACGTTAATGAATTCTAAAAGCCAACGAAATTAAATTCTCGTAAAAAGTACAAGGATCAAATAAAAGAAAAGCTAGTACGTACCGTTATTCCAGTACAGGGTTTCTCAAACTTTTAGCTCTACGTACCTCCATTAGACTTTCAAGACAATGAATGGTGAACCCCTTAAAAAATGGCTTTATTTGTTCTACCAAGAACAAATAAAGATAACAAGCCCACTTTAAAAAAATCGTCTTTATCATGACCAGCATGTCTAGTATGATTTCTCTACATGCTCGCGACTCGCCTTCGCTGCATACAAAATAACCTGTTCCCGCGCTTTTCGGAGAGCGCAAACCGCGCTTGCCGCGACTTGTAGTATGGAAAAAAGCAGAGTCGCGCGCGTGTAGAGAAATCATGCTAGACACTCAGGTGTGAAAACCCACTCTCACATAAGTAAGTTGCCACGAACGGCAAAAGGAATTTCACCGCTTTACGTATATCCTTCTCGTTTTGCTACCCAAAAATCAATTAAAGACATCTTTAAAAATCAGCTGGAAGAATTTGATCTGCGGACATTACCAAGTTGTTAGCCGCCATAACGAAAATTTTGTCGCGTACCCCCCAAGTGGTACGCGTACCCCACTTTTAGAAACCCTGTTCTAGTAAGATTGATAACCAGTTTGAAAAAAACATGAGCTATAAAATCGACCATCTGGCAACATTCGTTTCCCTTTCATCCCAAAAAGAGTTAGGGATTCAGCTCTGTTATTTGTAAACATTGTTTTTACTTCATGTTTACACGACGCCAATAGTTCGCCTTTGACAAAGAGACTTGTTTTTCTAACCTTGACACATATTTTATGAGAACCTTGTACGGTCAGTGGCAGAAATTGTTGAGACAAGTAAATTGTCTTTAATTTTTCTAATCAAAGCACATTTATAAGCAACAAGTACCTATACAGTCAAGAGATCAGATAGTTTGGAAAACTCTTCATCACCGGCCATATAGAAGGAAAGAGAGGTAGAGGACGTATACCTACGAGATGGACCAATGCGATGAAAAAAATTACCGTGAAGCAAGGCAAGCATACACAGGTCCCAAAATCGAGCGGCCTGGAGATCTGTAACGGCACGAGCGGCCTACGATGGTCACGTCTCTCAGCCATGAGATTACTAAGAAGAAGAATCAAATCATTGTAAGGTAGGTAAGGTGTTAGCGGAAAAGAGACCGACAAGAGCGTAGGGAGGTCTTAAATACGATGAGGATATTAAATTATTAAGTCAAAGAATTAGAACAAGTTGAATTCTAAATACAGCATCCTTATACTCATCAGCTACGCTCCACAGCTGAGCAGGTCTTTCACGAATAAAGGTAAGATGGGACCCAGTTCGGATCGGTCAAGGCTTGTTGGTCATTGGTCAACTTACTACGGAGTATTTCCATGGTGTCAAGAATGACTCTAACTTAGATGTATACAATACCTGTGTTATTTGAGACCATAGATTTAGCATATACTACGATAGATCGGCTACTGATTAATTGATTATCCAAGGCGAGACCAAAAACACACATCAAGTATATATCTCTATGGTTTTACTTTTGTATGTAGCACGTACTAGGTCCTTACAGGTCCATACAGGAGTTCATGAATTGGTCTCGTCTCTCTATCTCGCTCTTACATTAATGCTATGCCCTTTCTCTTTCGATTTCCGCTCTAACGTAGTATATGCTAAATCTACGTTTGAGACCAACTGCTTATTAAGCATTCACAAAAAACACAAAGGCGCTTGTGATGTATATACCATTCATCCAAAAATCTTATTTACATAATGAAATAACAAATAAAACGTATACTTGTTATTGTTGACTGTACTGTACTATAGTGTTACTCTTACTAGATACAATGCTACTACATATTTCAAGCGGGATAGACACTATGCTTTTTGTAAACGTTTTTTGTTCCAACTGTTACATCTAAAATGGTGCATGTTGTTCGTACAGCTCAGTCTTTGTGTTCGTGCTAGCTACCCTAGATACCAGATTTGATAAAGAATTTTGAGAATACAGGCGGTAAATTCATTTTATACGTGACATTTGATGGATATATTATATAGAGGGACCCCCTTAGGGTCATCAGTCATAACGGTATCCATGAAAATATGAGGTTGGGCTTTTTTTCCTTCGAATAAATCGACACCATGACATTAAGGTGCTTGATTCGGCATACTGATGAAGAAATGGAAGAGAAAAAGATTTGCCAATTTTCGTTATAAACTACAGTAGGTACCTCGGTCACATTATGAAAAGATAAAAATACCAACTTCACCAGATTATTCCGTAGGGGAAAATTTTAGGAAGACGAAGGCCAGGTAGGAGAATGACTTCTTGACTTAAAAAACCTGTGTGAATAGTTTGACATGAACACCAGGCTTAGACTACTTATATCCGGACCGGCCTTGCAGTAGCATTTCCCCTCTGCCACGGTATAAGAGCAATGATCATGTACATTCAACATTCAATTTAATACTTATCACTAAACTAGACAGCCTATTATTGCGAAACAATAATTTTGAACATAGAACATTTGGGGTTTACACGAGACTACTTTTCATGATTTTGAACATTCAAAATTAGAATCTAAATTCATAGGGAATAAAATCCAAAGTTTCGGATAACATGTTACCTCGCCCCCCGCAAAAAGTGGCAGAAAGTTTGTTAGTAGAATGACACGTGGTTACGCGTCCCTATATAAGTAGTCTAAGACACCAGGTCACTATTTCAGGGTTGCAGTCTCAGGGTCCGAATTGCCCTAATGATATGGCTAGGCGAGGGCGAGGTTGGCACCTACGATAGAAGATAGCATCATCAGAAGAAGATTAAAAGCTTACAGATAATAAAAGGTGTGCCTGGACGTACGTATCAAAGTTCAGGTTTAATATTCATACTTCATGCACATATACAACGTGTTAATAAATTAGCGCAAAACCTCATAAACCCCAACTGATTAATAACAAAATAATTAGATTGAAACAATAATTTCATTATTTTGATACTTACAATTTAAAGCTATTAGCATTTTAAGATTTGACGCAAAAATGATTTGTTATCATTTCAGCAATGAATGAAAGCGCTAACGTATCAGAATCAGAATCAGAATCAGAAATATTTATTGCATTGCCACATTATAATGTACATAGTAATCAATTAATCGTACAGGATGTTAACGTATTTACAATGTAGCACCCCGTCAGGGCATAACAATATTACATTCAATTATTAACAATAAATCAAATAATCATAACATTACAAAATTCTAGTCCAGTTTAAAACATATAAATATAAATTAACAACACAACAAAATATAAATTAATCAAACAAATCAATTAAAGTTATCATTAAAATAATAATTACAATATCTTCATATCTAATCAGTTACTATTGCTGCACAACTAATGGAATTATATGGAAATTATACTGGATACTATACCTAGGACATACAAGTAATTCGGACATAATGGAAAATATTGTTTCTAAACTTTGTCTGATAAAAATTCATTTAAAGAATAGTAGGCTTTGTTTACTAACAACCTAAATAAAGCTCTCTTAAACTCACTTATGGTGTTGCAGTTCCGTATATTTTTCGGTATATTGTTATAAATTTTTGGCGCTATGGCAAATATACTTTTATACGTACTCATGGATATATTTTAATAATCTTGTTTTGGTAGTAAGTAGGGTGAGTGTGCTCGTGCAGTGGGTTGACATCGGGTTCAGTAGGTAAATCTTAAATTTTACAAACAAATTATTTAATATTTTGAAAAAAATTACCTATGTTAAAACCATGATAATTCGATTCTGCTCTCGATTCTAAACAAACTACTTTATAGTTTTGAGTTAATTCATTAACACGTTGTAGAAATTAGAATAAGAACTAACCTTGAGTGAAAATCCTTTACTGCTTCCAATCAGCTCGTCCCATGTAGCCGAAGCTTTCTGCTCGCAATGATCTTCATAGTCCAACTCAACAAGATCCACCAGAGAGACGAACCACCGTCGGTCGTCGCCATCACCGCTCGAAGATGACAGAAGTGCGTAGAAGTAAACGGCCAGAAGCGTGATTGCTGCCCTCATTGTGATCCTGTGAAAAGAAGGGTAAGGTTTAAAATGTAGTTTGTAGCTTTTTAGGGTTCCGTATCCGTTCCCAAAGGGTAAAAACGGGACCGTCTGTCCTACCTATTTAGGGCTGTAACTTTTGAACCGTAATAGCTAGATAGTTTAATTATTCTCAGATTATGCGTTACTACGACGGATTTGTTAACAAAGAATAAAAATTTCGAAAAGTTAATAATTAAGGGGGGTTCTCAACAAGAAACTAGTTTTTATCAACGTTTTTTCTTAACTCTCTACCGTAAAATTGGTAATATATACAAGCGTCAAACTTAGTGTGATTATAGAGTAAACTCTACAGAATAACAACAAATACTAAAAATCGGCCAAGTGTGAGTCGGTCTCGCGCTAAAGGTCCCGGACAAAAAAAAATCTTTTTCTAAGTTAATAATGTTGCGTTCTGTGGTAGTGTGGTACGGAACCCTCGGTGCGCGAGCAGCCCGATTCTCACTTAACCGGTTTTATTCTGTCTATCTGTAAATACAATTCAGACCTTCAGTTCAAATTATATCGGAGTTTTAAAACTCCGAAGTTACTCCGAAGAAACTTCAGATCATAATCCCCTTCGGGATGACCAGAAACTTTGCTACAACTACCAACAATATTTTAAGCATGCAGTTACTGACCCCTATACATTGAAGGTTTCAGGATGGAATGACGTACAAAGTGGTGAAAGGTAGCTAGTCTGTCGCTCCCAAAAAATTAATGCTTACACCTAAACCACAAATAAGAATAAGAATAATATTTATTAATCACAAATAGCCATTTTACAGAAGGATGACTATTATAATTTTGATGCTCTATATTAAAACAATAGGCTAGGCGTATTGGTACATTGGTAGGTACAGCTGATGCCATGAAAGGCAGGAACTACCTGCCTGAGATATTGACATCAGCTATAACTGTCATATAGGTATGTCACATGTTAGTAGGGTATACAATTATGTATAATTAGTTATACACTATACAATTATGTTTAAAGTTCTTATTGCACATTAAATGAGAGTACATACTTTATCTTTGAAATGTAAAAATTGTGTAGTTACTTGTAAGATGTGTATAATTTTTAATATAAATAGTTTAGGGACATTTTGTATGAAATCAGCATTCATCTTGAAAATTCATACGTGATAACGATAAGAAGATTATTTAGTTTGTGCAAATGTTTTAAATATAAACTACACGGTAAAAGGTCACTGGGTACTTTAGTATGAAACCTATACCCACGACCTACAGAAAAAAAAGTTTAGGATGTTTAGATAAATGTCTCTAGTTCATAAATATACTTATATGTCGCATTATTGTAGACCATGGGATTCAACTAATAAAGAAAAATGTTATATTTTGGTAATTTTTTTTACATTTTCGTACATTTTAGTACAATTAGTACAATTTGGTAAAATTAGTACATTTTAGTACATTTTCTTAATTTTGAACATTTTCGTACATTTTGTACATTTTTGGACATTTAGTACATTTTAGTATTATAGTACATTTAGTACATTTTCCCATGGTTTAAAAAATAAATAACTACATAAAAATGAATGTGGGTCAATACCAAACATTTTAAGACCAATTTAGTTTTTGCAGGAAAAATTTAGTAAGCTGGGTCAGATTTCACCCAATGACCTTTGATAAAAATTTGAATTTCCCGACATCCAGTCACGAGAAGGAAATGAGGTGGTTCACGGTATCGATGGGTACGATTTAAAATTGGTTGTAGCATTTAAGTATGTTGTAGATGAGACTCATATCTAAACGATTTCGTAGCGAGATGCCTACTATCGCACTTAGCCTATTTATTCAATATGTTCATTCTATTCTGTTCTATTCTATCTAAACTATTATAAAACTGTAACAGAAGTGTGTCTGTACATTGAAGATATTTACTAAAAAAAGATAACGATATGATTTTTAGATGTCCCTGATTCCAAATCACCATTTTTTTTTAATATTTTGTCTGTCTGTTAGTTTGTTTGTTTGTTTGTATGTTTGTTTGTTTGTTTATTTGTTTGTTTGGGTGTTTGTTTGTTCGAGTATCACGCAAAAACTACTGAACCGATTTTGATGAAACTTTTTTGTTTGTTAACTTATTATCTGACTTAAAATCTGGTATATAATTTATGCGGACGAAGTCGCGGGTAAAAGCTCGTTCTATTATAAATTAATAACTATTTATAACATAAGGTGTACTTGCAAAACTTGCTTACATTGTTAAAAAGTTAATTTATATCTAAGTATTTTAATTAAAGGAGACTGCTTAAAATTTGCGTTAGCAAAATTAATTCTGTAGACCTCGACGTAATTGTAAGAAGAATTAGGACTGTGCGTGTTATTTCTTTTTAGACTTAACGGTAATTTTTCTGGCCAAGAATTTAATTCTGTCTTTAATTAAATAGTTCACGTAATTTTTAATCGTATATTTTAGCATAAATTTAATCTTCAAAACTTAAAATGTTCGTTACAAGAAATATAGATCGAAATATCTTTAGAGTTAAAATTTAGCTGTTAAAAAGCGTCGACAAGCTCACTACGGCCCGTAATATCGGACAATCTCACACGGTAGACCTGATGGTTCAATAGTCGTTTTAGGATACTAGACATTTTGAGACTAGAAAACTTGGGAAACTACCTAGTCAATGTCGTCCTAATCCACTCCAACGCTGGGGCGGCGGCATCGACTTTGGGCACTGCCAGTGAAATTTCGATATTGTGAAAATGGTACGTAATAACGATTGCTCTCAAACGGCGAAGGAAAATATCGTGAGGAAACCTGCATGCACTGAAGAAGAAATTCGGATACGTATTTGTAATACAGTTTTTGAGAGTTACGCGGTTATTATTTAATATAGAACACAAACGTACACGTATTTGTAGTCCAACAATCCGTATTGGGTACGCGTGGTTGACAGAATAGATGCCCATCCAGCCTCCCTGAGGATAGGCCTGTACCCAGCAGTGAGACGTGATGCTGATGATGATCTCTTCAGCAAAAGCGAATACAATCATAGTTTATGTAAATAAAATTAAGGATTGCAATCGAATGTTGTGATTTAAAGGTTGTTCACTTTTAAGCCTTGTAAAAGCCTAAAAGCATTTGTAGTATACACAGTATTATTTAGTATTCCATAACAGTATACCGTAATGGAGAGTGTAGACAATAGGCGCGGTAATACTCAACAAGTCAACAGCTTCTCATTTGTGTTAATGTGCACGTTAGAGGAGCGCATGCATAATGTGCTTACAAATTAACGCGTACAATCTGCTGCCGGTACGAGCATTTTGTTCATTATTGTCAGAAAGCGATCTTAGGAGATTTGCACACACGAATCGTTTTCGTTCACAGGAGGTTCACAGTGGGACAAGGGCTCAATATAAAAAAAAAAAAACAAACACACCTTCACTCCATACCAAATAGCAACGTATTTTCAGAAACAGATTTACACACACTTCTTTTTAGAACAGCTTTAGAAGATACTTTGGATAGTATATACACCAAAAAATTAAATTAAATTTACTAATCGAAATTGGCCAGAAAGCTAAATAGGAATCATAGTGGAAGACGGCTTGGAATTTCCCTGAAAGTGAATACTAACTCCCCTTGCCTTCACCAAACAGCACGTAGGTCGATGGGATATCCCCCACTCCATCTCACCCTTATTTGTGCAGAGGCCTTTGCCCTACAGTGGGATTCTACAGGACAGGCCAAGTACAGTAAATAAGAATGAATACCTAGAGCGTAGGTGGCACGTTGCGGAGAGGGAAGGATACTCAATCATGAGTGACATTGACATGCCATTTACTAATGAGTTTTTGTAATAAAGATTGTTCTCAAACGGTGAAGGAAAACATCTTGGATACGCTGAAGAAGAAAGTGTGTGAAATCTACCAATCCGCATTGGGCACGCGTGGTGGACTGACGCCCATACACCCTCCCTAAGGGTAGGCATGTGCCCTGTAGTGGGACGTGTCTAGGCTGATGATGATGATGATGACCTACCTATAGTCTATGCCAGTCTTAAAACGTGCCAGCTTAATACTAAGTCTGAAACAAAAATTAATGCACAGTACTGTTTATTGTTGTTCAAACTCCGGGCACAACTTTTATTGGCCCAATTGCTCTCACCCTTATTTGCAAGGGTTCATTTTGCTCTGAATCGTGATACTACTGGCTGTAGAATGCAATTAAATGGAAGCAAATTGGAAACTAAAAACCAATCGAATGAAAATGTCGCTTGACAATACAAATAAACTGTTTTGTCTCTTCGCGGTGCTAGCGATTTATCGTTTTACCCGTGGGGGTCCTATAAACGTTTCTAGGTTATCTATAACCTATGTCAACGTGGAGGAAATAAATTTATCTACTATACACTACAAAAGTAGGAACTTATATTTGAGAACAAAGGCGGAAACTTGGACCCTGACGATACAACTAGTTCAGCAATCCAAAGTCGCTCAGCGAGCTATGGATAGCGCTATGCTATGTCTATGTTTCTCTAAGAAGTCTAAGAGATCACACCAGGAATGATCTGCTCAGGACATAAGTTTGCTTAAGTAGTTGACATTGCTCAGGAGAAAATTAGCAAGCTAAAGTGGCAATCGACTGGTCATATCTGCCGATGAACTGAAAATCGATGAGGAGTCCGAGTTCTAGAGAGGAGACCACGAACTGGTAGCCGTAGTGTCGAGCCCTGCGGCCCGCTGGTTCGATGAGGTAGCGAGTAGAAACAGTAGGCCTACCATGAGTTTTCACTGGACGTTACTTTCTTTCTTATCGTGTGGGCAGAGCCCTGGTGTCAGAGTTTTTTCAGACCGCCTTACGGCCTCTGACCCTCTGACGTGGTTTTTATGTAACGACTACTACCACCAGATATAGTAGCCGGGACCAACGGCTTAACGTGCCATCCGAAGCACGGAATCATTTTTCTTTTCAGACAATCAGGTGATTTAGCCTGCAATGTCCTAACCAACTGGGGAAAAACGCACAAAGTGACATTGACATATCACTAGGTGTCCCCCGTGGGAATCGAACCCAAAGCCAAAGCTCTTTACCCATTAGACCACGGAGGCAGTTGGACGTTACTAATGCACAGTTATAATGTAGTTGCGGCGCCAATTTTATATGACAGAATTAGTTCCCAACGTAACCACTAGGAGCGCTGTACGAAATTCAATACAAAAACTGTAGTTTACTACAGTTTTTGTATTGAATCATGGTAGGCTCATGGTAGGCCTACTGCATAAGAAATGCGGAGGCTAGAGTTTTGTGGCGTGCCTTATTATTTACTTGTTTCTTTTAGTAAATTTTACAAAGGAGTAAAAAATACTTTTCGACCTCATAATTTAGTTCTACTACTGTGTATCTGATGAAGTCTGAGATTATTTGATTATAATTATAATCAAGATGTTTAAAATACATAACTTCTTGACAAAGATTTTTTTGGTCAGCGTAGCGAAGACCAAAAAAATCGTTCCTTCTTGATTATTAGACTAGCAATTTGTCATCTTTCACCTGAGAACATTGCCTGAGAACAAATTAAAAGGCACTAATGAATAAACAATAAATTATCACTAGACAAAAGCCAGCTTAAACATAAATTTGAATCACGATAGAGATTTAAGAGTCTCAAATTCCAATGCACTATAAGACACTTAATACAATTCATTAAAGATTTATCCTATAGCAATTTGACTATTTTCTAAAGTCTTAAGTTTAGACTATACAGAGATCGATAGAGATAGACTAGATCATGATAGAGTTGTAATATAATTGTTTAGACTCTAAACAATTATATTACAACTATATCATTCTTTACAATCAAAGATTTCAGAAACTATGAATGATCGACAAAAAGGAAAAAAGATAAACTTGGATCCATTTCAGTCTTTTCTTGAATGGGTCCAGACGAAAGAAAATAAAATGCCAAGGCATTCATAAAGCGATTGTTGCTCCGAACATCTTTCAGCGAAGGAGATATTAAAACTGCATCGAGTGAAAGATGCGAAGCAGTTGCTATGGAAATCTCGCAGCAGTCTATAATAATTGTATATCCTTGGCTGGTTCCTCAAAGACGTTCGTTTTCAAAGTTTTCGACCTGTATTCTTTTGTGAATGGTTTTGAGTTTTATTCCAAAACATAACAAAATAAAATGCTCATCACTTTGAAGACTTTAAAATAAAATCCAAAGACATATATAATACTAGCGTAAGAACATGGCCTATGAGCTTGACTATTGTCCCCAGTTCGTTGGCTCTAAAATGCAAGGAAAAATGTCAGTTTAGAGCACTCGAAAATATATGACACGATATAGTTCGTATACGAGTTATGACAGATGGCGCAAATTTTTGTTTCTATGAAGAAGGTTTTTGTAAAATATTCTAACGGGCCTATCCTTACGCTAGTAATATATAAATCTATGATAAAATCACATTTCTTTCAGCAGATTCAAAATATTGTACTGCATTGCTTGTAAGAGTTGTCATCCATTTTAACGTGGCCCCAGGCGGAACGGGATTGACTGTTCTGATAGATACCAAGTTAAACTGGACGTTGGTCGCGTTGACGGCCGTTTATCAAAGAGCTGACGAAATGAAAGCTTCCTTCATGTTTCATTTTGTTGTGACATTTATGAGGTATGTAAGCCTCCAACTAGTACAGTCAGAGTCATAAATATGTCAATGACATAATTATCTAGGTACAATCGATAAGTTAGGCGAAAAGAATGGAAAAAATTTAAGAGATCAATTATAGTACATTACGTTTTGCCATCCTACTAAATTAGTGATGGGATATTACGAACACACGATACTGGTGATCGAAATCAACTATTTCATTAAATGCGCAAAGCGACTGGCCCCAATACCAAAAATTTTAAACAAAAATTATTTGGAATTTAGATCGCACTGCGATAAAATTTTATTTAAGTTTGGGTTTTTATTGGTAACAAAACTAACAAAATAATGTATTCCACCTAAACAACTACGTGGTCTTTAAAATACTAACATAGCAATATCAGTATTATATTTCTGAAACCTTGCTAACGTACACATATTCTAAGACGTGACTGTACCTACGTAGTTTCTTTTAGCTTTTAGACGAACTTGTGTATTTCGATCACGTATGATGTTCAATTACTTTCTTTTCGGTCTTTTAACGGGATCCTTTGTTGTATCTTACTTACGCGGTAAAGAAATGATCCTTAGTAATCAGACAGGGTTTTGAAAAGTTTTATGGAAGATACGAAATAGCTTACTATTTGGCAATTCGCTATAGTAGGTTTCATATGATGAACTTAGTATGCTCGAGGGAACATTTTACTACAATTATCGTAGAAATAAATTATTTACAAGAATACGCTTACAATATACAACATCCTTATGGACGAACGAGGAAATTCCTGGAGTACGATAGTCTAAGCTAAAACATAGGATTACAAATACACTTAAATTTGTTTTAAAAAGAAATTAAAAACTATAATGTAAAAAAATAATACCTTACCAAGAACCATTTTTTTTATATGGATTATCTTTCATTTTCATTTTTAATTATAAAGTCCTTGTGTGGGTAAGTGTTTTTTTAGTATCTTTTACATAGCATCGTAAGAATTATAGAACAAGAATTTGTTTTATGAGAGTCTGCGCCAAGCATTATGAAATTATACGCCAGTTGTACAGTCAAGAGCACATCAAGCTTTACACTTGCAGTTCGATTGTAACGCTTATGGCGATGGCGCACTAAATAAGAACGGTACAAAGTCCAATGTGTCAAGCTTGACGTGCTCTTGACTGTACCTATCATTATTATCAACTATTCTGTTTGGCCATCTTTTTTAAAATTGTATTTAGGCAGTGTTAAAATAATAATTAATTTAACTC
This sequence comes from Agonopterix subpropinquella, assembly GCA_922987775.1. Taxonomy (NCBI): domain Eukaryota; kingdom Metazoa; phylum Arthropoda; class Insecta; order Lepidoptera; family Depressariidae; genus Agonopterix; species Agonopterix subpropinquella. The sequence goes on along the minus strand of OV277704.1, from coordinate 7,257,410 downwards.
TGTTATCTAAAAAAATATTATGAATATTGAAAAACTGAAAGGATTATACCTGTTATTTTTATTTATGATTATGACACGCAATAGGTAGATACATACTCAAAGACTTCTATTATAACAGAAGTCTTTGCATATACTACGTTCTGTAACCAAAGAGAATGTAAGAGAAAGGCAATAATTTTTTTAATTTAATTTTACTTTAATTTAATTTAATTTAATAAATTTACTTCGACACAAAACAATGCTGCCCCGCAATTTATAAACGCAGTGGGTGCATTTTTTTCAAAATTAAGTTTATTACATATTTGGCATCCTCGCGATGAGATCTTTCGGAAAAAAAGACCCGTTTTTCGGTAAGTACCTTAGAAGGAGGTAAAGCAAAAACCATAAATGCAGTAAAAGCACCCTCGACATTGCGAACCCTATAAATGTGTGCAGTAAGTAATCTTACTGCTTATAAATAATGACAAATAATATTTTTTTCCAAACATACCATAGCATAAATGCAGTAGTTACGGTAAGGATTCTTCATACGTAACTATATTCATAAATGACTAGAGCACATCCTTAGTATAAATGCAGTGCGAACTCTTGCCGCGTTTATTTTTTATATGTTTTATACAGAGTTATTTGTAATTCGACGTATTGCTTTCAGGATGTTAAAGGGCAGCCGAAATGCAATTATGTGAACCCCCATATGTGGGGTCGGAAATTAATAGTTTTCGAGATATTTGGAATTTAAGGTTTTTTACCAAAAACCCAATTTTTTCACACTTTTTCTTAAATAAAAAAAAAATGCTTATTCTATGGCGTCGATTTGAATTTTAATTCATAGCTAACACTTTTTCCGAGATTTTTTCATAAATAAATGTCTGATCATACTGAGCAATTCAAAATGAATCGATAACAATGATGGTTAATTTTTGAAAAAAAAAAAAAAAATCTTGTAATCATGCGGTTTTTACTTTGTATGAAAAGAAGAGTGCGTTTTACTGAAATAACTTCTTAGTTTTGTTAGCGTTCTAAAAAGGTATATTGTTTTAGAAAAAAAATGGAATTACTATGTCAAAAAAGGTTTTTTACTTAGTACGTGATACTTAGAGGCAACATTCTCTTGGACCAAATTTTACGATTTATTTTTAGTAATAAAAATACATTATTTATTAATTTAAGTCTACACATCTTACTCAGAGTGAGGCCCTCGGTTCCTTGAATCATGTCAATCGTCGAAATCTTGAAATCATGCGTTTTTCTCAAAAAATTATATGAAGAAAAGTGTGCGTTTTACTGAAATAACTTCTTCGTTTAGTTAGCTTTCTAAAAAGGTATAAAATGTTTTAGAAAATGTCAAAAAGTGTTTTTACTTAGTACATGATACGTAGAGGCAACATTCTCCTGGAGAAAAATTTTACATTTGTTTTAGATAACATTATTTATTAATTTAAATCTACACATCTTACTCAGAGTGAGCCCCTCTGTTCCGAACACATACACGCAAGCACTTTCTTAGTTCATTTTTAGTTACTCTTGAAGTAAAAGTAAAATCTCATTACCTCCGCTGCACTTATTATGCGCTGCCTTAAGTCTTCTACGTCGTTTACTGAGGTTTGATAAACAAGGTCTTTCATACACGAAACGAAACTTACATAGAGTCAAGTCGGGGCTTCTTGCAAACCATGAATTGGCCGTCCTCTACCAATCCATCTATTCTAATAAGTTGCAAGTCGGGCCAGCAACGTACCATAACCATTTTAGGGATTGGTAGAGGAAGGCCACTCCTTGGCTTGCAAGAAGCCCCGACTTGATCTCACGTAATTTTTATGTCTGGGGACACAATAAAAGACCTTGTTTATCAAACCCCAGTAAGCAACGTCATAATAAACGCAGCGGAGGTAATGAGATTTTACCTTTACTTCAAGAGTAACTAAAAATGAACTAAGAAAGTACTTGCGTGTATGTGTTCGGAACCGAGGGGCTCACTCTGAGTAAGATGTGTAGACTTAAATTAATAAATAATGTGATCTAAAAATAAATCGTAAAATTTGCTCCAAGAGAATGTTGCCTCTAAGTATCACGTACTAAGTAAAAAACCTTTTTTGACATAGTGTTACGGCGAGCGTCTGTGTGCTAGGCCTAAATGTGGAGTTTGACGTGTTGCGGCGAGCGCCTGTGTGCTAGGCCTAAGTGTGACGTTTTGACGTTTGACATTCATCTGCTCATAACTTCACTTTCTCTATGCTTTTTCCATTCGATTGCAATGCAAGCATTTTTGTCTAAAATATTATAATTACTGTAAAGAACAAGTAAATACCACTTGAAACTGAAGAACTGAGTTTTAATTAACTCCGAAGTGTCCGCTGCGACATAATTTGGTGGCCCATGAGGGGATAAAGCCCAAATACATCGAAAACGAATCGAGCACGTGTGTAGCAGCAAAAGCGCATCGTGCAGCACGGCCCAGCTAAAAGATAAGTGCCATCCTTTATCCCTAATTATCCTTAATCCCTTTATTCCAAATCACCTAATCCTTTTCCTAAAACGTACATCCAAATTCCTATACTCAAAATTATCATACATAACCTGTACTAAATACTTATAACAACAAACCACTCCCACGCAGTGTGTGTGGGCATCATGTGGGCATAGTCTAGTGGGTATCTAAATTCCTACACTATTTATAAAATTAGCTAAAATAATAAAACAATCTCCGCAGTGTGGTGTGGGCATAGTCTAGTAGGTATCTAAATTCCTACACTATTTATAAAGTTAGCCAATACAACAAAACAATTAGAATCTCTATAATCTATACTAAACATTCATATCATCACGCCGCTTCACTAAAGAAGTAGGCAGAGTCTAGTGAAGTTATCTTCATTTGATATTTCCTAAATTTAAAACTATTTAATTTCAAATAAGCAAAACTTAAGCCATAAAATCATTGCATTGCCTTAAAAATAAAGTCAACTGTCCTAAAGCTAAATAAACTTAAACTTTTACAACCATTACACCCATTCTTATGCTATTCTGCCGAACGCTTCCAGACGACCTGCCGTGCTGCGTTCAAAAGCAAGTACAAGTTTTTTTACGCGTTATCAGCAGTACGTCACATCGGTATCAGCTACTGTGCGAGCGCAACCGGCTTCTACACCTGCAAACGTCGCCTTAGTGAGGAGCGTGAGCATTTTTATTTTATTATTTACTGTTTATTAATCCGTAACTGTTTGTTTACGTGTTTATACAAGTACATAGTTACACTTGTTTTGCAAAATGACTGACGAACGGCCTGTTCACTCGGCTACTGCTACTAAAGCAAGTTTAAAGGAATTATTAGTAAAGCGTAGTTCTATTAAAGGGCAAATAACAAAATTCAAAAATTATTTGATTCAATTGAAGAAGCAAAAACAGTTATCTCAAGTTGAATTAGCTGAATTAAATATTAAAATTACAAAGTTTGAGGGACTGTCAAATAAGTTTGATTATTTGCAAAGCGAAATCGAAGTCTTAAATTCAGACAGCATAGACGATGAAATTGATGAACGCGATAGTGTTGAGAGCGACATAATTAATAGCATTGCCACGGCTAAAACCCTGGCCAACGAGTACAGTGATGATACGAGGGAGCCGTCTCATTGTTCACACGAGCATCAAGAATCAGGTTTTAAACTACCACAAATTCAGATTTCTAAATTTGATGGTGCATTTTTCCGCTGGCTAGAGTTCCGTGATACATATGAGAGTATGATTCATAATAACAGTCGCATCTCACCGATTCACAAGTTTCATTATCTCATTTCATACTTAGAAGGGGATGCGGCTCGAATAATTTCGAATCTTGAAGTGTCATCGGCTAACTATGCTGATGCATGGAAGATAATCTGCGATCGATACAACAACAAGAGATCATTAATTAATCATCATCTTAAATCTTTGTTTAATATACAGCCGCTCGCTAGTGAATCTGACAGGTCGCTGAGATTTCTAGTGGATCATGTTACGAAAAATTTACGCGCCTTGACCAGCCTAGGCCAACCGACAGACCACTGGGATATACTATTAATATATATGTTATCTTCAAAATTAGACGGTCAAACATTAATTAAGTGGGAGGAATATCGGAACACTATAGATGATATACCAAATCTAACTCAATTCAATAAGTTTTTGACGGATCGTGCCGATGTTCTGGAATGTCTAGCTCGTAACAAAAGCGAGAACAATTCTACAAAAAATTTACTTCCAGTTTTATTTAAGAATCCAGCATCTACCAACAACAACAATAAGCATAATCAAAATCGAGTTCCATACACAAAGTCATTTGCTGGTGTGAATCAAAAATCCAATCAAACTACATACATATGTGTTATATGCAACGAAAATCACAAAATATATGACTGTCCTGCATTTAAAGCTAAAGACGTTCTAGAGAGGTTGGCTGATGTTTCAAAATATAAGTTGTGTCCTAATTGTCTAAGGCAAGGGCATCCTGTAAATGAGTGTCGTATGGGCCCTTGTCGCGAATGCAAACAGAGGCACAATAGCTTGATCCACAATCCAAAGGCGGAGAACAACGGCAATCCTGAAATAACGGGAAAAGAGTTAGTAGTCAGTTTTTCTAATCAATCTCACGACCAAATATTATTGTCTACAGCGTTGATAGAAGTCTCTAATCCTATAACAAACAAAAGGGAGAAAGTTCGAGCTCTCCTGGATTGTGGAAGCCAGTCCTCCTTCATCAGCAAACGTTTGAAACAAAAATTATGTCTGTCATCAAAATCAATAGACACTATAAAGGTTATTGGAATAGGCAATAATCATTCCAGTAACATTGTGGAAAATTGTACTGCTCAACTAAATTCATTAAATAATCCATTCAATCTTACTTTATCATGCTTTGTATTAGATACAATAACCAGTGAGATTCCTAAAGCTCCTATAAATATACAAAATATGAACTTACCTCATCACTTACCTCTGGCCGATCCGGAGTTCCACCAGCCCGCTTCCATCGACATCTTGCTAGGAGCTGACGTTTTCTGGGACATTCTAGGAAATGAACAATGCTCGCTTGGTCCAAATAATCCTAAATTACGAAGCTCTAAATTTGGTTGGTTAATTTCTGGTCCCGTGCCATCTAAAGATTCATATGCCAAAAAGATACATTGTAATCATGCTCTAATTTCCAATTCAACCGAAAATCGAATTGACGAAATCGTGCAAAAATTCTGGGAGACTGAAGAGCTTCCTAAAAGGCCTTTAGTCACCCAAAACGAAAAATATTGCGAAGAACATTTTTTAGAAAATACCATTCGACTAAATTCAGGCAGATTCTGCGTGAGATTGCCATTAATTGATACGCCAGACTGTCTTGGTGATACTTATCACCTAGCTAAAAGGAGATTTTTTAATTTAGAAAAAAGATTCAAAAGAAATCCAGGTCTAAAATCAGAATACACCAAGTTTATTGAAGAGTATGCCCAATTAGATCATCTATCCGAATCAAAAGTGATAAAACCAAACAATTCTTATTTCCTGTGTCATCACGCAGTATTTAAAGAATGTAGTGAGTCAACCAAGCTCCGTGTGGTATTCGACGGTTCTGCGCCCTCCTCCTCCGGATTTGCACTTAATGATATATTGATGGTGGGCCCGAATGTGCAAGACTCTCTCTTCTCCATTTTAATAAGAAGCAGACAATACAAGTACCTGTTAAGTGGCGATATAGAGAAAATGTATCGCATGGTTAATGTGGGATATGAAGATCGTAAACTGCAACTGATACTGTGGAGAGGAGAAGAGTCCGAGCCCATAAAAACATTAACGCTAAATACTATCACTTACGGAACCGCAAGTGCTAGTTATTTAAGTACGCGTTGCTTATGGCAGCTGGGGGAGGAGCAGGACGACCAATTAATCAAAACTATAATTCAAAGGGACTTCTACGTCGACGACCTCATAACCGGTTGCGATGATGATAATCAGTTACGCTATATACAAAAGTCTGTGACAAAAGCTCTAAGTGCAGGTTGTTTTAATTTGAGGAAATTCAAAAGTAATTTGCCTACTATTTTCGATAAAGACACTATAAATTCATCAGACAATTTAACTTTTAGCGAATCGTCTAGTACACTCGGACTTGGTTGGGATCCTTCTACTGACGGACTAAATTTTCCGTTAAAGGACTTCCCTCGTTGTGATAAAATAACTAAAAGATACATCATGTCAAATTCTTTCAAGATTTTTGATCCGCTCGGTCTTTTAAGCCCTTGTATTATACAACCAAAAATAATGCTTCAAAATTTATGGAAGGAAAAGGTCGAGTGGGACCAACCTGTTCCACAAAACATAAAAGAGGACTGGCAAAAGTTCTCCGAGCATTTACCATGTCTTAAAAATTTCCAAGTGCCAAGATTAGTGATTTGTGACGCGCCTAAACAAATAGAACTGCACTCATTTAGTGATGCATCTCAGGCTGCTTTCGGAGCATGCATTTATGTAAGATCAATAGATTCTGCAAATAATGCCACGGTCAAACTATTGTGTTCAAAGTCAAAGGTAGCGCCATTAAAGCCTCTGACTATGCCACGTCTAGAATTGTGCGCTGCGTTGCTCGCCGCTAGGCTATGCGAAACTGTTGTAGAATCTCTGCGACTTAAACCTACGCGTATAGTTCGCTGGTGCGATTCAAGCATAGTGATTGCGTGGATTAATAGTGACGCTACTAAATTAAAATCTTTTGTTGCAAATCGTATAATTGAAATTCAGGAAAAAACGTTACCATCATCGTGGCACTACGTACCCACAAATGCAAATCCTGCAGATCTTATTTCTCGGGGTGTCGATGCAAGCCGGCTGGTGTCGATGAAGCTGTGGTGGTCGGGTCCGGAGTTTTTATCTAAAAAGGAATCAAAATGGCCTAAACTCAAATCTAATAAAACAAAAGAAAACTTACCTGAACTGAAATCCAACCCTGCAGTCGTTGTTGAACCTGTAATAAATTTAGAAAAATATTCAAAACTAGATAGACTTCAAAGAACAGTAGCATATGTTATGAGATTTATATTCAACATAAAATCTAAAAAAGCAAATAATAAACGTACCGGTTGTTTGACTATAGAAGAGCTGGATCAATCTTTCAATTTGCTCTGTACCATTGCTCAGAAACAGTCTTTTCAAACTGAATACAATTTACTTCTGAAAAACCAACAAATACATTCAAAATCAAAAATTTTACCTTTATCTCCGTTTTTAGACAAGAACAATATAATCAGGGTTGGTGGTAGAATTGATTCTTCCGCTTACTCTTTTGAAAAGAAGCATCCAATAGTTCTGCATTCAGCACACCATCTAACTAAACTTTACTTCGAAAAGGAGCATATCAAAAATATGCACTGTGGTCCACAGCTGTTGCTAGCTTCTATTAGGGAATCTGTGTGGCCTGTTGCTGGTAGATTGTTGGCTAGACGTACGGTAAATAAGTGTGTGATGTGTAGACGGGCTCGGGGGAAGACTCTTTGCCCTAAAATGGGTGATCTGCCACCGCAAAGAGTGACTCCTGATTTTCCTTTTGTGTCTGTCGGTTTGGACTTCGCCGGTCCATTCTATATTCTGAACCGTAAGGGACGCGGTAGTAAATTAATAAAATGCTATCTATGCGTATTTATATGTTTACGCTATAAATGTATTCATCTAGAAGCAGTCAGCGACATGTCAAAGGACGCATTCGTTATGACACTTCGGCGATTCATTGCTCGTAGAGGAAAGCCAGCGGAAATATTCTGTGATAACGGTCGCAACTTCGTCGCTGCTGCAAAAGAAATCAAAGATTTTATTAAACAAAATGAAGAGCCTGTTACTCATTTTGCAAATCAAGAAAGGATTAAATTTATTTTCTCACCCGCTTACGCTCCCCACTTTGGTGGCATTTGGGAGGCAGGGGTAAAATCCGCTAAACACCATTTAAAGCGTGTTATGGGAAATAGCAATCTAACATTCGAAGAAATTTTAACTTTATTCGCTCAGGTTGAGGCAATTTTAAATAGTCGCCCTTTATGTCCACTGTCTTCCTCTCCTGATGATCTCCTTGCACTATCTCCCGGGCACTTTCTTATTGGGAGACCGTTAACTGCACTTCCATCGCGTGACCTGCAAAACTTAAAAGAAACCTCTCTCCGACGGTACGAACGCCTGGAAAAGGTTCGCCAACATTTTTGGGCACGATGGCAGAAGGAGTATATATCCGAATTACAACAAAGAACAAAATGGAGAACCAGTACTGCCAAGTTGAACATCGGAGACCTGGTTCTTCTCAGCGAAGATCATGTACCGCCACTGAGCTGGCGACTAGGACGAGTAACTCGTCTTTTCCCCGGACCGGACGGTGTTTCACGGGTCGCTGAAGTTAACACTGCAAGAGGGTGTGTGCGACGACCACTGGTTCGGCTGTGTCCTCTGCCAGCTGCAGATGACTTTCAAGGTTGAAAGCTACCTTTCAACGAGGCGGGAAGATGTTACGGCGAGCGTCTGTGTGCTAGGCCTAAATGTGGAGTTTGACGTGTTGCGGCGAGCGCCTGTGTGCTAGGCCTAAGTGTGACGTTTTGACGTTTGACATTCATCTGCTCATAACTTCACTTTCTCTATGCTTTTTCCATTCGATTGCAATGCAAGCATTTTTGTCTAAAATATTATAATTACTGTAAAGAACAAGTAAATACCACTTGAAACTGAAGAACTGAGTTTTAATTAACTCCGAAGTGTCCGCTGCGACACATAGTAATTCCATTTTTTTCTAAAACAATATACCTTTTTAGAACGCTAACAAAACGAAGAAGTTATTTCAGTAAAACGCACACTTCTTTTCATAAAAAAGAAAAACCGCATGATTTCAAAACTATGTAATTTTTTTTTTCAAAAATTAACCGTCATTATTATCGATTTATTTTAAATTGCTCAGTATGATCAGACATTGATTTATGAAAAAATCTCGGAAAAAGTGTTAGCTATGAATTAAAATTCAAATCGACGCCATAGAATAAGCATATTTTTTTTTTATTTAAGAAAAATTGTGGTCCAGAATTTTATTAATTCGACACAAATTTCACTTTAAAAAAATTATACTATCGACTTGCTTGATATAGTTTTGACACTTCCTTCTTATGAACGCAGTACAATACTTTACTGCATAGCTCAAATGCATTTTATGTGAAATTGCTACGCATAAGCGCAGTAAGCAACAAATTCAGTCAAATTCACTGCATTCATGCGTTGTTTAATCCTGCTTTTAAACTAATGTGATTCTAGGTATAAAGTAATTTTGGATTACTTTAATGCTTAATTACTACAATTAAGTACATTTAATGCAAAATTTAAAATCTACTATCAGTTTAAAATAACAATGTGCATGACCTCGCTCGCAAATGTGAAGTAACGCAATCACACGAACTTCACTCGAGTCATTCAAATGATTGTTTCCTTTGCATAGAGTCTACATTCCTTTGTCAACCGAGTGAAGTTATCCAACGGCCCTTCAAGGTCATGCACATTGTTATTTTAAACTGATAGTACACTCTTTTTTCTATATAAAAAGTGACTTCAAATAGACTAAAGGTTACTGTAGAATTCGTGGCACCACAAAACACGGTCGAATTTTTGAGCGCGTTTTACTCGAAACTATCAAACTGTTGGTTACTGCGTTTATAAATTGCACGGCAGAATGACTTTAGTCGCCAATGATTTACTATGACCCTACTTCTATTGAGGAGTTCAGGACTGTTCCGTTTAACAGAGAAATTGTCTACAGAATAGTAATCAAAATTAAACTCAAAGGGAAGTGCTTTGAACTTAATAAGGTTAGAAGGAAACCTTGAAATTTTAAAGGACGCATTTCAAAAGGGTGAAAGCTTTATAAATTCATTTAGTTTCTAGTTACGAGGAGCAAAGAGGTTTTTAATTTTCAATATCAAAACAAGTCGGTGTTTTTTGTTTATCTTTTATGGGTGATTAATTGATGGTAAGCCAGCTTAAATCCACGTTGAATAAGTATAAGCTGGGCTTGTAGGAGATCCATTATTGTTTTTTTAATCTATTTTGAACATTAAATGTTATTATGAATGTTTAACAAATATGGTTAACCTTTACAAGCTTATGTGTACTTTAGGGGGATTATAATAATTATAATTGTGTGAATTTGTTTTTGTTTTATTAATTATTGTGTTGTTAAAATCAGTCTGGCCGATTTATTAAAAATTTTTTATCAATAAAATAATTAATTTAAAAAATTAAATCTTTTTATTACGGACAACCAAAGATCGAATAACAGTGCTAATAGCAATAAGACTTATGGACATTATGGGTAGTAAACAATTACAAAACTGGACCTTGTAATTTGGGACGTGTATCGCAGTAATGGACACAGGTTACTTTCAGCAATGGCCTTCAGGATGCTATTGCCACTACTCTGGACTACAGCGTAACATAGAAGTTGCTTTTTTGCGAATTATGGTTAGAAAACATCTCTGAGGCTCCACAAAATCGGGGCAGACCCAACAGCATCATTTTATGAGGTTGATAGACTAATTGGATTCTTTAATTGTTAAACCCTTCCAACGTATAGAAATCAAAACAATAAACAAAACAAAACAATTAATTGCTTGTAAAATATGTCAATCAATCAAGTCAATCCACATTAACCTAACTTCTGGGCATTCGCTTATTTTTTATTACGCCATTCATTACGGTCACAAGACCGTGAACGTTCGGATGAGCACAGGTTTATCTGATCCATTGCAGACCTTACAATTTCGTTCGACCAAAACGTGCTGGTGGTCTGCCAACTGACTTCCCCTCTTCCCCAGCCAGATCACCTATCTGGACCGACGACCTAATTCGCTCCCAGTACCTACGAAGAGCGTCGGTGGCGCGTTGTGGAGAGGTATGGACTCCCAATTATGGGGGTCCGGGTTCGAATCCGCACGGACAACATGCCATGTACCAATGAGTTTTTCTAACTTATGTACGTAAAAGAGCAATCGGCTCTCAAACGGTGAAGGAAAACATCGTGAGGAAACCTGCATACACTGAAGAAGAAATTCTGATGTGTATGTGAAGTCTACCAACCCGCATTGGGCACGCGTGGTGGACTAATGCCCATACACCCTCCTTGGGGGTAGGCCTGTGCCCTGCAGTGGGACGTTTATAGGCTGACCTACGATATAAATAGACATAGACATAATTTATTGATAACAAGGTGTTACAGGTGTAAGAAGTCGTGGTAGTCCAGTGGCGAGTAACCTTGCCTGCCGTGCAGGAGGCGATGGTTCGATCCCCGTCCAGGTCAACTCGTACCGAGTTTTTCGTTACTGAGTTTTTCGGAATTTATGTACGATTTGTAACACCACTGGCTTTTCGGTGAAGGAAAACATCGTGAGGAAACCTGCATGCTTCAATATCGAGGCATGTGTTGCACTGTCCATTGCAAGTGGCGACGGGCTCACTCCCCGTCACACTGGACAGAATTTCGGTACTACTAGTAAAACGTGAATGTTCTGAGTTTTGATAATATCTCTGACTACCCCCTCTACTTTTGCTGCACTACCTTCTATCCAAGTATCAACTATAAAAACTAGATAAATAAATAAATAAATAAATAACGCTCACAGGCACATACATTGTAATGATCCCAAGGTAAGCCTTAGGCTTTTTGTGATGGGAATCATATGTGGAATCATACAACAACGGCACAAACATATAACATCCATGACCGAACCGGAATTCGAACCCAGGACCCTGGTTTGGCAGTCCGGCGTGGCAACCATTACACCAATCGGGTCGTCAAACTAAATAGATAGATAGATGTCAAAAATAAACAATCCACTCGTTTCTCTCACTCTTTCTTTACATCTTTGTCGAGAGTTTCAAAATCAAAATTGTCTACTAAAGATCGTTCAAAGGCATACATTTTCCTGTCGATTGACTTTAAAACATTATAAATGGTAGTCTTTAGATAGGAGGAGGGAACTGACGACGTTACATTACGTTCAACAAGACTAATGTTCTACCTGGCGCTGGCGCAAACGAGTGCTCTTTAGTAGGGCTGTCACAAATATTCGTACGCCTTTCGTAATCTACATGCTAAGATTCACAACTTGATAATACGATAAGTTGTTGCTAGAAAAAAAACATATAGTAGAATTGAGAACCTCCAAGTTTTTTTGCAGTCGGTGAATTTTTTTTTTTGAATAAGGCGTTTTTAGAGAGCAGTAAACATTAAAATTGGCAGATGGCGTTAGTAAAGACGAAAAACCTGAAAATTTTTATGACTTGGGCTGAAAGGGTTTGTTGTATACACAACTAAGCCTTTAAATAAACCATAGGGTTTATTTAATGAGTCGACATTTTAATTTTTTGCTGTTGCCATTAGATAAACTGCTCTTTTACCAATAAATACAATATAAAATCGAAAATTTTAATCTGTTGTACATAAATCAACTGCATAAAAAGTCGATCAAATTAAAGTATATATAACTACGTCTTTCACATTATAACAAATGTCCCTAAAATTAGGGAAAATTTGGGATTATAACGAAATCTTCTAGTGCCACTGAACAACTTTTTTTTAAATGAAAACCCCTTTTGAATGTTTTAAAACTCGAACTTGTGAATTTATTGGTACTGTAAGCATAGTTCCTGACTAATCTGCATTGAAATATGGTCGTGAGTATGTAGTTGTTAGCACATTTATTTTTATTTTGGATGAAGTTTCAAATTTATTGCCAAACTTTTATGATAACAAAACAAAACAAAACTTATATCAAACTTAGAGTTTAAGTTTAGAAAAAGTGTTAGTTCAGTAAGATAAAAAAATAGTTTTTCCACACATTTGAGTTTTTTTCACTATTTGGCTGTTGGCTCCGCACAGAAAGTTGACCAGGTTGGTCTATTCTAAAGCACCCCCTAAAATATGTAACTTGTTAAATTAACACCCTGTATATTTAATATATCTCAAGGAGAATAAATTACTGATCTTATTCCTAATTACTGAAAATATAAAATGTTTAACTATGTTAGTATTTTTAGTTTACAAAGGATACAAAATTACTTCATACGGATACATTGGTGTCGATTCGAACTGTGCCACGACTGAACTTAACTTAATTTATTCCTGTCACTTTCTGAAATAAGATTAAGAAGAAAGACAGAAAACCAACCACTGACTTTAGTGCTGTCAAAGTGACGTTACACGCCCAAAATATGATGCCGTTATAATGTACGCCATCTTATTTAAGGCGTTTTTGGGCGTGTAACGTCACTTTGACAGCACTAAAGTCAGTTTTTGGATCTGTCTCTTTTCTTAATCTTATTTTAGAAAGTGACAGGAATACATTTAGTTAAGTTAAGTCGTGGCACAGTCCGAATCGACACCATTATCCACCTTGATTGGACGCTTGGCTGTCATTTCATACAAAATAATCGAAGAAACTGACAAGAAGAGGCAAGCATGTGACACACTGATTGAGTGCAATCATAGATGAAGAATTTTTCGCTACGCTGAAGTGCAATTGATACAGAAACTTCATTGCCTACATTTTCTGTCACGCTTCAGCTGGTAAAGAGCAGAGAGTGTCTCTTTCTTATACTGTGCCAAAACTTATTTTTTTGAAAACAACATGCAATACATTATCTTGTTCTTTAAAGTTTTAAACCAACTGACAACTTAAAACTAGGTTTAGACTCAAAGAGCAAATAAAAGATCCCACCTACATGGAACAGACAACTTAGCGAAACTTGGTGAATGGAACAAAACCGCCAAGTATTGGGTAAGAGATAAAGTACAGGCTACATTAAAAGTACATCGAATGATACTTTGCACTTATAAGGTATCCATTACACAAAGGATGATATTGATAGATCTTACAGGAAGAAAGCGGTAAAGGCGATTAAAAGTTCCTTCCCGAGATGAAAGTATTGAAATATAAGACGGCAAAGTTTTGTTGGTAGACACAGACAGTCTTTTGTTTCTTGAAAGATAGGATAATTTAATATGCATGCAAGTACCGTACTGTATTCATGTAGAGTAATATTCTAGGCGCTCGTGGTAGAGTGGTTCTTTGTTTCTCGTCCGTATTATCGAATTTGGTTTGTTTTGTAGCTTATATTACCAGTACAACCTGCAGAAGTTACTTGGCACCTGTCTCCGATGATTTTATAGTATAAACCAATATTGTTGTATTTTTATTTCAAGACTGAAGGATAGGCTAGTTTTATGATTGAAAGAGCGTCGGTGGTGCGTTGCGGAGAGATATGAACACTCAATCACGAGGGTCCGGGTTCGAATCAGCACCATTGTATCTACAGGGTGAAATTGATATCATTAGCATCCTTTTAAACTAAGAGTCTACCATTCAAACTGAGCAACTTTTACTATGGGAGCAAACCGATCGGAGCAAAAAAATGTTCCATACTAAACTGCAATGCCCACTCGACTCAAATGTATGCAACAGCTGATTTTTTTTGCTCCAATCGGATTGCTCCCATACTGAAAGTTGTCCAGTTTGATGGGTAGACTCTTAGTTTAAAAGGATACTAATGTGAATTAAGTAAATTTCACCCTGTACAGGGTGTAACGAAACACCCTTGTAATACTTAAGGGGGTGCTTTAGACCATCAAACTGAACAACTTTCACTATGGGGCCAACATCGAGAAAAAATAAAAAAATCTGCTGTCCCATACATTTTAGTCGAGTCGGTACAGCTGGTACAGTAGTTTGGTATGGGACATCAGATTTCTTTTATTAATTTTTTAATTTTGCCCCCATAGTGAAAGTTGTTCAGTTTGATGGTCTAAACTAAACCACCTCCTTAAGTACCATAATTTCTTCTTGTAGGTATTTGTTTAAACACAAAATTGTTGTACAATTACGGGAATTCAGGGTGTAACAAAACACCCTAGTAATACTTAAGGGGGTGCTTCAGATCATCAAACTGAAGAACTTTCACTATGGAGCCAACATCGAGAAATAATAAAAAAAATCAGCTGTCCCAGACAAAACTTCGTACCGACTCGACTAAAATGTATGGGACAGCTGATTTCTTTTATTTTTTCTCGACGTTGGCTCCATAGTGAAAGTTGTTCAGTTTGATGGTCTGAACCATCTCCTTAAGTATTACTAGGGTGTTTTGTTATACCCTGTATATTCAAAAGGCGCAATACTCTCAGGTGTTATGTTAATTTCGGTGGGGTAGTCTTTAGGGTAGTTTTAGGGTAGTCATGTCATTCTATTTGGTTTCTTAAGCTTAAAGTTAAACAACACGATGTGGTTGATGAGGTCTATCAGCGTAATAAACCTACGTCAAAAATAAGCTTTCGTGAGGTAACCACACTTTACCTTGAGCATGATAAAGGAGTTTAAATTCATATTTAAATACTAGCTGAGCGGCCGCGACTTCGTACTCACAGACCATTACCTTAAATATTCAACCTTTGGTTGAATGAACCGATTAAGGTGAAATAAAGCCTAAAAATTCTAAACCAAGCCTTAGGCTTTTGTGGAAACCCTGTCAAAATTGGATTAGTAGTAACCAACAGATAAGCAGATAAACAGAAATAGTGACAAAAATTTTAAAAATTGTCTCAATACATTCCATTACGTATCCTAAACGCTCCCGAATAATATTTTTGCAAATGGTGAAATTGATATAATTAGCATCCTTTTAAACTAAGAGACTATCCATCAAACTGAACAACTTTTACTAAGGGAGCAAACCGATCGGAGCTAAAACAGCTGTTCCCTGCAATGCCTACTCGACTCAAATGTATGCAACAGCAGATTTTTTTAGCTCCGATCGGTTTGCTCTATGTTAATGATATCAATTTCACACTGTAGAATGTAGATAGATGAGCTTGATTGAGTTATAAATCACAAATGGACTACTCCGACGCTAAGTTGAAAACTTTTAAATATCAAAACCTCAGATATATCAAAAAGAATAAATTTATCATAAAGTGAAAATTTTGTCATTGGAACTTAAAACCATTTTATCTTACTAAAAGCAATGATATTTTTATTTAAATAGTCAATTTTCGTTTAAGTTTGAGCCAAGTTATAATTTACCAGTTGTTTTAGTTTGCCGTTGTTTGTGCTATTATTTACCTAAGTCAATAATAGAGATCTAAACTTTGCGAAAGTTATCATCTAAAGCAAATATTAGGTAATTACTTATGCAAATATTTATTACAATCAGCAATGAAAGTGTTGTATTAATTTCGACTTTCTTAGCGAATGAAAATGTACTGTTACTCAATTTTTCGAGAACCTCTATTATGTGTTTTAGCAATGTAGATAAAGTTTAAAATGCTGCAAACTGCGTTGCTGGCTGCTGCCACTTTTTAGGGTTCCGAAGTCAACAAGGAACCCTTATAGTTTCGCCATGTCCGTCCGCCCGTCTGTCCGCGGCTTAGCTCAGAGACGCTTAGTACTAGAAAGCTGTAATTTGGCATGGATATACATATTAATCACGCCGACAAAGTAGTAAAATAAAATTTTGAAAACATTTTTTAGGGTACCTCCCCTGCACGCGAAATGGGAATGAATTTTCTTTTTCTCGTCTACCCCATGATGTGGGGTATCGTTGGATAGATGGTTAAAAAATATTATGGGTGTGCGAAAACTATTTTTCGATTTAGGGATCGTTAGCGAAATATTAAACTTTAAAGTGAAAATTGTTGTTAAAGTCAAGTTTCTTCCCCCCCCCCCCCCCTAAATTATAAACTTCGATTGGTATTCCATGATGAAGCCCTGTCCTTTGACACTTGTTTACAACTGGTTAAATGAGTTTAGGCATGATCGGAGCAATCTCAGTGATGATCTACCTGAGAGATTTCGTTCAACGGCGACAACTGAAGAAAACGCCAATGCTGTGCAGCTCATGAGAGAAGCTGATAAGAGAGTGACCTACCAGCAGATTCAGGCAAGCTTCAGCATTGATATGAGTCAAGTGCAAAAGATCCTACACGAATATTAAGGCGTAGGGAAGCTTTGTACTAGATGAATACCCCATAATTTAACCGATTTCAATAATTTCATAGTAAAGCAGAGGTGGTCCACTGCTTCTCACAGAGGTTCCATTGAACGGGACGATACATAAAATGGAATGGAGGCCACTTCTAAAAATATTAAAAGTATTCCCAACCTCCTACTTCTATACACTTTTTATTGTCCTGAAACTTTCAGTGTGCCCCACGTATCTACTTATAAAATTTTACTTTTTAGATTTTATTAGCCGTTAAACCGTAGTATAAAACTAAAAGCCTCCTTCTAAGTCCATATTATATTGTGACGGGCAACTACGGAACCCTATCATGGGCGTGGTCCGACACGCACTTGGCCAGTTATTTGGTGTAAATTGAGACGTACTGTCCAAGTAAAACAATAATGTTAAATAAGTGAACATGGACAGACGCACTAAAAGCTTTAATGCATACAAAATGAGTTCAAAAGACACCATCTGCTATTCTATATCTCTTGTTCAAAGTTCATACACTTTGGATTGGAAAAGTTTCACGTCCCAAACCGATATAAAACGAATGTTATGGCATTAACAATTGAAATGTACGGCTTTGCGCGAACTTCGTTCACAAGTAAGACATACAGTGCAATAAATATTGTGTATATTATTTTTGAGATAAGACTACAAAAGGAAGACGCTATACTTACCGTCTATGTGTATGCTCATGACATGAGTCCAGTGGACTTAGTTTGTATACTGACACCAGCACTGGTAGCATGCACACCCGCGATAGCCGTGATACGGATTTATCACGTCTTTTATCTCGTTCGTTCGCGCGCAAAATAACGAGATAAAAGACGTGATAAAGCCGTATCACGGCTATCGCGGGTTGGCATGCTACGAGTGCAGGGCTTACTGCCCACACGATAAGAAGAAGCTTGTATAAACATGCATAGAAAAGATACTGCGTAAAATTTGCTGTCGTCAGCAGCTTTGTGCGAAATAGTTGCGATCGACCGATCGCAAGACCAGACTTACTTAAATAAAAAAAAAAATTACGATTAGCTAACTAGATTGGATTGTATACATACATAGCTTTATAAAATCATTTTTTTATCTTCAATTGACTTGTTGATTATCATTAGCGTAGATTTCATTTATCAAAATCGATAGTTGATCTTAAGGAAAATAAATAATTAAATAAAAATAAATAAAATTACGATAATTTTAAGTTACAAAACCAAAATAGCATAGCATAGCATAGCATATGCTCACGACTGTATTCCCCGTTGGTCGCGTAGTGTATATTTTCTTTTGCCGAGGGGGTAGTCAGAGATATTCTGAAACCTCAGAACATCCACATTTCACTGGTACCGAAACCAAAATAATCGTAATTAAATGTTATTTAGTTAACTGTTCTTTAAAATGATTTTAAGCTTAAGATCTAATTTTTACACGCTTCTTCCCTATTTTTGTTTTATCTAAGATCCAAGCACAATAATGCAGCATGCATTAGACCACACCATTAAACAGTCATTTAATGCAGTATGTCTGTCTGGTGCAAGTCTACTGAGTTCATTGATCGTTCCAAATGTTTTGTTGTTAAAATTTTTATTTTGTGTACTATTTGTTGACCCTATAAACATGATTATTGCGTTCAATTCGAAGCTTTAGAAGTTGTTTTTTACGGGCGAAGAATCTTGCTGTTGTAAAGTTTTAAAGAAATACCAATGGGTATTTTTTTACGATGTTCATAAATTCGTTAGAGCCTAATTTCAGAAATTATTTGACGACATCTTTATTCGTATTAAAAGAAACGCCCTCTCATCAATTTTATTGCTTTATCGATTTTTTACAAGTTACGGCTACCTATTATCTATTATAGTACTCTGTGTTATTATCTAATTTAGAACGCCAACTGATGGCTATTTCTGAGGTCCGACCTAAGACCCCTAAAATCCCTAAAAATCACACGCAAGATTTTGCCTTTTGAATAAAAAAGTACCTCACAATTATCTTCCATTGTGCTAAATATCTATATTATATTTAATGAGTTTTGAGAGAAAATGAATGTTCATAGATTCATAGATTCTTTATTGTACACAAAAACATAGTTATGAAAAAAAATTACAATAAGTCGTGATTTACAAAGGCGAGCTTGGCGAATGTTTGTTTATTTATTTATTTATTATTTATTTGTATTTCATATTATCTCTACTATGTTATTTTATCAACATAATTACAAAATGTTATTTGTCACAAAATTATCAAAGCCGTAAAATTTTATTATAACACTAATATTACTTAGCATAATTACTTATTTTATTTAATCTTTTGGATTATCGTCAATTGGCTCTAGTTATTAAAATATGTGATAGTATAGAATAGTATAACACTACCTTTCTGTCGGGTTAATATTTGAATTTTAATGATATCCTGATGTAACATTATATCAGATAGTACAATCAATAAACTTTCCCCCGTAGTGTTACCTTATCCACCGATAGGATAGAGTAATCTACGGTCTACGTTGGAATTCCTACGCAAGATCGGTTTCCAAATTATTTCGGCCTCGACCTATACCTTATACCTGGCGATGTCGGTCGAAAGACTCGGAAGCTTATAACGATTTATCGAGCCTCGCTTCATTGTAGGAAACTATAAAATATACAGATTGAGCTAAAATAAAGAGGTATTGTTAGAGTCCTGAACTTCAGAAGCTTGTGGAAAAAAGAGCGATTTGGGACAATTAAAACTGTTTCTGTTCATAATCCGCAGAATCCGCAACAATCACGATTTTTTTATTGTAGAAACGTAAAGCTTCCCCTTGTATTTTTCTAGGTGCTCCGAATTTATTCATGTGTAAAATAACTAAGTACAAAATAATACAATTTTATTAATAAAGTCGGATTTTAACACAATGGTGATAGATTATTAACCTAGGCAATTATGCAGATAAAAAGTAGATACAGAACCCATTTCAGTAAAAAAACATTTTGGAACGAGTAGTTCTTTTAAATTTGATAAACTCTAATACAAACAATTAATAAAACAACACACATTTTGAAATCCAGAAGATTCGAAAATATTAAGACTGTCATGATTCAGCATCGTACAGTCTTGTATTATAATTAATAATTATCTGTGGTACAGTATTTATTGTTTCATATCCACCCGTACGATAACATAAATTAAAATTAAAAATTTAAAATATTTTTGATAATTAATTGTAAGTAAGATAATAAGTTGTCAATTCTGAATTAATTATTACTTATTAGAATGTCATGACATTCTAATAATTGACAGAACTGACATTATTGAGTGATATTGTAATTATGTACCTAATAATCAATTATTGTATGAACATGACATTGTAATTATTAATTCAAAGGTGACATTGTTATTAATCCGTGTAAATTTGTGTATTGAGTAGTATTGTAATTATGTTTTCCTTTAAATTTAACTTGTTTGTGTTATATTATATCCACTATGCCTTAGGGTAAATTTGTAGTGAAACTTTACTTTTGTAATACAATCCAATACTCAATACTCAATGCTTTATTGCGTTTCACAATGGTATATACAATCCACATCATTATGTGCCTACAACTTAACGTGAATAAATAAATTAATGAAAATAAATATTATTCTTTATTTGCACACCAAGAATAGACAAATATAATATCGCGATACGATACATATCATGATCAGACTCACCCTGTATCCTGTATTGAGGTAACCTCAAGCGATAGGTCAATACTCATTTTGTCCTCTGCGACCCTGATGAGTTTGCTTTCATAACATCTTAGATCTTTTCGGTAGATAATATTCAGTCCTTTTTATGTTTGCCCTGAATGGTATCAATCTTTTCAAGTGACTGCTTTGTCTCTTATTAGCTAATGGGTTTCATGAAACCCACAAAAGAAAAAAATAACAATATTATTCCTCTTTGAGATTTACAGTGAATATTAAGCTTTATTCCAACGTATGTTGTCTATGCCACAGAATAAAAAAATACTAGTACTCCGTACCTAATGGACACTGCTCTTTCTGGCGAAATTAAGAGTATAGGCGGGCTGAAATGCTAATTTGGAGAATAGGTAACTTTCCGACTGTATACGTATTTATCAGATCCGCCCCACCACCCATACGACTCCCGATCCCGACTAGAGTGCAAAAGAGAAAACTGCAGCTCGGACCGATTTTATAAACAAAAAATCGACGAAATCGGCATTTCGTGTTCCCCTGTTTCCTCCTCCAAAACTAAACCAATTTAAATAATTCTTTCAAAAATAATACGAGAAAGACTTTGGCTATGTTTTGCTTCTTTTGTTTATATTATGTCTGAAAACAGGCGATAAAATTTGACATTTTCGAAGGTCCCTAGTCCATACAGTAATTAATTAATGCAAAAAAGCAAAATATAGGGACAAGCAGAGGTGGCATAGATTGTATGGTAAAAAAATATTTGCTCTCGTGTTATTATCCAGGGAGAAAACAGGGGAATACGTTTGTATGGAGTACCGTACTGGTCTATCCTCTTAAGAGAAGTTTATTCCGAGCGCGCAAATGCGCACTGCATACTTACAAACGAAGTCTGGTGATATTTTAAATAGTATCAATTATTTTTTTTCTTTTTTATTAATTATCTAAATATATAAAAGAAGAAACTGACTGAATGACTGACTGACATATCAACTCACAGCCCAAACCGCTGGGTCTAGAGATTCCAAAACGTAGGTACCTTATGTGGTCCATGGTTGCAAAGAAAGGTTTTTTCAAAATTCACCCCCCGAGTGAAGAAGTCACAAAAAAAGTCAGTGCCCTTCCAGTACCACAAAAAAAAAACATAAACAAGACCTAAGTCCATGCGTACGAAGTCGCGGGCAACAGCTAGTTTATTACATAAGTTACATTGAACACTATGACAATGAATCCCGCAAAACCAATTGCTCGGTTTGTCTGTGGGAGCTACAATCACGCTCAAGCTATTTTAACTATAATTTAGTGTAGGTATACATTATACAGCGAACTTTGCAGTACAATAATTTTACCTGTCATTACACATTGAAAACGAACGAACGAATTGAAACGAAATGAAACGTGGATGTTCTGAGTTTTCAGAATATCTCTGACTACCCCCTTTGGGGAATATAGTCGTAAGCATATGCTTATGCTTATGCTATCCAATTAAAGTCAATGAAATTTTCAGAAACAATCTAAAACTAATCTCTACGAAGTCAGATTTTCGTTGTTAGGTTGTTTCTGAAAATTTCATTGTAAAGTCAATGATTGGTTAGTATTGAAAATATCACCAGACTTCGTTTGTATGGAGCGCGCTTCGAATTATAACTCTTAAATTTGATAGATTTTACTGAATTCTACCAACTTTAAAACAACAATTTTTCTTGTAAAGTCTACTAATATAAATAGTTATCACGTACACTACTAGATACTTGTGTGCAAAAATATTTGTTTCTGTATATACCTATCACTTCTATCCGATGAAATCCGATCACGAATTGAACCTACACGTGAGATACTCAACTAAATGCGAATGCTAGACTACAAGAAAAGCTTAACACTGACTTACTACAGCACCGTTTGTAGAATCCTTTAAGAAAACACCAATATACAAACATTGAGTTACATTACATGTATACGAACTTGTTTCGAATCTTGTTGCAACGTTAAAACATAAATTCGAAAAGCCCATTCGTCTGTCTAAAAGATATACAGTATACTTTAGATAAATCCAAAAATAGGAAGATGCTGCTTAATAAATTGTGTTTGTGAACAATTTGTCTAGTTCCGAACCAAAGTACTTAGATGGAATTGAACCGAACAACAAATTATTATCTTAAATTATTAGACAGACAGTGATAATGTGATAGATAACTAATGAAGAGAGAAGTATTGTTCTGTATTATATTTACAAATAAAAGAAATTGAAAATATCTGTGAGATTGCTTTTAAATGTGGGAACCTCTTGTCACCAACTGCCTATACCTAATTATGTATAAAATAAAATAGTTATTTAGCTGTAAGAGCTTCAAAAAGGAAATAAAGAAATAAATAAAACTGGTCAAGTGCGAGTCGGGCTACTGCGCACCGAGGGTTCCGTGCCACACCACCACAGAACACAACATTATTAACTAAGAAAAAAAACTTTTTTTGTCCGAGACCTTTAGCGCAAGACCGACTCACACTTGGCCGGTTTTTAGTATTTTTTGTTATTCTGTAGAGTTTGCTCTATAATCATACTAAGTTTGACGCTTGTATGTATTACAATTTTTACGATAGAGCGTGAAGAAAAAACGTTGATAAAAACTAGTTTCTTGTTGAGAACCCCCCTTAATTTTTATTATTTGTTAACAAATCCCCCGTAATAAGCCAATAACGCATAATCTAAAAAAAATTCAACTATCTAGCTATTACGGTTCAAAAGTTACAGCCCTAAATAGGTAGGACAGACGGACGGACAGACGGACGGACGACGTAGGCTTAGTAATAGGGTCCCGTTTTCACCCTTTGGGTACGAAACCCTAAAAAAGTAAAATAAAATAGGTCGGTATATTGAAATTTGTGCTCATTAGGGCAATAAGGCTATAATTAAACGCCTACGATTTAAAATAAGAACTAAGCGGTCACATTAAAGACATTAATGATCTTCGTCTAAAGGTAACGACTTGAGGAAAGCTAGTAATAAAGATAAATACTAATCCTAACATTTATCTCTATCTCACCTGCCTACCTAAGATCCAAAGAGAAATGATACCAACACTTTATAATTAATCTTGCGTTAGCTTACGCTAACATTAGTTACGACGCGTTGAGTAAAAGATTAAAAAGAACTTCATTATCATCATCTCGGCCGATAGACGTCCACTGCTGGACATAGGCCTCCCCCAAGGATCGCCACAACGACCGTTCTTGCGCTGCCCTCATCTAACGGGTTCTCGAGTTCCCGCCGCCTTCACCAGGTCGTCGGTCTACATCGGGGAGCCTACCCACACTGCGCTTTCCGGAACGCGGTCGCCACTGAAGACCTCTTTGGTCCCATCTGCCATTGGTTTTGCGAGTAATGTGCCCAGCCCATTGCTACTTCAGTTTAGCAATTGTTCGGGCTATATCGGCTACTGTGTGGTTCTTCTGCGAATTTCTTCATTTCTGATTTGATCTCGCAGGTCTCCGAGCATAGCGATCTTCAACGCCATTTGGGTGACTTTTAGCCTTTTTGAGACCTTGACTGAGCGATCTAAGATTTGTATGTCATCAGTCATCATCACTGACAGTTCCTTTTGAGGCACTGAGTAAAAGATTTAAAAGAACTTATTGATTTAAAATGTTCACATGTCTAAATCTAAACTATTATAAAACTGTAACGGAAGTGTGTCTGTACATGGAAGATATTTACAAAAAAAAAATTACGGTATGGTTTTTACCTGTCCCTGATTCCAAATGACCAATTTTTAGATTTTTTGTCTGTCTGTTTGTTTGTTTCAAAAAAAAAAACTTTATTTCTTGAATACACATACATAGGAAAGACCCACAAAACCGTTTGTTTGTTTGGGTGTTTGTTTGTTCGAGTATCACGCAAAAACTACTGAACCGATTTTGATGAAACTTTTTGTTTGATTGCTTATCAGCCGACTTAAAATCTGGTATAAAATTTATGCCGACAAAGTCGCGGGTAAAAGCTCGTTACTATATAAGACTACAAAATATAATAACTTTAATTTCTGATTAGACAGAGGAAAATGAGCGACACCGACGGACGTTTCAAAGAATATCGTGATATCAACGACAAAGTAATTATGGGGTAACTTGTAACTTTTTTCATCTCGAGTCTTTAATACCGAACTTAGAAGTTGGTATTGTGCCAAATTGCCCCTTTTTAGTATTCCATATAAGATCTTGTAGTCTTTACATCGATGCGAAAGTAACGACGTAGGGTATACGACGCGCAACTGAAGCTGGCACGAAAAGCGTTTTCAAAATCTTTTCTTTGTTACAGAGGCAGAGGACAAAATCAGTGCATTCGTATTAATATAATAACAACTACGTCTCATTGGGGTAAGCAGACACAAATAGATCGGTGTACTTGCTATGGTCCTGACATAGGTATGACGTAAGAGAGGTTCTCTTGCCTCTACATTTATAACGCAGCTTCAATACTTTGTCGTCGGTTCCAGTTACATGAAATGGCAGAAAAATAACAAGAAATGCATTTTTATTTCGTTGCTAGTTATTTCATTCAGGCGTTGTATAGGATATTAAGAAAATCTAAAAGGACTTCAAAACTAGAATGTTGAAAATAATACCAAATGGAACCGATGCCGATGTCTTATACATTCGTACCTCGGCATTCTACAGGCTGGCCCGTTTCGCGATTAGACGTGGTTCAATTTATACCGAAAGATATTTTACCAATATCCGTTTTAAACAAAGAAAATCGTCCAAATCGGTTTAAAATGCCTAAAAAATGCAGAGAAATATGCGACGAATTGATAACCTCCTGAGACCTCTTCCCCTTCTTGAAGCCGGTTAAATAATTAAAAACATGAGTAATAAATAAAAGTGTCGTTTTCGAAAAGATCCAAAGAAAGAGAGAATCCAACAAAAATTCTATTTTCATGCGAACGACAAGATCTAATAATCCGATGACGTCACAACGTAAAATCGAATTTCAAGTCCTGCCGTTCAAGGAAGCTATAATTTTCAGTCACACCATTGTTCCGAAGAGAATATAGTTCTTATTGCCAGCTACTGAAACTACATATTTCAATGATGTTTGTTAGAAACTATTCCGCAAAAGATATCACAGTGATTGGATAACTTTATTTTGAAATTGCTCTGATTGGATAGCACTTCATTGATATCTAGATTAAAATGAAATTGATCCAGATTTTGAATTACAGATGACTTAAAAGTTCAACGTCAATTTGAATGTCTTTGGAATATGGATTATTATTATTCGTCTTCAATATTCCTAAATTACTTGAACTTACTCGGTCTTACAGCCTGTGACACTGGAGAGAGTTTGGGCATTGTTAGTGAAATATTGGATGATTTTGTAAACAATTACCAAAAATGTTTAGACCACAAGAAAAAAAAAGTCAACATTTGGGTCGATTATATTTGCAGTTTAGTATGGAACAGGAGGTTTTTTTTTATTTTGGTCCCTTATACCGTCAGCATATTAAGAATTCTCTGTACACATATTTTTATTAAGTATTTACAATATCTCTCACTTGAAGATTTATGAATTACAATCATAAAATAATTATTATGTACTATTCGAATACTGTATTTTTTTGTGCTGGGACACTAATTATATTTCTTTTTTTTTATTTATTTACAACATCACAAATGTTTAAGTTGTACCTAGTCCTACAAAACCATATTTTACGGTTTGGCTGTAGGAACCGAGAATCAGTCTCGCATTACATAGGCGCAATAATATAGTCTATTTTTACACATAACATGACTGGCGTACTGAGTACGTACTTATTACTATTCTTTTGAACGTCTAAAAACACTAAACACTAATTTTACTCGGCGTTCAGAAAATTGCATTCACAGATAAA
Source organism: Agonopterix subpropinquella (assembly GCA_922987775.1). Taxonomy (NCBI): domain Eukaryota; kingdom Metazoa; phylum Arthropoda; class Insecta; order Lepidoptera; family Depressariidae; genus Agonopterix; species Agonopterix subpropinquella. The sequence continues at coordinate 7,230,822 of OV277704.1, read as the reverse complement.
GTCGGACTCCCACTACTGGATCGAGACCATGAAATATGCATAGCGAGTTCGATGCGGTGCAGCCATTACCATTCTCAATTGATCCACATGATATATTATACGAGGAACCGGCGGATTGTAAATTCTCTGAGGTTTCTCATAATTTTGGTGTTCGATCTACTTTTGTAAGGTGGCAATGGATTCCGTTAAAATTAGGAAGCAATTACAATCAAATTAAAATTAATTATAGATTTTATTGTAACATGCTAATATTCAATAATAATTGAAGTAATTTCAATGTGTACACACGGCGACACATCAAGCTACCCAAAACCAAAATAAGCTGACCGCGCGTCGGCATAGTAATCTATAACGTCGCGCGGCCAGCTTATTTTGGTTTTGGGTAACTTGATGTGTCGCCGTGTGTACAATACGCAAAAAGTGTTTCAAATATCGACTTATTAGAAAGTTGATCACATTTGGACTTTATCACATTTAACTGTAAATTGATGTTGCTATTTCTACCAAATATCTTTATCAGATATTCATCATCATAATCTTCTTGCCCTTATCTCATCATCTTTTCTTTGGTCATCCTCTCTTCATATTCATACAACCATCCACATTCTTTTTAACATTCGTCTTGTAATATTACATTAATATATCTAATGTATCCTCATCGCATACCCATACCAGAATAATCGACCGCACAGTTTTTCATTCACAGGAGCTACATACAAAAGATTTGATGTACGATGGCGATTCGAAAAATAAGCTAGTATTTTCATATTACCTACTCGTTTTTCGGAAATTTGAAAAAATAAACTCTTTACATGAATACTCCTGCAGAAAAATGGTAAACCAAACATGATAATTGATATTGGAAAAAACTCTTCACATGTTGATTGAAATATTGTGGAATGGGTAATTTACAATAGTCCAATTACTTTAACAAGCAATGTAAAATATTTGAAACCTTTTTTAACAGGCACTTTAAACGTATTTGGAAAAACTATCGCAAACATAAAACATTTCATGTAAAATTTACCAAAGCTTTTGTTTCCAGGCTCATGTCTATAAATGCGAGTACGTGACTTTTTTGCGTTACGAAGTTTTACCAAAAAACCTTATAAACTAACATAGCACAGACAAAAAGTCAAGAATATAAAATGTGAACGTTAAAAACTTGTACGTGCCAGTGGTACGTAAAGTTTGTCTGCAATGTTTGTATGTCCCGAAAATCCAGGTAATGTTTGGTCACAACGTGACCTAACCTAAACTTCATTACTCGCATCCCAGTTTCTACTTCATTTACGATGTAGAAGGAAATCTGAAACATTCTGAATAGTTCAACCAAATATTTTATAGTCAACATAAATGTATATTGAAGCATAAATATTTTATACAATGAACGAGTAATCTGGATATTAAAATACTGGGACATGGTTCGATATGTTTCTTTAGCGAACATAGATTTATAAGTTGGTATCTGTTTGTTATTACTTTTAAGCCAGAATTTGATAAATATTCTCGTATTTAGTCGATAACATACTTTGCTGAGACCATTAACGCTTGAATTTGCTTTTTTCTTCTTCTCAAACTAGTATTTCTTCAAAAAAAGGTTTCCTCGGGTACAGTAATGATGCAAGAAACTCTTGGCAAAGGTAATGAGGTTATTTCAGTGTTGCCAGATACCATTTTTAGAAATCCGTAGGTTAAGGTTGAAAAATCCGTAGAAATCCGTAGATTACCTCTTGAAAAATCCGTAGATCTACAGACTTTTTTAAATGCCTATTTATCTGACTATTTTCGATTGAACTGATTCAAAAAATCGCTCTAAATTGAAGAACAAATTAGAAACTTTGACAAGTTTAAGCGTAGGCAACATGAAAATGAATAAAATTTACTCTTTCTTTTCTGTTCTAACTTTACTTTCTGTTTCAGTATTTTCATTATCACCATCTGTACGGTTGTACTTTTGTCATACATGTTACAGTTAAATATTTCTGTCGTGTGTGAATTGCAAGTAGAAGGAAGGAGATAGATGGAAAAGAGTAGGGACGAGCTATATTTTAGGAAACACAGTCCAATACATGAAAAAAGTGAAAATGAATTGATTTATTTATGACTGGGTATCATTTTATGCAGCAAATTGAGATTTTAGGCCGTAATTCAGAAGATTTCTAAAAATCCGTAGATATGCCATTGAAATCCGTAGATCCGTAGGCCAGACCAAAAATCCGTAGATCTACGGATAAATCCGTAGGTCTGGCAACACTGGGTTATTTTCTTATTGTTTTTTGCACGCGTAAGCTACAAACCATCCATCAAAATGTGAACGTTGGCCGACGGTGTTGCTACGTACGACACACTATGTTTGCTAAAGACTTTCGGTGAGCGATGGGTTAGGCATGAAGGGGAAGTCACGATTCCTCCATTTAAAGTTATTTGGGGGGCGAACTTACCAATTTGTAGGTTAAGACCTTAGGTTAAGGATAAGAACTAATAGATACCTACCTACAAAATCAACTCTCCAAAAGTGGGAGATTCAAAAGTGTCCTCAAATTAATTATGGACAAGGCTTTGGAAAGATTGTTCATGGGATCCGTGTGGCTAGAATAGGCCAGTCATTTTACGGAGTTTTGTTAGGAGGGGTGGGGAGTAATTATCAATGGGACTTTTAAATTGTAACCGGCACCATTTAGTGAGAAAAAGACTATCTGAAAAATATTAAAAAAAAATCGCTACGCAACATAGAAATCAAAATTGTATCTCCCAAAAGGCTTTTGACTTATTAATATTATTACCAATGCACTAATTTTAATTAGATTTAACAAAATTAAATCTAATTAAAATGTGTGCATAGAAAATACTAATGTAATTTTCAAAACCTTCTAAGTAGATAAAAATATTAACACCATGTTTGAAGTATGTATAATGGCAAAGCCTTAAAAATGCGCAAGAAAAAATTTTCCATCTTGTTTTTCAGAACGAGATAAATGCTAAATTTTAAATTTGGAGCTGTTGCCGACGTAATTTTTTTTTAAATCTGGTACATTTCTAAGCTCACATTGGCTCTTAAATACTATACCGAAAAGAAATATCAATTATTAATTAGTCCCGGCTGAAACCGTAAAATGACTGGCCTAAGAAAGCTCACAACTGGACGTGTTTCATTCTGCACGCGGGCATTTTATGGTGGTTTCGGTTTTTAGTGCAAAAACAGTCCTTTAAAAACTTTTGCTACCTACAGTAAGATTTTTATATTGTTTATGCTGTATGTTTTTTTGGTTATTTTAACGGAGGACTTTATTTTGTTATTTTAATGTTTCTGTTCTGCGAATTAAAATATTATGTATTCATAACAAAAGCGATATTTTCACGAAGAAAGTGCATCTGTTTATCATTCCGTCAGTGAATTCCGCGAATTAATATAATGATATTTTGCAATCCATTGCAAATAATTTTTGAATTTTCTACTAATGGAAATCCATACACTCTGCAGCTAGGTATGTCTACATAATATTAATCAATGAATTAATTAATTATACGAGATGTGATGTGATTAGATCTGATTTGAGAACCATATTTTTTGTAATTTACAGATGCTCAATCGACAAAAAGCAAAGATGGACACATTTCTTTTCGAAAGTATTTAGTACGGTTATTAGTTTGCTTGTTCCCCACAAGAGGGCACATCTGACTCACTGTCGAATTAGGCCAGCTCGAAAGATTATGTTTTGAAAATACTTGGTTGAATATTGTTAATAACTATCGTTCTATGTCAAAAGTGATATACAGGGTGAAATTGATATCATTAGCATCCTTTTAAACTAAGAGTCTAGGCATCAAACTTAACAACTTTTACTATGGAAGCAAACCGATCGGAGCGAATAAAAAATCAGCTGTTTCATACTAAACTGCAATGTCGACGCGCAAGTTCGCGACTCAAATGTATGCAACAGCTGTTTTTTTTGCTCCGATCAGTTTGCTCCCATAGTAAAAGTTGTTCAGTTTGATGGGTAGACTCTTAGTTTAAAAGGATGCGAATGATATCAATTTCACCCTGTATATCTAAACACAAAACCACATCGTCTCTTAATAAAATCATCTTTCTGGAATTTCCTTTCTTTTAGCAGCAGTTCAAGCCCAAATTAATTCGTTAATACCACATTTCCTACAGAAAATATTCTATCTCCTTACACTTCAACAAAAACGAGATTTTTCCCCGTAGAATGTGCAACTATTTATCATTCAGTGAGTGAATCCCGCGGACTACCTGCCCGTACATCCATTCCATTCTTTGCAAAGAAAACTTTTTGAGGAAACTTCCCAACGAATTTGTTAGAAGTAAATTCTTTGCCAGTGTCCCTGACAAGACGCCGCTTTCTGTGTTATAACAATCTTACTTTTTTGTTTATTTATTTTTGCGGTTCGTGGAGTTTTGTTTTTGAAACACACACATAAGGCGGTTAGGTAGATCTGCAAAATGTTTAAGTTTCCTTTTTATACAGCGCTATTAAGTCAAAAGGAGTAGCTGCATGAAGAGGGGAAGACCAAAGAAAAGGTGACATTATTTAAGAAATAATGAATGGAAGGAGATGAGATGACACAAATAATGGGATAAGAGCATGAAGGAGATGGTAACACTGCTTAGCTTTGCCCAAAGCTGCGTACCTACTTCCCTTGCTTCCTTGGAGAGAGGTGGTCGATTGGCACTATCTTATCTTATCTTGTTGTGTGGGCTGGCAAACCAGCAACACTTCTAAGAGTGGGATCTTTTGTGTTAGCCCCAATACTTTTTGTTTTCTTCACCCCTCAAATACATGGTCAATGAAGTAGGCAATACCCTAATTCAACTGATTGCGATTGACACTATGTCAAGTGTCGGTGAAGTCGCCGTAGTCTTTATAAGCCACGCGAATAGGTATCTGCATTGGCCTGAGGAATATAGCACCGAGTCCACGGAATATTTAAGCCGATACTACTAGATATTCCGTGCCGAGACCAACGAAGCGAGGTCACGCATTCACTCAGTTTGACCTTTTGACGTTGTTTAACTTCAATATTCGTTAGGATAACCGAAGCAACACTACACTACGAGTGCCTTTTGTGAAATATAACTAACTTATTTTCAGTAAAGTTTATTCTTTGCACTGAAACTGTATCAATCACCATTGACATTGCGAACTATACTGGACCTCAACAAATAAACTTGCCAGAAGTATTTACTTTCTTGGTATTGTGACAATGTAATCGAATTTATAGAAAAGGAATGAAATTGTTAACTAAAGTTTTAAACTAAACTTAATGCAATTATTATTTTAACATTCGGATAATTAAATAACTTTGTTGTCAAATACGTAACATTTAGTAAATTATTATAGAGATTAATTGTAAAAAAAATCATCATGCCCTGGATCCCCGAAAACCGTCCAGGTTGACCCAGTAAAAGGTGGCTTGATGACCTGGACAATGACGACCAATGGCCAGAGGTTGCCCAAAACAGGAACGAGTAGAAGAGCAGGGGAGAGGCCTTTGCCCAGCAGTGGAATAAGTTTTAATAAATAAGTACCAAGTACCACATGCAGAATTAAGTTTGGATTAAAATAATTATATGTAAGTTCTGCATTTTCTTTATTTTGACCAGCTAGAAAGAAGCTATATAAGATACAGAGTCAGATACGCAATTTGTCCCTTCATTCTTAGAACTTGCCTCATTTTATTACTCGAAAACACAAATACTCTTCAGTAGATTTCTTTTTGTTAAAACTAAGTCTTAATTATACCAAAAAGAGCAACAACACAATTTTATTCAGCGATACAAGAACTGTAATAAATTACAGTCGTTTACCAAAAAAACATACAGTCAGTAATTAATTACAAACTGTAGCTCGAGTAATGCTGTGTCCACACGTATGTATCATTTGCTTGTATATTATTCGTAGCATAGACATTACTACGTACAGTACGGATACTCTATACAACCGACATCGACAGTTTCGACTTTACCCTCTCTCGGTTACCGTCAGTATCAAGCACGTATCAGTATATTCAGTAGGTTTATACCAAATTGACATAGCAAATAAGTACACCGCCATCTAAACGACCACCCTAACAGCGCAATTTGCGTTTCTGGTACTATGCGTCGAAACGATCACTCATTTTATTTACACTACTCGCGTATGACCATACCTTCCAAAGCATGGACACGCTTAAGATGAAAACCACTAAAAAGCAGACTGGGTCACATAATAGTAAGCCGGGCGTTGCTTAACTTCGTTGATTGTTTCCAATCTCGAAGCTCCATAACGCCAGAGACCTCCTCTTCTCGTAATAACCTCTAAAGTAGCTAACAATAGAATCTGTAAACCGATGAAAGCGGCACTCGCCTCTAAAACAATTAACTAAGACCATAAAGTAAGTCTGCATATTTCCTTTGTAACTGTAACGTTTCTAATCTCAACTTGACACGATGCGGTGTCAGAACAAAAGGCAATAAGTTATCCCTTTGAAGACTTCGTTGACTAAATGTGTGAAATGAACCCTTCTCAAAGGTGAGGGTAATATAATTCAGGCTTTAACAGAGTAATGATATGCTTTTGAATATGTTAAGTCTATGTTACTTGAATATTCGTAATGATATGCTTGCAGATTTTGGCTTATACACGTCAAATTATAGGAGAGCTCGTCATATAAGATGCGTTAGTATCTGCGAAATGAGATAAGTTTTACGTTGACATGGGATGACAATACATCAAACAATACATCATCATACAATCATGAAATTGCGAACCTTCTTCATTTTGAATAACCTATTAAACCATATATGATTTGCACTCACCACGAATATTTACGATTAGTTGTTCTTCAGTCTTGAATATTATGTGACGTTATTTTGTGCCTAAAACAGTAGAATATTATAATCATTGTACGATTCAAATAATTAATATACTGTTTTATTTTATTATATATTTTAATACAACAATTTCATATTCGATGCTTTAGGCACCGATAAAATTCGCGTAAAAGAATCAAAGCGTTACTTTGGAATTGTTGTTTTTGTTTTTCGTCAAAAACCTTCTCAATTTCTCCCTGTATCAAATTACGCCGATAAAGCCAGTTATTTCCCAGAAACATCTTTGATGGTAAGGATTATGCTTATTGCTTGCTATGTCATGAGTAATAATACCGTATAAGTAAGATCATCATTTGACTTTCATACATTTGTGTGTCTAACATTGGTTATTTTTGGAGATTAATGTAACTTCCTTGATCGATAATATTGTGTCAAATCGTCTAGTAAGTGAATGAGAATGAAAGCAGTTAGCAATATTGTAAATATGCCAATGCTTCAGAACATCTACATTTCACAAGCAGTGCCCAAACTCTTCCTCGTGTGACGGGTTGTGAGCCTGTTGCCACATTTTAATGAACAGTTGCTAATTGTATACGCCCTTATACGCCTCGAAATAGAAGCATCTAAGTTTCAGTCAATATATTTACGAAAATATTTTATATGTTCGGAAAAATTTGTCTCTCTTTCCCAAAAACAGTGACGTTCATAATTACAATACAAGAAATAAAAATGAATTAGTATTCCCACATTTTCGACTCAGTAAAGTCAACACATCTTTCATGGGGCACTGTATACGCTTTTATAATAAGATACCAGAGGATATTCTAAACTTACCAGACAAAAAGTTTAAGTCCCATGTTAAACAAGTCCTCTGTAAAAAAGGTTACTATAAACTCGATGATTATTTGAATGACCAAAATGTCTGGTCTTGACAATTTTACACTATGTATTGTATTTTAATTGTACTTTGTACATTTTGTTTTGTTTAAAAGATGTGTGTTGTAGAGTTTCTGGCCGCATCTTCTCTCAACGGAACACCTTCCGACGCGGTGGTAGAGTCAAAAAATGACGTCAAAAAGCTATCTATATGATATTATTTTGAATAAAAATTTTGAATTTGAATTTGAATTTCCTCACGATGTTTTCCTTGACCGAGAAGCCACACGTATATTAAGAGATTAAGTTAAGAAAAAAAATCGCATCTTAATTCCACTCAATACAAGTCATGTTCCAACCAATCACATGCCTAGAAACTTAACAATGGAAGTAAATTACCAATCACCTCCGAGCATGACATATTCACTCTTGCATTCAATGGCCTATAAATCGAAATCAAGCTCATAAAGTGACGTGTAATTTCAGGGATGTAACTAGGATCATTGTTGAGGAATAGGGATGCTGAATTTTGTTATTAACTTTGAAGGAATTGAGGCCCATGCTCTCGGAGATTATCATGGTATGAATATCTGTATGTCGATTCTATAAAACGTACACTCGAATCCGAATCTCGCATAAGAAACTCATCTCACTTCACTTCTGATGAGACGCGAGTTTGATTTCGCATTCTGTAAACTAAAACAACCACTTGCGATGCGAAGTGACCAACGAAATGAGATTCAACGCGCTAGTGCTTGACACGTTGAAGAATTTATCAGCTAACATAATCGATCTTAATTCTTTTAGCTTATTTAATGAAATACTGCTATGGATCTTGCAGATTAATATTTATTTTGACTAAATGGATCTTAGTCTAGATAATTTATGGTATAAATCTACCTACAGCCATAATACTAAATATTTTAATAAGAGGTCGCAAAATGCGCTCGTATCCAATCCGAGAAAAAAAAGTGAGACGTAACGCGGTTAAAGTAAACAAACCTTGAGTGGTAAAACAAAACAAAGAGCTTTTTGTTTTGTAACATGTGTAATGGAGTTAATATAGAATATAATTATATTTTAGTGAAGTCTTTTTCAGTATACATTTCAGTATATATATCAGCTATCACAATTTATGGTTGAGCTGAAGTTGAAGTGCAAATATCTAACAACCATAGGTATATAAATAAGCTTGTAGCTGAAGTTAACATTTAAAGGGGATCAAGACACAAGTAAAAAGTAGATAATAATTTAGTTGTATGAATAAAACATTATTATTTACTTGTTTCGTGAGTTGTCATTCTGATCATTGTTTCTTTACTTAAATAGGGACTATTAGGGACCTACATCTTCATTTTATTTAGTAGCCCATTATTTAAAGTTGTTGATGTTTTGATTGTGTGACTAAGATTTAAATTAAAATGAAAACTTTTAGGAAAATTATTTATTTCAGCAGCTTTCATTTTACTAATATTATTTATTTTATTAGGCAATGAAATAAAGCTATGTTTTATGTTATGACTTACATTGTTTATGATAACATTATAATTATAATGCTACCCCTACCTAATTATTTTATACATACACATACAATACAATACAATTATTTTATACCTATTTACAAATATTTTAAGTGAAACAATTCTAAGTAGATTCAATACCTTCTGTGTGGAGATTGCCACAGATGGCATAACCCACACCTTATAATTTTAGACATTATCTACATAATATTTTGAATTTCATTATGATGTGTTACAATTACAATCTAAATTATTCTTCTATTAATAAACAATTTTCACTTCTCGTTTATTTGTGTTTATAACTTGCACATTTTCGATTCGATGCCTTTGTGGCAATGGTACCATTATAATCTTCATTCATCTGCTTGCCTTTCCATTTCACGTGAAATTCTGAAATGAGAAATTATCCAGTAAATACATGACAACATCACACATTACATCACACCTCACTAACTAGGTATTTCCATCACCTTAGGTTAAATTAAGGTAAAATTAGATAAATAGGTACGGGACATTAATAAAACCTATAATTACCTTGTTTAAATCTTATGAGTACGTTCAGCTTAAGGGTTTTGTAAGATATTGATTGTGTAAACCAACCCTCTTTCTCTTTTCTTATAGCATTTAGGTACCACGAGGTAATATGCACAGTGTGTTTCATCTGAAACATAAAAAAGAAATTAGTTAATTATACACACGCTTAGAACAGGGTCCGTAACTTTGTCAAAACTAGAAAATATTATTATTTAGATGTGGATATATTCTAAGCTAAACATCACAAGGGCAAAGTAGGTATAGATGCAACTAAATATGTTTTTAGTACTAAATAATGTACACAAATAAGGCACAACGGATTTTGAATTGTGAGTCTTCAGACTTGCGAGGAAATAATTAAGGGAAAATCTGGCATTCTTATATATCCCGAATAATCTAATCACAAACACATTTTCACAAAATTACTTAACTTACCTTTTTGCGAGTAGTTTCGACTCTTAACTGAATGTTGAATTTAAGTATCGATCCTTGCAATAATTCTTCTATTAGGTACCTAGGTACGCACATATTATTATCTCTGCATGATAGGTACTTAATTGATATTTTATAGATCGTTCATTGGTTTCTTTGGTCACGGCAAACCGACGCACTTTGTAAAATACCACTAGCGAAATAATGTTTTGAGTAAGAAAAAAGTGCCATATTCAACAATTAGGCCCTTAAAAAATAAGCACAAATATGGCACAAATCAAATGAGGCTATAATTTTGATATTATTTACAGTTTTTTAGAACTCGTTCACGTTTACACTGGCAATGGACTAACTTTTTATTTGACATTTGTTTTCGAATGTCGAGTGCGAAGTGTGAGCGGAATTTTGCTTACAGAATGCCACTTGAGACGTCAAACCATACAAACAAACGATAAAGACTCGATAACACTAGTTCAAGTCGCCGCCACACCCGCAATTGTGGCGCTGGCATAGAATTCGTTTAATGAGTCATTTTACAGAATGCCAATTTGCAAACTCACTACGGATTCAGATTCGAGTTGTACAAATACACCTTACAGAATAGCACTGCTGATGCGGAGAGACGATTGTTAGGTATAAATGTGGATGCTGTTATAATAAGAAAGGAAGATCGAATAAAAAATGTACCTATGCATTGTGTGAAAGGGCGCGGAGCGTGCCCCGGCCCGCTACGCGCCTGCTGCGTGACCAGTCGCGCACCGCACGCGCCGCGCTCGCTGCTGCGCTGCTCAGCGTCGACTTGGACGACATCTACTCGCGTCATACCTCCGCTGATGGTCTTGCGGAAGCGATTATAAACATATTATTGTACAATATGAATATATGCTTTCCTTTAAAAAGAAGACCAAATACGCGCCGAGAAAATAGTTGGGTAACGAGTGAAATCCTAAATTTAAAATCCCTCCTTTTTGATTTGCATGATTTAAAAATGAAATTCCCTAACGTAAATGACATCCAAACAAAGTTAGATCAAGTGCAGATGCGTTATAACATCTTACTGCGCACGGAACGAACTCATTTTTTAACAAATACGATTGAACGTAGTACTAATGTGGTGAGGACGATGTGGAGAATCGCTAATAGTGAGACCGGTAAAAGCAAGGGGTCTATAGTAGACTTCACAGACCTAATAAAAGAGCCAGACGGTACTAATTTTGAATCAAAAAAAGGGTTGTTAGATTTCATGAATAGTCAGTTTGTCCGTGCGGCGGCGGTGAGTGGTGCCCCGCCCGCCGACGTGCCGCGGGTGCGCAGCGGGCTGGAAAGGGCGCGCGCCCGCGCGGACCGCAGTCTGCGTCTGCGACACTTCACACCCGACGAGGTCTTCACCATTATCACAAAGCGGGTAGCCAATAAACCGACGAAAGACATTTATGGAATTTCAATCGAAATACTTACTTCCATAGCGGCACCAATCTCAGAGCCCCTGGCCAATTTATTTAATATTTGTCTCCGAAACGGTGTGTACCCTCGACCGTTTAAGGAAGTAAAGGTATGTCCACTATACAAAGGCAAGGGAAGAAAAAGAGATCCCAATTGTTACCGGCCGATATCCATTATTCCGGCTATAGCAAAAATTTTCGAAAACGGCCTCACCGCACGGCTCACAGATTTCCTCACACAAACTAGTGCGGTATCGGAGCGGCAGTACGCGTACCGCGCCGGCCACTCCACGACGATGCTGGCTCGTGAGGTGGTGCACTCGATCCTGCAGGCACGCGAGCACAAGCGGCGGGTCGCTCTGCTGTGCTGTGACCTGTCAAAAGCGTTTGACGTCGCCGATCACAATGCAGTAGCGGTAAAGCTCAAGCACTACGGTGTGGATGGCCCGGCGCTGTCCGTGCTGACTGACTTTATGGCGGTTAGGTCTCAGTACGTGGTATCGAAGAGTGGTGAGATGCGCTCGGACGGACTATCCACTGAAAAAGGAGTCCCTCAAGGTTCATCTCTGTCGAATTTAGCCTTTTCGTTACTTCTCAATGACCTACCCGACTTAATTTCGGAGGCCAGCATATTCATGTACGCGGACGATGTTGCGGCTGTTGTGACTGGTGCATCCGTTGAGGATCTCGAGTTGAAACTTAATTCGGTGGCGAGTCAGTTAATGAACTGGTTCCGTCAAAACGGACTTATGCTCAACCTAACAAAAACCCAATTCATACAGTTCGACTTATCGGGTCGTGTGAAGCGTCCTTTAGCTGTGTGTATAGAAGGGATCACGATTGAGCAAGTTTCGACCACCTCTTTCCTCGGCTTCCACGTTGATAGGAGCCTCACTTGGGATACCCATATTGAAAAACTTTGCGGGAAACTAGGTGGAGCATGTTTTGCCCTAAGTCGCCTCAGTTCAACTCTCCCAAAAGAGGTTGTACGGACGTGCTACTTCGCCACCGTGCAGTCGCTACTGCAGTACGGTGTGGAGTTATGGGGACGCGCCGCTGAGTGTGAGCGTGTCTTTCGAATGCAGAAGCGCGCTGTGCGGGTGGTTGCTCGCGTGGCCCGTGATGAGCCTGCTAAGGAGCACTTCATAGCCCTGGGCATTATGACGCTGCCGAGTATTCTAATATACCAGGTGGCTGTGTATACGAGGGAGAGTCTGAGTGAGTATAAGCGACTCGGTGACGGGCATTCGTACAGTGTCCGGCACACCCACAGACTCTGCTCGGTTACTCACAGGCTCACAAAGTCCTCAATGACTATTAGAGTCATGGGTCCGTCGGTATACAATCGTCTGCCGCTAGATGTCACTAATGCACAGAGTTTACCCATTTTTAAAAAAAGACTGCGCCTTTGGCTTGTCCAGCAAGCATTCTACTCATATAACGAGTTCTTGCTTGCATGCAAGATTGAATAATTTATTAATTTTTCGGACTGTAAACAATTTATTTAAGACATTTTCTTTTATATTTAAATGAATTTATTTGTACTTACGTATACCTAATTATTGATTATGATAAATGACTTGTAATGAAAATTATCAATAAATATATGTCTATGTCTATGTCTATGTCCATAAAGTTATTATACCTGTCGGAATAGAGTAACTGACATGAGTTGTCAAATGAAACCGTTTTTTGTGAATTTATCGGCACTTATCGGCACCCTAAAACTTCGAGTTCTGTGTATAATTGTGAATCTAACGTGAAATCGTAGGTAATTTAATGAAATAGTATATTTCACAAAATAATCTACGATATCACTTTATATTCATTAATTTTTCACAGAGCACGAATATTTACCCTGTCGATTGTGCGGACAAGTTCCCAAAAACGGTTCTATTGCCTCGCGTCACGTATCTCTTTCTATTATACAGTGGCGCCGCTAGGTACATCTCGCTCTCGCAGCTGTCAGTTCCTCTATATAATACCTTTATGGTGAAAGATGTATAAATAAGAAAAGGAGTTATGATGAGAGATGAATGGAAGAAGATGACATTAGACCGACCACAAATAATAAGAAAATGATTATGAGGGTTTTACCCTGCCATGGGATCCTAGAGACTATAACTACCTACTTAACATACATGAAACTCACGACCATCCTGTAGTGGTCAGAAACGATGCTGCAAATACGAAGTGTACCAAATAATCATGTCTGTTTAACATTACAGTTGTAGCAAGGCTTTTAAAGGTGCGAGCTTTTTAAATATTTTAGTTAAAGTACCCTTTACGATCAAGGCCAAATCCAACTTTGCGAGAGCTGAGACCAAGTTTGCGATCGTGAAATCTTTCTTCACCCTTGCTTGCGATCTGGCTACCGGGGATTTGGCCTTGACTGAAAGAGTGCGATCAGTTGCCCGTCAAGGGTGCTTTACGGTAGGCTGTTTTAGATACTAAGGACCTAATTTGTCTCTGAGACACAAAATGACCCCCAGGACTTTATCATTACCTCCTCAATACAGCTCTGCATAGTTCGATTGATTTGAAATTAAACGCTTTGGATACGAATTAATTGCTATTAGTGCTAGGATGTCGTATCAATGACCACGGCTACCACTGATTTACATACATAATTTATGGAAGCATTGAGCACTGAAGGTAATCTAGATTCTGTTCAGTTGGGATACTATGTTATTGAAGAATTGATTTATGATTGTAAGACAAATTAATTTTCTTTGTGTAGTTAATTATTTTCGTCTGGTTATACAGAATGTTTACAATCATCTCAATGCACGCACATAATTATTACGGGTATACTAATTATCACACGAACCCTTTGTAACACAATCGATTTAAAGATCTTTTCCGAAAATGACAAAAGCCTAGCACCGACATCAGTGCATGAAAATAAGTATCTATTATTGGTGTTAGAATAAACAGTTGCATTACTTTAAGGGTTGATTGTACCCATAATACTGAACAACTTTCCCTAAGAAATCTGTAGGAAATTCACACAAAAAAATTCAACTATTCATACAAACTTTTGATCAGCTGATTGCATTTAGTATGGGAAGTCCAACAAATTTTTTGCGAATTTCCTGTAGGTTTCTTATGGAAAGTTGTCCATTGTCATGGGTACAATCACCCCTTAAAGTAATGCAACTGTTTACCATAACACCCTGTAAATGAATTTGGTCGAAACGAGAAAAATGTGTGAAAATCGTAGCGCGTGGCGGGCCGTAGTCTCTACCTTCCTGCATTGGGCATGGCGTGAGCATAATATCTATTTATGTAACAATACATACATAATTATGTAGTATAGTATCACTATACGAGTAAATACCCCACAGAGAAAAAGATTTTAAGGAGCGCACAAAACGATTACGTAACACGCTCGCCCTTAGATTGACCACACTGAGCCAATTTGTCCACGGGCGAGGTGTAGGTGAACTCGGTAAAATACTACGCACATACCACTGCGCCTTCTTGTCTCTGTAGTAGGTATAAAGAAGTTAATTCATATCTTAAATGTAATCTAATTATCTATAGCTTGAACGCCAAGCAAGCAAACTCCAACAGATTACCGCCTTTATCAGAGATCAAAACTTACTTTGCACATCGAATTACCCCGCGGCGTCATTAGATAAATGGATTTGATAAGAATAGACTTAGCGCAAATTGAAAGTTAAGCCCTTCAATCCAACAAGTACTTTGTACTGGATTTAAACAGTAAAGTTGTCAACTGAATTAAATTTATAGGCTTCGACAATTAATCAGTCGGTTTCAATTAGTCTGTGGAAACAAGTGTGTAAACCATATTGAAATGGATTTAATTTCAATAGAAAACGCTACAGGGTCCAACATAATACAGATACAGATACAGATTTTTGCTGACAGTTTTTTAAGAGGATGATCTGACCATCAAACTGAACAACTTTCTCTATGGGACCAACATCGAAATCGCGAAAAAAAAATCAGCTGTCCCATTCATTTGGGTCGAGTAGGTTTGCAATTTTGTATGCAACAGCTGATTTTCTTTCGGGATTTCGATTTTGGTGCCATAGAGAAAGTTGTTCAGTTTGACGGTCTGAGCTTCCTCTGAGAAAAGTGTCAGCATATTAAGAAGGACCCGGTATATATTTTTAATCTGTGAATTTTGGAAAAAATATATTTTATAATTTATACACGATTGCTAACTAATAGCGTTCAATAATAATTGTAAAGACAACAGCAAAATAAACATTTTCTGTCTCATACGCATAGAACAAGGAATAATTGAGTTGATTATTTTATTAATAAAGGAAATAGTGGAATCGTGGTGTAGCGTGGAGTTATTGGGTGGTCTGTCTGTTGCCCCTCCCCGGCCTACAACGAAGCTCCTATTGTATGGTGGCTCAAAAATGTTTTTTCCGAAAACAACCCCTTTAGACATTGGCAAAATCAAAATCAAAATGGACGACCCAATTTTAAAATTATAATAGAAAGAAAATGTTTGAAAGGTTAGAATTAATGTTGCCTTGAAGAATGATTTATGTTTAGAGAAAAATCTAATAATACCTACGAATATGAAACGTAGGTATAAATAAAATTTCAGACGTAAAAGCTATCGATATTCATGGCACTTAACGGAGACTAAAATATTCCTTTCAAAAACCCGTGGAAGCAAAATTAATTTATGCCGATGAATTGGGCCCAAAAAATTCAATAAAAAATGTATCACATCATAATTGACTTTAAGAGCTTTTTGATCCACTAGAGCCTACCAATAAATTTAATTAGATTTAGTAAAAATAACAGACTTCGAAGGTGCC
Organism: Agonopterix subpropinquella; assembly: GCA_922987775.1. Classification (NCBI taxonomy): domain Eukaryota; kingdom Metazoa; phylum Arthropoda; class Insecta; order Lepidoptera; family Depressariidae; genus Agonopterix; species Agonopterix subpropinquella. Next base: position 7,214,372 of record OV277704.1, on the reverse strand, counting down.
GGAACAAAATCGCTGGCTTATAGAACAATGTGTTTTTTTACGCATATAATTTTTTTTGTATTTTTTGTAGCTGGCCAATCGAGACGCAAAAAAGACGCGTGAAGAGAAATCAGAGAATAAAGGAAGGTTTTACCCAACAATAGAATGGCATCGCAATGGTAGACATCTGCATCATGAAATTCGAGTAAGTAGGTAGAATTTAAATCTCACGCCAGCCATCGATTGATCGTTCAGTTATGATGCAAGATACGCAAGATACAATGTAAATAAAATGGAAAACCGAATTTGACCACCACAAACCAAGGAAAGATCCAGGACATGGCATTTTACATCGTAGAAAATATCCAAAAACGCATACTGCTATAGAAAACCAAAACAATGATTTCAAACTCACAAATTTCAAGAAGCGATACACTCCGTATAATATACGAAGCTCCTACAGTTCTTCCTACATCTGATACCTGCTGTCAGAACACTTCTGCCGAAGTTGTAAGAAAGAAAATGGCTTGAACCAGGAGACTTCGTATTTGGAACGAATAACTAAGCTGTAGGACCAAGGGCGGATCCAGGGGGGGGGCCCAGGGGGCCATGGCCCCCCCCACGGACCTCTGCGGATTGCATTGAATTTCGAGGCTGAGTAATGACGACACTTTACTAGGGCATAGATTGATTGAGCTCTGTCCATAACCAATTCGTAGAGCGGAGAAAATTTGAGCTCGCTTCGCTCGCTCTATGTGTCTGTTTTAATTATTGTACCTGTGCAGGTACAACAATTAAAACAAGGCTGTGGTCAGAAATCTTTAGGATTATACACATAATATAATCCTAAAGATTTAACGGCAAAACGGGGAACACGCCCCGGGCGGCAGGTTTAGGGGGCGCCAAAATCAAGATGGAAAAAAAATATTGCATCGACTTGAGAATTTTGCAAAAAAATATCGTGCTCGCTTCGCTCGCTCCTCGCTCGATTCGTCTATTGCAGTGACGAAATCTCGAGCTTGTTTCGCTCGCTCTTGGTTTAAGATCATATTGCAGTCATCCCATTATATTGCAGTGAAATCTCGAGCTCGCTTCGCTCGCTCTTGGTTTAAGATCTCATTGCAGTTATCTCATTATATTTCAGTGAAATATCGAGCTCGCTTCGCTCGCTCTTGCTTTTTTTTTGTTGTATTGAAATTACTTATCGCAGAATTCGATCATATTGCGAATTTCTGACTCGACCTAATCATATAGAAGTAAAATCTGGAGCTCGCTTCGCTCGCTCTTGCTTTTAGATCTTATTGCAGTCATCTCATTATATTTCAGTGAAATATCGAGCTCGCTTCGCTCGCTCTTGGTTTTTTTGTTGTATTGAAATTAACTATCGCAGAATTCGATCATATTGCGAATGTCTAACTCGACCTAATCATATTGCAGTAAAATATCTTTTTTGAGTGAAATATCGAGCTCACTTCGCTCGCTCTTGGTTTTTTTTGTTGTATTGAAATTACTATAATTTCTATAATTTATTTATTTCTTATCGCAGAATTCGATCATATTGCGAATTTCTGACTCAACCTTATCATATAGAAGAAAAATCTCGAGCTCGCTTCGCTCGCTCTTGGTTTTAGATCTTATTGCAGTCATCTCATTATATTTCAGTGAAATATCGAGCTCGCTTCGCTCGCTCTTGGTTTTTTTGTTGTATTGAAATTAACTATCGCAGAATTCGATCATATTGCGAATGTCTAACTCGACCTAATCATATTGCAGTAAAATATCTTTTTTTGAGTGAAATATCAAGCTCACTTCGCTCGCTCTTGGTTTTTTTTGTTGTATTTAAATTACTTATCGCAGAATTCGATCATATTGCGAATTTCTGACTCAACCTTATCATATAGAAGAAAAATCTCGAGCTCGCTTCGCTCGCTCTTGGTTTTAGATCTCATTGCAGTCATTTCATTATATTGCAGTGACGAAATCTGAGCTTGTTTCGCTAGCTCTTGGTTTTAGATCTCATTGCAGTCATCTCATTATATTGCAGTGACGAAATCTGAGCTTGTTTCGCTCGCTCTTGGTTTAAGATCGTATTGCAGTCATCCCATTATATTGCAGTGAAATCTCGAGCTCGCTCCACTCGCTCTTGCTTTTAGATCTTATTGCAGTCATCTCATTATATTTCAGTGAAATATCGAGCTCGCTTCGCTCGCTCTTGGTTTTTTTGTTGTATTGAAATTACATATCGCAGAATTCGATCATATTGCAAATTTCTGACTGGACCTAATCATATTGCAGTAAAATCTCGAGCTCGCTTCACTCGCTCTTGGTTTTAAATCTCATTGCAGTCATCTCATTATATTGCAGTGACGAAATCTGAGCTTGTTTCGCTCGCTCTTGGTTTAAGATTGTATTGCAGTCATCCCATTATATTGCAGTGAAATCTCGAGCTCGCTTCGCTCGCTCTTGCTTTTAGATGTTATTACAGTCATCTCATTATATTTCAGTGAAATATCGAGCTCGCTTCGCTTGCTCTTGGTTTTTTTGTTGTATTGAAATTACCTATCGCGGAATTCGATCATATTGCGAATTTCTGACTCTTTGATGATTAGTCATATTGCAGTAAAATCTCGAGCTCGCTTCGCTCGCTCTTTGTTTTAGATCTCATTGCAGTCATCTCATTATATTGCAGTGACGAAATCTGAGCTTGCTTCGCTCGCTCTCGGTTTAAGATCGTATTGCAGTCGTCTCATTATATTGCAGTGAAATCTCGAGCTCGCTTCGCTCGCTCTTGGTTTTTTTGTTGTATTAAAATTACCTATTGCAGAATTCGATCATATTGCAAATTTCTGACTCGACCTAATCATATTGCAGTAAAATCTCGAGCTCGCTTCGCTCGCTCTATGTTAATCGTTTTATTGCAACCACTCAACATGGACCTGGCCTCCCTAAGAAAAAATTATTACTACACTCTTGTAGAGGAAGCCCGGGCCCAGCGCCAATCTCATGTTTTTGCCCCGCCTCGGAAAAATCGTAGATCCGAGGCTGATTGTTTTAGTTTTCTATGTATGTATACAAGACGTCTCGGGTCTGTGTCTCTAACTTAATTTTTTTATATCTTAATACGTGGCCTGAGTCAGCCGAGGGCCCCCCCCACTATGAAATCCTGGATCCGCCCTTGTGTAGGACTGGAAAACTATTGCAAACAGGCAATCCTTTACACCCGGTCCCTCGGGCAAAGCCCGCGATTCCAAAGATCTAGCGGATTTTTACCCAGTTTTAACTCGAAGTTAGGCGGTTGCCACCTATCCTCCATTTGAATTGAGGATCGAGAAACTTTGCTCCCTTTCTTACATCCTTCTCCTTGCTTATACAGGGTGTAACAAAACACCCTAGTAATACTTAAGGGGGTGCTTCAGACCATCAAACTGAACAACTTTCACTATTGGGCCAACATCGAGAAAAAATAAAAAAAATCTGCTTTCCCATACAAAACTGCAGTACCGACTCGACTAAAATGTATGGGACAGCTGATTTTTTTATTTTTTTCTCGATGTTGGCCCCATAGTGAAAGTTGTTCAGTTTGATGTTCTGAAGCACCCCCTTAAGTATTACTAGGGTGTTTTGTTACACCCTGTAAGTATTTCGAGGCATGAATTGGCTAATTATGCTAGACAGAATTTGGAAACTGTTAGTCAAAATGTGAATTTCCTGAATATGCATTTCCGGGGTCCTCATATGCATCAGGATTTCTTCTTCAGCAATGCAGGTTTCCTTGCAATATTTCATCGAAAAGCGTGTTACAAATTGTACATAAGTACCTCATTAGAATTAAGCTTATTTAATTTTATAGTATTGGTACGATTCTGTTCAGCCTGACAACTCTACTATTTTTTAATTATAGGTAGTAATAGTAATATACACCTCAAGGTGAAAGACAAATTGAATCAAAATCCGCGTATACTTTTTACAGACAGGCTTAGGGGGACGCCCCGGATTTAGGCTTAGATTTAGTAACAATTGATAAAATATTGATTCATTGTTTCTCGCACTATTTATTAATTACTAGAACATCGCAATTGTTTTATTATAAAGATAAAGACATTGGCCTCGATTCGGACTGTGCCACGACTTAACTTAACTAAATTTATTCCTGTCACTTTCTAAAATAAGATTAAGAAAAGAGACAGAAAACCAACAGCTGACTTTAGTGCTGTCAAAGTGACGTTACACGCTCAAAATAAGATGCCATCATAGACGTGATGCCATCATAATGTACGCCATCTTATTTAAAGCGTTTTTGGGCGTTTAACGTCACTTTGACAGCACTAAAGTCAGCTGTTGGTTTTCTGTCTCTTTTCTTAATCTTATTTTAGAAAGTGACAGGAATAAATTTAGTTAAGTTAAGTCGTTGTACAGTCCGAATCGAGGCCATTGTTTTTGTTTGATTTCTTTCTTTCTTTAAGTATAAAAAGCCTCCTAACCGATCCCGGGATCATTATTAATTTATTTATTTATTACATTTATTCCATTACGGATCCCGAAAACAGATAAAACTAAAAATAAATAAATGTAATTGCGTATAGTAGAATTGCAAACCACGAACTTTCTAATAAACCTTTTCCTTTGCCATTTTAATAATTGGCATTGCATACTATTATTTAAATATTTCATTGGTATTCACTGGTGGCCTATGTTTCTATGAAAACCTGGCATTGTCCTCCTGAAGTTAAAAATAAATTTATAATGAATAGTAAGTCCCAGATATGAAAACAGAAATCCGTAACCGAACAAATCAGATACCGTTTCATTGAAACGCGATACAATGAAAAACAATTTTGTAGGATGATCTGCCTCGTGGGTGGAACAAGTAACTTAATGAAATATTGGTATTTTTATCACAACCTTTACTGAGGCTAATAAAACAGTGATGAAAGGAATAACAATTTTTATTTTGTTTGTATTATTGGGCGTCTGCTATAATTTCCTATTGTTAATATTTTCTTTTGATAGGCGTCCAATTTCGGGGTGGAATAATGAAGGTTCGTTTGACAAAGGTTTTAGCATTAGTTTTATGTTTTCATTTTGATTAGCATATTGTTTTACGTATTTGTGATTTTTTTTTCAGATTTTTTTTTTTCTCCATTTCGATGTTGGTCCCATTGAGAAAATAAGTTTAACGGTCTGATCAGCCCCTTAAAAATCATCGTAAAAGGCAAACATTGACGAAATCCTAACGCCGTGCCGTATTATTGATTATCTCATGGCCTACCGTCAGCCAACTCCACTAACATTACCTCTAGTTTAACTCTACATAAAGCCATGTCTGAGCATAACGACAAAGCAAAATGTATGGCACCGGACTTTGGCATAAATTCACGAGTCCATTACCATTTGATCTGGCAATTCGATTTTGAAAAGCTATTGTTGCACCGAAGAGAAACTCAGATGCAACGGGAACGGGCCATAATGTGAGAAAAGTTTGTTAAATCTTTCGAGAACAGTGTCTTTAAATCTGTCCTTCTTGATACTTTATTCAAGATAGCGTCCAGAAAATGCTACGTATATTTTCATACAGTTAATACTCCTATTGGTAGAATTGAGATATGTTTAGATCTTTGTTATTTATATAGAAAATTGTATACCCAATTAACTTATGTACAGTCGGCTGCAATAAGTTGTATACACTTTTGTTCTACGTCGTAGTACTAAAATGTATTTAACTTATTGCGGCCGACTGTAGGTTATACCGACTGCTCTAAAACGGTGAAGGAAAACATCGTGAGGAAACCTTCATACGCTGAAGAAGAAATTCCAATGCGTATGTGAAGTCGACCAATCCGCATTGGGCACATCCACCCTCCCTGCAGAACAACGTGTTAATGAATTAACGCAAAACTAGAAAGTAGTTTGTTTAGAATCGAGAGCAGAATCGAATTATCATGGTTTCAACATGGGTAATTTTTTTCTAAATATTAAATGTTTTTTTTTGTAAAATTTTAAATTTACTGAACCCGATGTCAACCCACCCCACGGGCACACCCACCCTACTTACTACCAAAACAAGATTATTAAAATGTATCCACGAGTACGTCAGCGCTTTCATTCATTGCTGAAATGATGAAAAATCATTTTTGCCTCAAAACTTAAAATGCGAATAACTTTAAATTTTAACTAGAAAAATAATGAAATTATTGTTTCATGAAATTATTGTTTCAATCTCATTATTTTGATATAAATCAGTTGGGGTGTATGAGGTTTTGCGTTAATTCATTAACACGTTGTATAGGCAGTGATAATGACGATGATGTAAACCCAATATCACACTCTGGATACTCGGGGAAGACCCCAATCACAGATGGGCTCGAACTGAAAATAGGAGGCTAGCATACATGTTATACTGAGTGATCGCGATCTACCACACCACTGCTTACTGTCTGCCACCTCCCTTACCATCGATATGAGGTCATAAATGGGGGAGAGGGGGCAGGGAGTATCCGTACTGTACGTACGGTGGTTCGAGTCCAGCTTGGAAACTCAAAATAGTTTTAGAATCTTATAAAATAGTAAAATTTTAACACCAGAAAAGAAATACTGATATGCTGAAAAAGATATTCGGATTTCAGACTTGTCATTTTCAAATCTAGAATATGCTCATGACTATACTATTCCCCGAGGGGGTAGCCAGAGATATTCTGAAACTTCAGAACATCCACGTTTCACTAGTAGTAGTCTGTCCAGTGTGACGGGGAGTGAGCCCGTCGCCAACTTGTAATGGACAGTAGGTACAATACATGCCTCGAAATTGAAGCATGCAGGATTCCTCACGGTGCCGGTGTTTTCCTTCACCGAAAAGCCAATGGTGTTACAAATCGAACATAAATTCCGAAAAAATCATTGGTACGAGTCGGCCTGGACGGCGATCGAACCATCGCCTCCTGCACGGCAGGCAAGGTTACTCGCCACTGGACCACCACGGTTTTTTTTTCGAATCTATTATCTTTTAAGCTTAAATTTATAACTACTGTATGACATATTTTCTAAACCATTTTTTTAACTTATACGACAACATGAAAATCTTAAAAGTATGCAATATACAAAATGTCCTCCGTCTTAAAGGCTCAAAACCTTACGCACACGTAACGCTGATTGGGCGTTTAGCCAAAATATTTAGTTTGAATGTACGTATAATGGCCAGCTAAAACCTCTGATGCTGACTATAGATTACGACAGCCATTGTGTATAGCGCATTGCGTCTTTACTTTACCCTTAGACTACTTATATCGGGACGCGTAACCACGTGTCATTCTACTAACAAACTTTCTGCCACTTTTTGCGGGGGGCGAGGTAACATGTTATCCGCAACTTTGGATTTTATTCCCTATGACTTTAGATTCTAATTTTGAATGTTCAAAATCATGAAAAGTAGTCTCGTGTAAACCCCAAACGTTCTAAGTTCGAAATTATTGTTTCGCAATAATAGGCTGTCTAGTTTAGTGATAAGTTATAAAATTGAATGTTGAATGTACATGATCATTGCTCTTATATCGTGGCAGAGGGGAAATGCTACCGCAAGGCCGGTCCGGATATAAGTAGTCTAAGACTTTACCCCACAATACGTACAGTAAACAGCTGACGTCAAAAATCAACACCCCGTTTTACCCCTTTAGGGGTAGATTTTCGGAAAATCTTTTCTTAGTGAATGTAGGTTATTGTAGGGGTACATGCTCTGTAGAATATACATTCCAAACTAAACGTTGATCAGCTGATTGTGTTTAGTATGGAAAATCTAAATGCTTTTTTTCGAATTTCCTATAGGTCTCTTTGGGAAAGATGTTCAGTATCATGGGTAAAATTACCCCTTAAAGTAATGCAACTGTTTACCCTAACACCCTGTATACGTTGTATTGGATCAATAAACTTAGTCCTATTTGGTATGTTTACTGTCAGTTATACATATATATTATGGCACAAGAGCTTGTAGATTTAAAGTATCAAATAGAAAAAATTAAAAAATTCTTTACTTCTGATCAAATTGAACTTTTAGTTCGAAGCATCTATCGGACAAGGACAAGATACTCAAATAAATAAAAGCGGCCAAGTGCGAGTCGGGCTACTCGCGCACCGAGGGTTCCGTACCACACCACTACAGAACACAACATTATTAACTTAGAAAAAAAAGTTTTTTGTCCGGGACCTCTAGCGCGAGACCGACTCACACTTGACCGGTTTTTAGTATTTGTTGTTATTCTGTAGAGTTTGCTCTATAATCACACCAAGTACGACGCTTGTATGTATTACCGTTTTTACGATAGAGCGTGAAGTCAAAACGTTGTTAAAAACTAGTTTCTTGTTGAGAACCCCCCTTAATTTTTAACTTTTTCAGCTATTATGGTTCAAAAGTTACAGCCCTAAATAGGTAGGACAGACGGACGGACGGACGGACGGACAGACGGACAGACGGACAGACGGACAGACGGACAGACGGACAGACGGACGGACGGACAGACGGACGGACGGACGGACGGACGGACGGACGGACGGACGGACGGACGGACGGACAACGTAGGCTTAGTAATAGGGTCCCGTTTTCACCCTTTGGGTACGGAACCCTAAAAAGGAAATTTTGCCAGTGGTTTTTCAAGATCAAACACATATTTCTATGCAAATATTTAACTGATAGACATTTTTTAAGTCACCTTGAACATTGCCATGAACCACACCCATGGTACAACACAACATTGAGTAAAACCGGCTTGAAACCATACAGCCAATGTAGGTAACTACTAACCAATTAAGATTACGCACAAATTACTAGATATGTAAATATACGGTATTGGTGAAGTGCTTACTTAAGTTATTAATATCCATTATCTTCAGCGGTAGATGTAAATGGCAAGCGAAAATCTACTCAATGGCTAAGTAATAACATTATCAATGTAATTTCAGTTCATTAGGCTTATATGATGCGATGTGAGATGATAAGTGGTACAGTAATATCATATTAAATATGTATGTATGTATTTATTATGTGTCAAGAGGGCTATCGGAGTCCAGTGGCGCCCTCGTCACATTAATAAAGATTTCTCAATAAAGAAAGCCTAAATTAAAAAAAGTGCTCAATTGACAAACTACAAAAGCCTTCAAGCTATTTTCATAGAATACTTTTATAGGTTTTTTAAAGGTTTTACACATTTTGAAAAAAAAAAAGAACAAAAAACGGCCGCTTTTGTTTTTATTCGAAACTGTCTAAAAGTGGAATGTTTAGAACCTATAAAAGTATTGTATAACAATGGCTTGAAGGCTTTTGTAGTTTGTCAATTGAGCACTTTTTTAATTTAGACTTTCTTTATTGAGAAATCTTTATTAATGTGATGAGGGCGCCACTGGACTCCGATAGCCCTCTTAACCACGAGCTTGAATTTTTTTCCGCTACGAGTAGCTGAAGTATCTAATAGGTATACAAGCATTTTCGGGTCGCGCCTATTGTTTGAAAAATACTGCATTAGACCAAGACGATCAAACTAAACAACTTTTACCATGGAGCCAATACTGAAATCATGAAAAAAGCTATTCCATACAAAACTGAAATATCTACTCGACAAAAACGTATTCACACCTTTCTGTATCACCCATATAGATTCTTAAATAGCCGTAGTGATACAGCTTTTTCTTCCAATGGCTATGTGCACGACACTAGCGCCACACTAGCGCGGCGTACTGACAGAACTTTTTCGGGCAGCCGTGAATTATTTACACTATTATAGTACTGTAAAAGTCTGTGTTTGTTCGAGGATTCTGCCAAAACTACTGGACCGAATATGATAAAACTTTTTATATTTAAAAGCTTATTATTAGTCTTAAAAGGTAGCTTATATTTTATTCCGGTACGATGACGGGAGCGGATGCGGACGAAGCCACGGACAAAATCTAATTTGTATCAGTTTTAACACCTTTGGGGGGTTAAAATGCGACAAGCCTTTTTTAAGTGAGCATCTAGATGCCAATAGAAACTTCCATGCCAAATTTTAAGTTTGTAGTATTGACAGTTTTGGAGATTTCGTGTTAAGTTTGTGTGCTGATTTTCATAGATTCAAGCAAATCTGACACAGCTTCGCCGTCAGTAGTACAAATTTCTGCCACGGCGTGCGCTGCGATCGACTTGACAGTTCCCAACACCCACTTCGCACATAGCCAATTATAAATTATCATTGAAGCAGAGAGCAAAAGCTAGTAATTTATTAATAAATGCTTATCTCGGATCAATATTGAACTAGACACCTACGTCAGCGACAGTATTGAACTCAATACGACTGTAATACACTTATCAGTGTCTGTTGTAATTGCAATTAATTATCATTTATGTCTGGTACGCCAGTCCTTGTCAAGGACATATTATAATAGCTAAGCGAATTGTATACAGGGTGTAAAAAACACCCTAGTAATACTTAAGGGGGTGCTTCAGACCATCAAACTGAACAACTTTCACTATGGAACCAACTTCGAAATCGCAAAATAAAAATCAGCTGTTATACAAAACTGCAATACCGGCTCGACTCAAAAGTATGGGACAGCTGTTTTTTTTTAATTTTTTCTCGATGTTGGCTCCATAGTGAAAGTTGTTCTGTTTGATGGTCTGAAGCACCTCCTTGAGTATTACTAGGGTGTTTTGTTACCCCCTGTATAGGATCCTTCATAATATGCTGACACTTTCTTAAGGGGATGATCGGACCGTTAAACTGAACAACTTTATCTCTTGCTCCAACATCGGAATCGCGAAAAAAATCTGCTGTTCCATAGAAAACTGCAAACCTACTCGATCCAAATGTATCGTACAGCAGATTTTTGTTTCGCGATTTATATGTTAATCCCATAGAGAAAGTTGTTCAGTTTGATGGTCTGGTTGCGAAAAAACTGTCAGCATATTAGAAGGACCCTGTATAACAACATCGCAACGCCTGGGGATGAACGCGTTGAGAATCTTAATTATACAAAATAACAATAATAAACATGATATATTTTTAGTCAGTGCTGAAATTTTAACCACGGCCACGTCAAACTAAACAACTTTCACCATGAAGCCAAACTCGAAATCGCGAAAATAATCATAAATACTTGAGTCGGGTACTGCAGTTTTTTATGGAACAACCGATTTTTACCGATTTCGAAGTTGGCACCATAGTGAAAGTTGTTAATTTTTCCGGATTAAAAAATTTTCTGACATTATAGTGAGTTGTGCTTAACACTCATATAAATGCCGATGACAAGTTAGAACCTGAAAACTTAAATAATCAATAAAAAAATCGATAAAGAGAATTCAGAGTCACTTTGCAAGTTTTGCCGCGAACGCTTGTGTTTCTCGCGCTATTCGCGTTTTTGCTTACCACGAGGCTGTCAATCTTTTCTCATTTGTGTTTTTGAACAAAACACTCCCTAAGATTATGATAGATACTCCCCATACAAACTACTTGACACTGGCGGAAATGTCGTGCGAATGCACAAGCAAATTTATAAATTAGGTACTGAAAATTCAAAAAACTGACAGACTTTCAGTATGATAGGTACCATGGATGAAAAAAGCAATAAACTATAAATCCCAGAAGATGCGTAAAAAAGTTTTTAGATCAGTTTATTATCACTTCGCTTCCGAAATATTAAAATTTAATACCGTGACAAACACATTTAACTTTAAGGGTCGCCCAAATTCAGGCACAATTTAATTTTCTCAGTCGGTTATAAAGTGCCGTGAAATATTTTTATGGGATGATTCGAAGTAATTATCGCACCATTTTTGGGACACAAGCCATGCCATCTAAGCTGGGTCGCTGTTTACAAAAAAGGGGATTAAATTTAAGCACGCCCTTTGGTGTTACAGCTTTATAAACCAGGAAATCGTAAATTTTTATTAAGAATACGGTATTAAGATTTATCGTTTTCATCAAGATGTTACCCAATTCTTGCTATCAATGTATATTATGTTATGATTTATTATGAGTATGACTGCTGTTTCTGCATTTAGAACAAACCTGATTATCGGGTTTATCAATGCTTTTAGTTCCTAAGATGTTTATTTATGTATTTATTAAATAAATTAAAAATAAAATTATTGCGTATTTTTTTCGTCAATGTTTCGAAATAAGTATACACAAACATTATGAAGTAGGTATTTTTTTATTTATGGAATAAGCTGGACAGATTTCTACCATTCCGGAATATAATAAAATTTGTGTCTCATAAATGTAATAAATAACAGATGAATTAATCGTAAAAACTTGGCAACAATTATTTTTTTAGCAAGAATACCAAAATCGTTATTGTCATCAAGATTTGAAACTAAAAATAAAATAGGATGAATTTAGATCGATTTTGTAGCGTGATGAAAGAAAAGTAATCAGAGATATCTCGGATAGGGTTAACATCTTTTATTGCTTGCTATGGCTGCGGCTAAATAAAGAAGGAGCAATATTTTTCTTTAAAAGATTTTTTCTTTTAATACTTTGTGCCGACCGATAGTGCCTACAAAGGTTGGAAGTAGGAACAGAAATGCAAAACACTGCAATACTCAAATGTATGGAACGGCTGTTTTTCTCTAGAGATTTCGATACTGGTTTCATAGTTAAAGTTGTGTACCTTTATTTTACACTCTTTATAAACAAATGTTAAGAGGGCTGTCGGAGTCCAGTGGCGCCCTCGTCACAATAATAAAGATTTCTCAATAAAGAAAGCCTAAATTAAAAAAGTGCTCAACACATAAACTACAAAAGCCTTCCCAAGCAAGCCCAATGGCTTGAAGGCTTTTGTAGTTTATCTGTTTATTGTATAACAATTTATACAATACTTTTATAGGTTCTAAACATTCCACTCTTAGATAATTTGGAATAAAAACAAAAGCGGCCGTTTTTTTTCTTTTTTTTTAATTTGTATGTTTAGACCTTTAAAAAACCTATAAAAGTATTCTATAAAAATTCCTTGAAGGGTTTTGTAGTTTATCTGTTGAGCACTTTTTTAATTTAGGCTTTCTTTTTTGAGAAATCTTTATTATTGTGGCAAGGAGGTCACTGGACTCCGATAGCCCTCTTAACTTTTAACCAAAAAAAGACTGGAGTATTTGATAAAAACTATACCAGGTATTAACCATAACAAAAACCTGTTATGATATTGCTTCCCGGAAATGTGTTTTATAGTCTGTATTACCGGCGTGATCTCATTTCGACGGTAACGCCATCTAGGTCGCCAGCTGGTCTCTATCGATGCTGTTCTGTTCTCACATTAAGTATGGTTCAAGTCATAGGAAGATTACGAAAAAACCAACAGATGTGAATACCGTGGGGTGATCGACTTTGAATATCACCAACCCAGAGCGTCTAGCATGATTTCTCTACACGCGCGCGACTCGGCTTTTTTCCATACTACAAGTTGCGGTAAGCGCGGCTTGCGCTCTCCGAAAAGCGCGGGAACAGGCCCTGTACCCGGACTTTCGATGTTCGATATATCGCCACTGTTTCGGTCCACACTTCATTGTAATAGAGTTGACATTGGAACGAAAACATTCACGCAATTGCGAAGTTCGAATGTTCGGGTAGAGGCCCAGGTTATTTTGTATGCAGCGAAGGCGAGTCGCGCGCGTGTAGAGAAATCATACTAGACATGCAGAGGGATTTTGAGGCTACTTAGTCCAATCATTTTCTGGCATCATCAAATTATTTAATTAAATTCAATACATTAATTTCGGAAAACAAGTTCCATAAAATTTTGATTAGTAATTACATAATGTATATCTTAGACCCGATGTTAGTAAGATGCAATGCATTCAACGTATGGCATTTTAAATCACTGCTCGCCCAACCCATTATCTATAGCGGCTTATAATAGCGGATTCCCAATATATTCAGGAGGGTAAATAATATGAGAGTGCATTCTATTATGTTTAGCACGTTAAAAACAAGATGAACTTATTTATATTCTTTTGAAGTAATCGGAATCCACTAGGTATGAGCATAATCATCAAATACTTTGCTGTATACAACGTGTTAATGAATTAACGCAAAACCTCATACACCCCAACTGATTTATAACAAAATAATTAGATTGAAACAATAATTTCATTATTTTGTTAGTTAAAATTGAAAGTTATTCGCATTTTAAGTTTTGAGGCAAAAATGATTTGTTATCATTTCAGCACGAAAAGAAAGCGCTAACGTACTCATGGATACATTTTTATAATCTTGTATTGGTAGTAAGTAGGGTGCGTGCCTGTGCGGTGGGTTGACATCGGGTTCCGAAAATTTTAAATTTTGCAAACAAAATTATTTAATATTTAAAAAAAATTACCCATATTGAAACCATGATAATTCGATTCAGCTCTCGATTCTAAACAAACTACTTTCTAGTTTTGCGTTAATTCATTAACACGTTGTATATTTTCACAAGAGGTATGTAAAGATCGTAGTAAGTGGCGCGCCCTGGTCTCTGCCTACCCCACTGGGAAAGAGGCGTGACGTTATAGATAGATAGATAGATAGATATTTTCACAAATTCACTTCGATAAATTAGAGACAACTTATGTAGGAGACAACCCATAAAATCGGGTCAAAGAAAATCAGTTCTTTTATTGAAGTTTCCTAGGCTGATTAATTTCACAATAGTTTTTAAGGATGGATAAAAAGCAGAAACAATCTTAAATTAAAATAAAACAAAATAAGGTCACTTTCAAAAGTTCTAAAGACCAATAATTTAAACGATGGAAAAAGAGGCAATTTCTTCTAACTTGTCCCACGCCTCCAATCGGACGAGATTAAAAGATATTACAAAGCCCTCTGAGCATTTTGTCCTGAGATTGCAGAGTAATGGCACTTTCTAGTAATTCCTAACGATTAATTTAACTACGGAAAGTTCAGCCGTGTAATACTTGTATTGCCTTCATGTTTTTGTTATCTTCGTTCAAAAGATTGCTGCTTTTATTGAGGAACTAGGAGATTCTTCATGCATTACGATTAGAAACGCCGCACTGAAAAAAATGAATCAGTCTGGCCATACAAAGAGGCAACGCTGCCCCAGCCTCCTGGGCACCCTGCCACCAAGCGGCGGCAATTTAGAAGATATTTTTTATTTATAGTAAGGTATAAGTTTTGTTTTTAATTCTTTTATTTTTCTTTAGGTTTAGGGTTATATTTGTATATGTATATATTCTGTTGTAAATAAACGTTTAAATTATTAAAAAATGATCAACCAAACTAGTGTATAAATAGCAAAACGTGTTGCTATTTATAGCGAAATTTTGTTTATACAAAACAGTTGGGAAGTTACTCAGTTTGGTTATACAGGGTGAAATTGGCATCCTTTTAAACTAAGAGTCTACCCATCAAACTGAACAACTTTTACTATTGGAGCAAACCGATCGGAGCAACTAAAAACTCAGCTGTCCCATACTAAACTCCAAAGCCTACTCGACTCAAATGTATGCAACAGCAGATTTTTTTTTTTGCTCCGATCGGTTTGCTCTCATAGTAAAAGTTGTTCAGTTTGATGGGTAGACTCTTAGTTTATAAGGATACCAATGATATCAATTTCACCCTTTATACAACGTGTTAATGAATTAGCGCAAAACCTCATACACCCCAACTGATTTATAACAAAATAATTAGATTGCAAAAATAATTTCAATATTTTGATAGTTTAAATTTAAAGTTATTCGCATTTTAAGTTTTGAGGCAAAAATGATTTGTTATCATTTCAGCACTAAAAGAAAGCGCTAACGTACTGATTGATACATTTTTATTATCTTGTTTTGGTAGTAAGTAGGGTGAGTGTGCCCGTGCGGTGGGTTGTCATCGGGTTCAGTATATTTTAAATTTTGCAAAAAAATTATTTAATATTTTGAAAAAAATTACCAATGTTGAAACCATGATAATTCGATTCTGCTCTCGATTCTAAACAAACTACTTTCTAGTTTTGCGTTAATTCATTAACACGTTGTATAACACTAGTTTGGTTGATAAATTTTTCAGTGCGTGTGGTCTGAATAAAGACAATTTTTTTACCCTAATACAGGGTCCTTCTTATTATGTTGACTCTTTTTTAAGGGGATGATAAGACTATGGAGGTGCTACTTGGGAATGTTCCTCCATTGAAAAGGGAAGTACTTCCGCCAGGCTAGGTGTGATGCCTGGGGACCGGCCGTGGTCCAACAGTTCTTAGTTGGACCTTGTATATATATCGAATCTCTGTGATTATTTCTCTTGCGCGATTTATGTCTTGCATTCGATTGTGAACCTTATTTGTAGTAGGTTACGAGTTACGTATTTACGATGAACGTTGTCTTTGTATGGAGCATATTTCTGAGAGCGGCGGTGTCGCCATCTGTTGGCATCTTTGCTTATAACTTGTGGGTGCTGGAGATCTGTAGTAGTTCACTAGTTCCCCACAAGACCGTCAAACTGAACAACTTTTTAAATAGCAGTAATATCTATGTCGGGAAAAAAAAATTGCTGCTCCATACTAAACTGTAAACCTACTCGAGCTAAATGTATGGGACAGCTGATAATGTTTGGTCCCATAAAGAAAGTTGTTCAGTTTGATGGTCTGATCATCCACTTGGTAGTTTTTGTAAAATTTCTAAACAGGTGTGAGTTTATTTTTCTAAGTAATACTTTAAATGAGCTATTCTTGTATAAATGTACAAATATTTATAACGTATATTTATTTGTTTTGTTTGTTTGTTTCCAAGTTAATAATAGTTTTTATCCTTGAGAAAATCCATATCCTCGGGCTTTCATGTATTGACAGCCAGGTAGCATGTACACTTCAGCCAACTGATATCTCAATAATTACCTATAGCTATTAGATCGCGTTGGAATGAAATGAGATGACTTTTTTATTTTGTGTGATAGCGTATTTTCTAAATCTCGTGAGATGCCGAACAAGGTTCAATCGCCCAAGTACTGTAGGTACTTATTACGTACGATTAGAAATGCATACGACGCATTAATCGATCCGAAATCGTAACTTGTTGACATTAATCCTATACGAAATGTCAATTTTATAAATGAATATTTATACAAAAATTATAATTCGTTAAAGCGTGAACATTTTTCGATTACATTTTTATTTATTTGGGTCAAAATAATAAAACTCCAACATGTCTAATCCGGGTTTAAAAATGTTTGATCGAAATCGGACTGATTGACAACGAACGAAACGAGTTTCTAACTTTTCTAACTGGGACACGTTATACATTTTTAAATATTGACTGACAGCCAAATAGGTCAATAGCATAAAAAATCCCGCGTACAACAAAATCAAAAATATTCATCTACAAAAAATGTTGTAGCTCTACCATTGATTAACAAAACGTTTTCGACCGTTATTTTTTCTACATAATGTTCATCCGTTTTGAAATTTTTTTCGGGTTTCAGACGTTTTGAATAGGAAAATTATTCAGTGACCGCATCTTAATCTTACTCATACAATACATAATAGGTAAGTACATTCTTTCCTTTCGTCTTTTCAGTGGAACTCATCATAAGTTGGGACCGTGGTTAAAATTCCATACAGGTATGAATGAATGAATGAATGAAATATACTTTTATTTACACCAAACACAGATACAGCATAGGAATAAAAAACGATAATGGTACAAATAAGGCGGTATATCAGGTATATCATACGGCATGAAAAACAAGTAGGTAGGTTACTTACATAATTAAGAATAATACATGAAACAAATCGATTACATACTCAATACCACAATCCACACCTATGAAACGCAAACAAGTTAAGAAGCATGAAGGTAGACAGATTAAATACCTGCAGTTCTTCCATTGACGTAGAATACTATGGACGCCGGGTCTAGTACAGTCAAGAGCACATCAAGCTTTACGCATGCAGTTCGATTGTAACGCTTATGGCGCACTAAATAAGAACGGTACAAAGTCCAAAGTGTCAAGCTTGACGTGCTCTTGACTGTACAAAATTCTCGAAAAAAGTGTCCGAGACTAAACTACACAAATCTAATTACCTACATGTAGTAATATAAACCAACTAAAAACATTGAAAATGCTGAAATTCTTTTCCATCCCACTCCCCCATGGAGCACGCCGCGCGCCCGCGCGTGCACGTAGTTGGCTGATCAAACGAAGACTGTCGCGTAATTTATTCTCTTTTTTTATTACGTTTTAGTATACTATTTCGGTACGGACACTTTTAAGCGCGGACCCTACGTCCAGTAGTTGGTAAGTCAATGAGTTCTTCAGTGGAAATATCTATGATCGGTAGCACAGGATGCGTGATTATTACGGCAGTTGTACCTAACTCTGCGCGATATCGGTATTTTAAATTATTATAAACGCAGTAAAACCCCGTTAAACTGTTTAAATGCTAGTCCTAAAATTACCTACTTACATAATTATGAATAATACACGAAACAAATCGATTACATACTCAATACCACAATCAATACTATGAAATGCAAACAAGTTAAGAAGCATGAAGGTAGACAGATTAAATACCTACAGTTCTTCCATTGAAGTAGAATACTGTGGACGCCGGGTCTAGTACAGTCAAGAGCACATCAAGCTTTACACTTGCAGTTCGATTATAATTATAACGCTTATGGCGCACTAAATAAGAACGGTACAAAGTCCAAAGTGTCAAGCTTGACGTGCTCTTGACTGTACAACATTCTCGAAAAAAGTGTCCGAGACTAAACTACACAAATCTAATTACCTACATGTAGTAATATAAACCACTAAAAACATTGAAAATGCTGATATTCTTTTGCATCCCACTCCCCCATGGAGCACGCCGCGCGCCCGCGCGTGCACGTAGTTGGCTGATCAAACGAAGACTGTCGCGTAATTTATTCTCTTTTTTTATTACGTTTTAGTATACTATTTCGGTACGGACACTTTTAAGCGCGGAACCTACGTCCAGTAGTTGGTAAGTCAATGAGTTCTTCAGTGGAAATATCTATGATCGGTAGCACAGGATGCGTGATTACGGCAGTTGTACCTAACTCTGCGCGATATCGGTATTTTAAATTATTATAAACGCAGTAAAAACCCGTTAAACTGTTTAATTTTAGGACTAGCATAGCATTATGCTCGGGATTATATTCCCAAAAAGGGTAGTTAGAGGCGAAAACTCAGAACATCCCCATTTCATTAGAACCTAGTAGGTAGGTACAGAAACTTTCTACACTTATATAGTTTATAATGGACAGGGGATACAATACAGGCCTCAAAATTGAAGCATGAAGGTTTCCTCGCTTAGACTACTTATTATAAGGACCGGCCTTGCGGTAGCATTTCCCCTCTGCCACGGTATAAGATCAATGATCATATACATTCAACATTCAAATTTATAACTTATCACTAAACTAGACAGCCTATTATTGCGAAACAATAATTTCGAACTTAGAATGTTTGGGGATTACACGAGACTACTTTTCATGGTTTGAACATTCAAAATTAGAATCTAAAGTTATAGGGAATAAAATCCAAAGTTGCGGATAATATGTTACCTCGCCCCCCGCAAAAAGTGGCAGAATGTTTGTTAGTAGAATGACACGTGGTTACGCGTCCCTATATAAGTAGTCTAAGTTTCCTCGCCATATTTTCTTTCACCGAAAAGTCAGTGGTGTAACAAATCGTAAATAAATTACGAAAAACTGATTGGTACTGTTTGGATGCAGATGTACAATTTTTCTATAGGTTCCAGGGGGAAAGTTCTTCAGCATCATGAATCTGTATTATACAGGGTCTATGTCTGCATATGCTGATAGATTTTTAAGGAGGTAATCAGACCATGAAACTCAAAAACTGTCTTTCCGGAAATAACTAGTCCCCTTCATCATCCCCTTAAGAAAGTCAGCATATTAAGAAAGACCTTATACAATTTTTGTTCAACGGTTATGTTATGATCTTAAGTCGCTTTTGATCGAGAACTATCAAATCTAATAAACAGGAGCTGGAACGTTGGGCATATGAATGCCTATACAACGTATTAATGAATTAACGTAAAACTAGAAAGTAGTTTGTTTAAAATCGAGAGCAGAATCGAATTATCATGGTTTCAACATAGGTAATTTTTTTCAAAATATTAAATAATTTGTTTGTAAAATTCACTGAACCCGCTGTCAACCTACCGGACGGGCACACTCACCATACTTACTACCAAAACAAGATTATTAAAATGTATCCATGAGTACGCTAGCGCTTTCATTCATTGCTGAAATGATAATACATCATTTTTGGGTCAAAACTTAAAATGCGCATAACTTTTAATTTTAACTAATCAAAATAATGAAATTATTGTTAAAATCTAATTATTTTGTTATAAAACAGTTGAAGTATATGAGGTTTTGCGTTAATTCATTAACACGTTGTATATGAAAGACCCTATAAAATTTTCGTTTAACGGTTATGTTATGATATTAGTTGTCGCTTTCGATAGAGAACTATCAAATCTAATAAACAGGCGCTGGAACGTTGGGCATATGAATAACTAATAGAAGTAGCACATTGTCTGATAGCACCACCTTCTAATCTCGAACAATGTTGATCTTCGCTTTGCTTGTCTAGTAAAGTAACTCTGGCAGTAGGTACTTTAAGTAGTAACTTGCTACAAAATATCTAAATGTAAACACAAGACTTTAACAAGCCTGTAAACCACGCAAGATTCATGTTTATAAGCAAACATAAACTCCTTGCAGCAATCTGCATATTTTATTCGTTTACCCAAGAGAGGTAAAGTTTTCTGACAAGTGAGACGTATAACATAAGAGTATGTGAAGTACCTCAATAAGACGGCTTGCAAGCAAATAACGTAGATACTGGATTTTATTAAAACCGTGTCTTGAATATTTGAAGCTATCGACATTTTTAGCGTACATTTCGGACGGAATTTATTTAACAAACAAGGAATACGGTGAGGTGATTACCGCCGAGTATCGTTTCAATAAAATATAAAATGTTTAAAAGCTTTTGATTTTTCTTTAATCTATTTTAATGTGGAATACATTTTTCGCTCATTATTTTTGTTGAGTAATTTTTGATGGTTTAAGAATTTTGTTTGATATAAAATTACATTTACAAGAAAAATTCTTTGAGGTTTTGGTGTAAAACTTTAATAAATATCCGAAAAGGTTAAAATTAACAAGACGCAAAAAGAGCCTGTATAATTTTACGAAAACACTACGAATGTTTGCCACCGGATCCCATTTCATACTTGAAACGGAATATAAATTGAGCGAACCCCTTTTCAAAAGCAAACTATAGGACGAATGCTTGTGGCAGAATCGAGAACCGTTGATTTATGTATGAGAAACAAGAATCTGTATCATTTATAAACGATCTAACAAAATCTACTGAAAAGCCTTTTCAGTATATCGAGTATACTTTCATTTGAACCAACTTCTCTACGCTTTAAGGTTTTGAGTTAAGGGAAACTTTATTCTGTCTATCTTCTTCTTTGGGTTTCTTGGGTTGGTTGAAAATGACGTCAAAAAGCTATCTAATATGATATTATTTTGAATAAAAATTTTTGAATTGAATTGAATTGGCAGACAGCTTCTGCATATGCAGAGCTGAGAGAGAATATCTCGTCAAACGAAATAGTTTTTCGCCGCTGGCTGGAACTATCTATATAACGTGTTAATGAATTAACGCAAAACCTCATACACCCCAACTGATTTATAGCAAAATAATTACTTTGAAACAATAATTTCATTATTTTGATACTTAAAATTTAAAGTTATTCGCATTTTAAGTTTTGAGGCAAAAATGATTTGTTATCATTTCAGCAATGAATGAAAGCGCTAACTGCTCATGAATACATTTTAATAATCTTGTTTCGGTAATAAGTAGGGTGAGTGGGCCCGTGCGGTGGGTTGACATCGGGTTCAGTAAATTTAAAATTTTAGAAACAAATAAATTAATATTTTGAAAAAAATTACCTATGTTAATTCAATTCTGCTCTCGATTATAAACAAACTACTTTCTAGTTTAGACTAATGACTTTAGTTCTAATGACGGGAGGCCAATTTAGAGTGTGCATTTTTTTTTTTTTTTTTTTTTTCCTGTAATTTCTTGTGACGAAGCTTGACGTGGATTTTTTTTGACTGTACTCCTTTGGACGAGGCATGTTGCCTAATTTAAAATAGATTGTTTGGAATTTTTTTGTAATTTGATTATTGTAATTTGTGACATTGTTACGTAATAAATAAATGTATTTCTTTCTAGTTTTGCGTTAATTCATTAACACGTTGTATAAGTATAAGAGTTTAAAAAAATCAATTTCTATTTCGAAACTAATTGCTTAAAACTAAGACCGAACGTAACCGCGAATTTCTACGCTCAGACTATCTCTGAACACGTGCATATGAAAATTTCATATAAGTACACAGATCCTCTGATTTATTGATGAGCCGATTGCGATGCAACACCACCTACTTTTAGGTCTGCGTTGATGCCGATTTTGTTCTGCCGATTGCGGTTGTAATTTTTGACTTACACCCTTAGGTTTTGACTCACAAAGTCAATAGTTCGGGACATGTCTAAAATATCATTTAGACTTACATACATACATACATATGCTCACGCCTATGTCCCACTACTGGGGTAGGCAGAGACAACAGATCGCCACATGCTACGATTCTGACACACATCTCTCGCCTCCTCAACATCCATAAGTCTCTTCATACAAGCTCGTCGGTTCCGGGTACATTTTATTTGGCCCTTCTTCAGTACGCATCCGATTTGGTCAGCGTACGTGCGCCTAGGGCGACCCCTTTCAACCAATCAATTTAGACTTGATGTCTTGAATTGTAATAGATCAAATAGTACGAGAGCTTACCCATTCAATAGTGTCGTATCTTTTCACAATTATCGATTTCATGTTAATAAAGTTAATAACTAACTATTAAAAAGTCTATATACAATCGAGCAGTATGATAAGATTCACAAAGATCCTATTAAACACTTTATCATTATCACTTTATCATTATGAAGCTGTTAGAGAAATTTTCAATTTCCCTTCCAAATAACTTTACTGCTTTTCATCAGCGGCGCCAAACCCTAAAAGAGTTATGACGAAACTAAAGTGTTCATCGCAAACAAGCGTCTAGATTGAAAGCACCAATATGGCTTCTCAGCGTCACGCGCGCAGAATTTCATATAACAAAGAGGGGGAGGACGTAATGAGACACCCATTTGTCTTCTTTAAGGTTTCACCAAAATATTCTTTAAGAACGAAATCTTTTCTCATTACGGTAGCTTGAAGCGACGGTTAAAATACGGTTTGGAACTACACTGAAAATGTTTAAAGGCATTTTCAATTAATTACAACGACGAAGATGAAAAAGCTTGCATACGGATAATAATATCTTGTGTGTTGCCATTGAGGAAGCTTTAGATGAATGTGATTTTGAAGCCTGCATAGCATAGTTCAATACAACAATGGATTCAGGATGCTGTTGGGGCTGCCCCGATTTTGTGGAGCCTCAGAGATGTTTGCTAAGGCACAGGTGGACTGCACACAGCCCTTAATTCGCAAAAAGGCAGCATCTCTGTTGCGCCGGGTCCGGAGTAGTGGCAATAGCATCCTGAAGGCCATTGCTGATAGTAACCAGTGCCCATTGCTGCGACACATGTCCCAAATCACAAGTTCCGTTTTTGTAATTGTTTACTAACCATAGATTTCATAAGTCTTGTTGCTACTAACACATTGGATCTCTGTTTTTCCTTAATAAAAAGTTTTTATTTTATTTTTATTTTTTTTATTTATAGCGGATTCGATTTTTTTAAGTCCAAAGATTTTATTTGTTTTTCCTTTAGCAATAAAGTGATCAATTACATAGTATCATGGTTCTTCGGTATTTATTACTTTTATTTTGTTTATTTGATAGTAAAATTATCGTTGATCATTATTGTGTACATTTTTGACGTTCGTTGTTGTATTGGATTGGCTTTGACGACCCGGTTGGTGTAATGGTTGCCACGCCGGACTGCCAAACCAGGGTCCTAGGTTCGAATCCCGGTTCGGTCATGGATGTTTGTATGTTTGTGCCGTTGTTGTATGGTTTCCATAATAAACAGCCTATAAATAGTGCTTTCTTGGGATCATTACAATGTATGTGCCTGTGAGCGTTATTTATTATTTTTATTTTTTATTGGATCGTTGGTCTTGGAGTAAATTCGAAGTTAAATAACGCCGGCCAGTGGCTGTCTTTTTGGAATTTCATCTCCAGTGCCTTCGTGCTTTGAAAGACACATCTTGGTCCTGGATAGTGCCACTGCACCATGCCAGCCATGCCATGCTGCCTGCTGCCTGTGCCATTTTTAACGGATAATATTGAAGTCATCGAGCGGAATTATATTGGCTTATTGATTTCGCTCTTCGCTCTGGTCTGGACCTGGTGGAACTGGTGGAGTCAGGGCTGCCACCTCAAAAAATCGTTTGGGAGCTAAAACTTTGAAAAAAGCGCTACATCCCAATATTTTCGCGAATCAAAAAAGCGCTAGATTGGGCGCTAAATTCTTATTCCATAAAGAGTCCTTAAAAGTTCTCTAAATAGTCTTATCAGTCTTTCCGAATCTCAGTCAATAAATTCATAATGTCCCGTGTAAAATTTATGATAGCACTTCTGATAAGCGTTCGTAGGTATTTCAATCTCCCAAACACTTCACACTCTATGGACATGTTTTGAATACAAAATGCTATCAATATCTTTCAAATTTCAACCAAAAAACACAAAATATAAGCCTATTCAATCACAAATAGTATAGTTTAATAAAAGTGAAAAAAGCGCTAGATTCTCCGCTAGGCGCTAAATTCTTAGATACGGCGCTAAACATACCAAAAAAGCGACAGATCTAGCGCCGAAAGCGCTAAGGTGGCAGCACTGGTGGAGTACGGATCAATCTTTGACACGGTCTCATTTTCAATTATTACAAAGCCCAAATTATTATAGAGTCCGTGCAATGGATAGTTATAATAGGCTAGGTCAGAACCTCCCAACCAGTGGGGCGCGCCCCCCTTGGGGGGCGTAGTGATACCGTAGGGGGTGCACAAAGCGTTTGCATTTTGAAAAGAAAAATCCAGTTAACGACGTAAATTCTACTCATTATATCATTTTATTAATTCACTCATTCATTCAGTTACTAATTCACCCAGCAGGTTTCAGATAGCACCGTTCCACCCGCGCTTGTCATAAAAATTTCGATAAGGGGGGCATGAAATATCTAATAACAGGGGAAGGCGTGACTCAAAAAAGGTTGAGAAACCCTGGGCTAGGTGATGACAAATGTGTCCAACATAATGAATAATTGTTATTGGTAATTGGTGTTTGGCACCACTAGCAATATCGGTCATAATATTATGTTACTTATTTATTAAGATTTTTTCAGTTTAATAGAGTTAAGACAATCTCCTATTCAATTACTTTGGCCTATACAAGAACAAGTTGTTCATTATTTATTCTGCTTCAGCGTCCTTTAAGTACTATACAAGTATATAAACCCAATTGTCTAGCCTTTTGGACCATTCGACCCAACAAACAATTGAATTTATTCGAATTGATTTTGTCTTAACTTTGGGCTCACGTAGCCCAATAAATTAGATTCTCAATCTAGGATGTTAAGACGAATCACCAGACCCACAAACCCATAGCAGATGATTCAATTTTCCTATTCGTAAATGTTCGGAATATCAATGTAACCTTATTACTTAGTTCCTACTTACTAGAAAATAATACCGCGTTATATGAAACCATTTTATTCCCCTTATACCCCCTTATACTTCCTGCGGAAACCTCAATGGTTATTTATTATTATTACCAAAAGGAAATATAAAACTAATGTTTACTTTGTACTGATAAAACCCATAAGGTGCGTCCTAGGAAAACTATTAGATAAAGAATCTGTTCCATAAAAGATGCTAGAGAAAGCTATTTGAAGCAGTTGAATAATTTTGAAAACATATACAAGGCGTAAGTGACAGCCTAGCAAATACTGAAACGGTGAACTCAGACCATCAAACTGAACAACTTTCACTATGGAGCCTACCTCAGGAAACGCGAAAAAAATCAGCTGTCCCGTACAAAACTGCTGTACCTACCCGACTAAAATGTATGGGATAGCTGATTTTTTTTCAAGATTCTTGAGGTAGGCTCCAGGCTAAAGTTGTTCAGTTTGATGGTCTGAGTTCACCGTTTCAGTATTTGCTAGGCTGTCACTTACACCCTGTATACAATACAAATTCAAGATTACAACATTTCAGAAAAAGAAACCCGCTTAGTGGTGGGTATACAGGGTGAAAACTTAAATAAGTTACATATGCCATCAAACTGAACAACTTTTACTATGGGACCAATGAGACAATTAAAAACTCAACCCAAATGTATGGAAGAAGCTTTTTTTTCGCGATTTCGGTTTCATAGTGAAAGTTCATGTCAAATGCCCATGTTGTACCCACTCCTATAATGGTCGGAGGCTCTGCGCTCCAAGTTGTTGAACATTATGTTTACCTGGGACAAACTATTCAGTTAGGTAAGTCCAACTTCGAGAAAGAGATCAACCGTCGAATCCAACTCGGCTGGGCAGCGTTCGGGAAGCTACGTAGTATCTTCACGTCCCGAATACCGCAGTGTCTTAAAACGAAAGTCTTCGATCAGTGATGACATGTGGAACAGAGACGTGGTCGTTCACTCAAAGCCTCATAAAAAGGCTGAAAGTCACCCAAAGGGCAATGGAGAGGGCTATGCTCGGAGTTTCCCTGCGAGATCGAATCAGAAATGAAGAGATCCGCAGAAGAACCAGAGTAACTGACATAGCCCAAAGAATTGTGGACGGGGCACATTGCTCGCAGAACCGATGGCCGGTGGGGCCGAAAAGTTCTAGAGTGGCGACCGCGTACCGAAAAGCGCAGTGTGGGTAGGCCCCTCACACGGTGGACCGACGACCTGGTGAAGGCGGCGGGAAAACGTTGGATGAGTGCAGCGCAGGACCGGTCGTTATGGCGATCCTTGGGGGAGGCCTATGTCCAGCAGTGGACGTCCATCGGCTGAGATGATGATGATGATGATGAGTGAAAGTTATTCAGTTTGTAACGCATTACATCTACATTACAAAATTATGCCTTCTACTTAAAATAATACTGACTTTGGTTTAATATACCCTTACCCTTGACTTCAAGGTTACACCGTGTAGATGTTATTAATGGGAATAATTAATTATTAATGAAGCTTCGAGCTCCAAATAATCAATTAAATGCAAACGCTAACGTATAAGTTTACATAATTAAGAAAATTATACCCGATTCAATAAAGCATCGATTTGAAATGGAGAATCTTTTTATTAAAAGCGTTTTCTGCAAATAAAATCATTTTGAATAGGTAATTCTAGTTAACACTACTATCCAGCCGCAATGATTAAATACTTAATTATTTATTTTATTTATTTATCCTGTTTCAACGAATAATGAACTTTGTAAATTTTGTTTTGTTTAAAAGATGTGTGCTTGTAGAGTTTCTGGCCGCATCTTCTCTCTACGGAACACCTTCCGACGCGCGACGCGGTGGTAGAGTCAAAAAATAACGTCAAAATGTGATATTATTTTGAATAAAAAATTTTGAATTTTGAAAGGCATTTCAATTTAAATATGAAATTACTTAAAATTAAGATGAAGAAAAGAGTGATCAGATGTCCCACCTCTATGTACCAATATCTATGTGCCAATGGACTGTCAAAGAAGTCTGCGGAAACCAAAAACAACATGGTTTATGGTACAAAGTCAACGATTCCTTTCACTAATTTCCATCGCCTAGCCTTCCCTGCACCGTAGCCTAACAATACAGTTCACTCTCAACCGTAAATGAAAATTATGAACGTTTTTATGAACCCTAAGAATAGCTCGATCGTCTTGAACGATCGGGCAAAGAACTTATAAGTCGTTTGAGCACCGTTACGAGCTAGTTTCCAATACTATCCCGTAGTTATAGACTAAAGGTATTAGGTATCTAATTCTGAATTGTTTTTGTTTATAAAGTTTTATGTGGTTTGTTGGATACGATTTCGTGATGTAGAGATTATGAAAACATCGGTAAAATCACATTGATTTGTATGTAGCCTTTTGTATTAGACCATCAATGATACAGAACAACTTTTTATATGGGACAAAGATCGAAATCGCGAAAAGAAATCAGCTGTTCCATACAAAACTGCAATCCTACTCGACCAAAATGGGACAGCAGGGTTATTCAGTATCATGGGTACAGTCACTCTTTAAAGTAATGCAACTGTTTACCCTAACACCCTGTATACTGGGTAGCAATGAACAAGGGTCTTTCCTTTTTGAGGTTGTAAAGGAGGAACTTATTCTTTGCAATGTTTCTGTGGACGTATATGCACTTATCTACACTTCCAGTATCTAGTAATAGATACTCTTTCCTATACTGTGCTTCCAGTCACTCCATCCTACAAACTACAGATATTGCACATTTATAAAGGTACTTAGTTTATACTTAGTTGTCCTAAGTGTCAATCCTAAAGGGAGTATAAAAACTATATGAAATTACGGTTAGTTTTGTAATTACATTGTAATCGAACTCTACCTACGACCACAATGTCTGAGGTAATAAAACATCGTATTGTACCCGTTCGAACCGGTTATTACCTACTGGTAGTTATTTGCAATCTAAATCTAAAACAATACCTTCAATAGCAAATCTAAACTAGTTCTCTAACACTGTATCTTATTTCTAGAACTATAGAGTTTAAATTGCTGTATGATCGTTGAATTGCGCGGAGTACCAAAGATCAACAGGTGACTTTAATACTTTATTGCATTTTCTAGGTGATTTATGGTGATTTCTGATCAACTGCATTTGTAATGTTCTTAATGTTACCGTGCTATCGAGTCTTTCAAGTTTTCTTGTTCTATTTTTCTTCTCATTAGTTTGGATTGATTAACATCATCACCAGAAAATATCGCTAACCTTTGGCAGACCTACATGATTCAATTTCGTAGCGTGTTATTGACACAGATAGCGAACCGTGAATATTCAGAATATTTTGAACCCCCATGGAAAATATTGTAAATCATAAATCATAAGCTTTATTGCAACCTTGAGGTTTTACAGATCCTATAAATAGGTTATAGTACATCTCAGGGACCCTGTTAAATAACTTAAAAAAAATATATATGTAATTGAATTTAATTAAATTGATATTGAAATAGAATAAAATAAAGGCGACAATAATAATAAATTAACGATCTACCATAAATTGCAATATTATAAATACAAAACAATAATACAAAAAATGAGCATAATTTATGAGTAGAGGGAGAAATCATAGAGGTCTGTACGTGTTTTGTTTCTCTCAAAATATATCGTGTTCATCGGTTTATTTTATACCTTGTGTGTGTATTCCTGCTTTGTGTTTTGATTTGCTAGTTGCTACCATAGTTGCTGATTGAACCACTAATGTTGCGAATTTCACTAACAGCTTAAATGCTTACGTGAGGCAGAGGATTATTTTAATTTTACCATCGTACAGAGTGAAGTTAATATCATTAGCATCCCATTAAACTAAGAGTCTACCCGTCAAACTGAACAACTTTTGCTATGGGAGCAAACCGATCAAAGCAAAAAAAAAACTTCTGTTGCATACGTTTGAGTTGAGTAGGCTTGTAGTTTAGTATGGAACAGCTGATTTTTTTTGCTCCGATCGGTTTGGTCGCATAGTAAAAGTGGTTCAGTTTGATGGGTAGACTCTTAGTTAAAAAGGATGCTTATGATTATCAATTTCACCATTTTGGGCATTTATTACCTTTAGGTTAAGTATAATCTTAATTCAATACTAATAATAAGATATTAATATTGACAACATTTATTGTGATTTTCCTACACTTTTGGCTGTTAATTTACTACGAGAAGTTGTCTTTTCCTAAAAACTACACTTGAAAATATGAAGAAAAGGAGTTTTTTTGTTTTCAAAATAAAGCAACTTTTTTGTTGAGCGATACCAACTGCTCCAGACTATAATTAATGGGCAAAGTGGAGGCCAAAAGAAGCGTCGGTAGGCCACGAATGTCATGGCTCGCGAACCTGAACCTTCCGTATTTTTTTACAGTAATAAGGTATTAAAAGTTGATAGACAGCTGTTGGTTGTTACAACTTACAGAAATATGATGTAGCTGTTGGT
The DNA here is from genome assembly GCA_922987775.1 of Agonopterix subpropinquella. Taxonomy (NCBI): domain Eukaryota; kingdom Metazoa; phylum Arthropoda; class Insecta; order Lepidoptera; family Depressariidae; genus Agonopterix; species Agonopterix subpropinquella. The sequence goes on along the minus strand of OV277704.1, from coordinate 7,184,196 downwards.
TGTTACAATTTAGTAGGGTTTACCATTTTATGTTACATTTTTCATCCGATTGATTGAACGAGCGAGTAAGTCAGAAAACTTAGAGTCATTTGTGATTTCGTCTCAGATTTGGTGTAAATTAGTGAGAGAGAGAAAAACATTTTTCTAGGAGTTGCACTCACTATGTCACGAGCGTTTTGCATTATAAAACATAGCAAAAAATATGAAAAAGCGTTCCATTTCATGGAAAAATAAGAATTATATAATTGGTTATAAAAATTCCAAAAAATCAACCTAAGTAACCTGACGGAGCTGAAAATCACCTAAAAGGTTACAAAAGTAACCTTCTGACAACACTGGTTACAAAGGCAACTCAATCTGAAATTTTCGGGAAAGTATTCGGTTATATTTCTCGCAGTAGGTACACTAATAAAATAAACCTGTTTTATGTGTTAAAGTATTTGATGTCTATTTGCTGAAAACACCCGATCTCTAGGTCAAATTTTACTGCCAATAGAATCGGAAACTGTAAAAATATTTTTGAAATGTAGTAACGATTTTGAGGATTAACTTTTGTATAAATTACACCATCTGCCGTTCCTCGAAAGAGGGGTTAAACATTTTCATCATACTTTAAGGTTTATTGCTCGTAAAAATGTTGTTTCTAACTACCTACTTAAAATGTTTTACTAACGAAATTTTTATTTAGTTTAAGATTAAAAGTAGAGCTTATAAGTATAAAGACGTAAGTCTTATTTATTATTATGGTCCATACAAACATACATAAACTCACGACCATGATCTCTTTCGGGGTGGTCCAAAACATTACTACAATTGCTAACTTTATGCAGGCAGATGTAGCTAAGCTCACGTTCAAGATTAAATTACGAGTAAAGTGGTGATTATCATGGTGATATTACCAAATTTTATACTAGTCTAGTCACTGAGCAGTTTCCTTGTATGGACACCCTAACAATAATTTTTCGATCCCTGAAACTTTGTAGTGTGATAAAGTGAAGTATAAAGATTATGGTTGACAAAGAATCTAAGATTTTTTTTATTCGGAAGTTAGGTATTTGTACCTAAACATAAAAATCACTCGTAGCTCTCGGTGGAAAAATGTTCGACCCGAAATTCCTTTGGTATTTGTCAGTATATACTAATTAGCATATTATGTGATGGTATCCAGGAACATTTTAGAATTTAGGAAGGGAGAAATATAAAACTACCGTTTTTGTTCCATAACTACTTCAGGAAATTTAGTCGATCAATTTTTGTCTTTTTGTACGTATTAATTACTTTGAATATATCGTCTTGCACAATAATCTAAAAGTTTTCGTTTTCGATCACAGTTTTATTATTTTTGGGCAATAACTTACTTCGGAAAATATTTCGATCTATTTTAATGAATTTACAAGTTACAGTAGACCTAAATAAAACGGGTTTTTAAAGAATCTAATAAAATATAGGCCCCATTTAAAAATCTATAAAATTGTTATCATTATCAATTTTCGTACGGCGCGCGCAAAGCCTCGATGAGCCGCAATGAGAGGAGGGGTGCGGAAGGGTGGAGGGAGCGGGCACCGCACCGCACGATTAATAATAAAATACCCACGTTCTATTATGCTACATGTAGCGACACGCCACACAGATGGACCAAGAGTGCGATTTTTGAACATCACACGTTCAAACGAGTAGTAGAAAATGTCAAAATTACTACGGAGATTATGCATTTTTTAACTACTCGTATGAACGTGTGATGTTCAAAAATCGCACTCCAGAAGTGCGATTTTTGAAAATCATACGAGCGACTTGGCAGTAGAAAATGTCAAAATTACTATGGAGATTATGCATCTTTCTACTGCCTAGTCGCTCGTATGATTTTCAAAAATCGCACTTCCGAGCAGTTGTGTGTTAATGTCTGACGAATTGTGCGTTTTTTTTTTTCTCAACCGATTGCTTTCAAAATCGATATCTGAGGGTCCGCGCGGATTCCAAACTGGAATTCGTGGTCAGATTTGAGAAATGTGGCCGCCATCTTGAACTTTTTTTTCTCAACCGATTGCTTCCAAAATCGATATCTGAGTGTCAGCGCGGATTCCAAACTGGAATCCGTGGTCAGATTTGAGAAAAGTGGCTATTATCTTGAACTTTTTTGCTTCTCAACCGATTGCTTCCAAAATCGATGTCTGAGGGTCCGCGCGGATTCCAAAAGAGAATCCGTTGTCAGATTTGAGAAAAGTGGCCGCCATCTTCAACTTTTTTGTTTCTCAACCGATTGCTTCGAAAATCGATATCTGAGGGTCCGCGCAGATTCCAAACTGGAATCCGTGGTCAGATTTGAGAAAAGTGGCCGCCATCTTCAACTTTTTTGTTTCTCAACCGATTGCTTTGAAAATCGATATCTGAGGGTCCGCGCGAATTCCAAACTGGAATCCGTGGTCAGATTTGAGAAAAGTGGCCTCCATCTTGAACTTTTTTGTTTTTCGTCCGATTGCTTCCAAAATTGATATCTGAGGGTCTACGCGGATTCCAAAAGAGAATTCGTTGTCAGATTTGAGAAAAGTGGCCGCCATCTTCAACTTTTTTGTTTCTCAGCCGATTGCTTCGAAAATCGATATCTGAGGGTCCGCGCAGATTCCAAACTGGAATCCGTGGTCAGATTTGAGAAAAGTGGCCGCCATCTTCAACTTTTTTGTTTCTCAACCGATTGCTTCGAAAATCGATATCTGAGGGTCCGCGCGGATTCCAAACTGGAATCCGTGGTCAGATTTGAGAAAAGTGGCCGCCATCTTGAACTTTTTTGTTTTTCGTCCGATTGCTTCAAAAATTGATATCTGAGGGTCTACGCGGATTCCAAAAGAAAATTCGTTGTCAGATTTGAGAAAAGTGGCCGCCATCTTAAACTTTTTTTGTTTTTCATCCGATTGCTTCCAAAATCGATATCTGAGGGTCCGCGCGGATTCCAAACTGGAATCCGTTGTCAGATTTGAGAAAAGTGGCCGCCATCTTGAACTTTTTTGTTTTTCGTCCGATTGCTTCCAAAATTGATATCTGAGGGTCCGCGCGGATTCCAAAAGAGAATTCGTTGTCAGATTTGTGAAGGATTATAATATCTGAAATAAAGAATCTTTATTTTTATTTATTTTATTTATAAAAGAGAATCCGTTGTCAGATTTGAGAAAATTGGCCGCCTATTGAAATTTTTTGTTTATCAACCGATTGCTTCCAAAATCGATATCTAAGGGTCCACGCAGACTGCAAACCAGAATCCGTTGTCCGATTTGAGAAAAGTGGTCGCCGTCCTTAATTTTTTTGTTTCTCAACCGATTGCTTCGAATATGTCAAAGGACAACCGCCGCTCTCCCTTGAAAAAATACCTTAAAATGTATAGAAGTTTTGACTGAAGTCAAATGTGTAATAAATTATGAGGTTTTATAAAAACGACTCAGATAGTATCATTTATTTTTATTTAACGATTTATTTAATCATTTATTATTAATAAATTATAAAAAAGCAGCAACCCCAACGTGGCAGTCAATGTTGTTTAGCAGGAGGAGGTAGGAGGTGTTGCAGGCACAAAGTTTTTTTATATAAAAATGATAAAAACTAATAAATCATTATAAAATAAACTAATGCCTGCAGTTAGTTTCTAGTGTTCCATAGTCCATAATAAAAATAGAAGGACGGTTATACATTTTTGGGTATTATGTGCCAGATGTCCTTTACTATAGATATTATGCATCTTTCTACTACTCGTATGGACGTGTGATGTTCAAAAATCGCACGTGTTGGTCGATATCTCTGGTGGTTTCTGCTGCGAACTACTCGTAACACGAATCTGACTTAGAAATTCAGAAAAGTGGCCGCCAACTTGAAATTTTTCGTTTCTCAAGTCTCAACCGATTGCTTCCAAAATTGAAATCTGAATGTCAGCATGGATCCTGAACATGAAACCGATAGATTTGTGAAAAGTAGCCGCCATTTTGAACATTTCAGTTTGTGGATAGATTGTTACCAAAATCGATATCTGGAGGTCCGCGTGGACTCTGAACACGAATCCGATGTCAGATTTGAGAAAAGTGGCCGCCATTTTGAACTTTTTAGTTTGTGGATAGATTGTTACCAAAATCGATATCTGGAGGTCCGCATGGACTCTGAACACGAATCCGATGTCAGATTTGAGAAAAGTGGCCGCCATTTTGAACTTTTTAGTTTGTGGATTGATTGTTACCAAAATCGATATCTGGAGGTTCGCGTGGACTCTGAACACGAATCCGATGTCAGATTTGAGGAAAGTAGCCGCCATCTTGAACTTTTTAGTTTATGGACCGATTGCTTCCAAAATCGATATCTGAAAGTCCGCGTGGACTCTGAACACGAATCCGATGTCAGATTTGAGAAAAGTGGCCGCCATTTTGAACTTTTTAGTTTCTGGTTCGATTGTTACCAAAATCGATATCTGGAGGTCCGCGTGGACTCTGAACATGTATCCGATGTCAGATTTGAGAAAAGTGGCTGCCATTTTGAACTTTTTAGTTTGTGGATAGATTGTTACCAAAATCGATATCTGGAGTAGAGATGCCACGAATAGTGAATTGGCCGAATACCGTATACCGAATATTCGGCAACGCTGTCGGCCGAAGCGCCGAATATTCGGCCGCCGAATATTCGGCGCGAAGTACATGCTTGGTGGGGGCGCGTTAACTGGAATAAGACAAGTCACAACCTGTTTTTCACGTTGCGTTCGCGCGGCAGGCGACGACGGCGCGCGCGCGGGGCGGGGTGCAAGCAAACATTGTTTGTATTTCGGAGCGCTTTGTTAGTATATAAATAATACGTAAAGTGAAACTTTATTACTATTTTGCTAAGAAGTTTGTTCCTTAGGTTATTTTCTGAGGCTGGTAACGTTTACGATGAAAAGCGCAATCGTTTGCTACCAAAAAATGCTGTAAGCTCATTTTTATCCATCACAACTTACCACTGATTAATTTTAAGTACTAAAATGTTGTAATTTGGAAATAAAATTACATAATTTTGAGTAAAACAACGTGTCTTTTTTACATGATTTGCTATTTGGTATTCGACTAGCAAAAAAGTGGCCGAATAGGCCGAATACCGAATAGTTGCCGAATATTCGTGGCATCTTTAATCTGGAGGTCCGCATGGACTCTGAACACGATTCCGTTGTAAGATTTGAAAAATTGTCCGCCATTTTGATCTTTTAGTTTCTGACGTTTAGTTTCTCTGAATCGATTTTGATAACAATCGGTTTAGAAAGTAAAAAGTTCAAGATGGCGGCCACTTATCTCAAATCTAACATCGGATTTGTGTTCAAAGTCCAAGTGGACCTTTAGCTATCGATTTTGAAAGCAAGCGGTCCAGAAACTAAAAAGTTCAAAACGGCGGCCTTTTTTCTCAAATCTAACATCGGATTCGTGTTCAGAGTCCATGCGGACCTACAGATATCGATTTTGGTAACAATCGGTCCAGGAACTAAAAAGTTCAAGATGGCGGCCACTTTTCTCAAATCTGACATCGGATTCGTGTTCAGAGTCCACGCGGACCTCCAGATATCTATTTTGGTAACAATCGAACCAGAAACTAAAAAGTTCAAAATGGCGGCCATTTTTCTTAAATCTGACATCGGATTCGTGTTCAGAGTCCACGCGGATCTCCAGATATCGATTTTGGAAGCAATCGGTCCACAAACTAAAAAGTTCAAGATGGCGGCCACTTTTCTCAAATCTGACATCGGATTCGTGTTCAAAATCCAAGCGGACCTTCAGATATCGATTTTGAAAGCAAGCGGTCCAGAAACTAAAAAGTTCAAAATGGCGGCCTTTTTTCTTAAATCTAACATCGGATTCGTGTTCAGAGTCCATGCGGACCTATAGATATCGATTTTGGTAACAATCGGTCCAGGAACTAAAAAGTTCAAGATGGCGGCCACTTTTCTCAAATCTGACATCGGATTCGTGTTCAGAGTCCACGCGGACCTTCAGATATCGATTTTGGAAGCAATCGGTCCACAAACTAAAAAGTTCAAGATGGCGGCCACTTTCTTCAAATCTGACATCGTATTCGTGTTCAGAGTACACGCAGACCTCCAGATATCGATTTTGGTAACAATCGGTCCAGGAACTACAAAGTTCAAAATGGCGGCTACTTTTCACAAATCTGACATCGGTTTCATGTTCAGAGTCCATGCTGACATTCAGATTTCAATTTTGGAAGCAATCGGTTTGAGACTTGAGAACTACACTTGAGAAACGAGAAAGTTCAAGTTGGCGGCCACAAAATTCCGACTTCAGATTTTACGAGTAGTCCGCAGAAACCACCAGCGGGGCTAGTACACGCACGGCAGCGACATCACATCCATGTGTAAAATTTAGTCTTTTATCTCGTTCGTTCGCGTGCAAATAGAAAGAGAGCGGAAGCGTGATAGCGCTTTATCACGCCATCGCGGGTTGGCGTACTAGCCCCGCAGATATCGACCAACACGTGCGATTTTTGAACATCACACGTTCATACGAGTAGTAGAAAGATGTAATCACCATAGTAATTTTGAAATTTTCTTCTACTCGTTTGAACGTGTGATGTTAGAAAATCGCGATAGCCGTGATACGGCTTTATCACATCTTTTAGCTCTTTCGTTTTAGCGCGAACGAACGAGATAAAAGACGTGATAAAGCCGTATCAAGGCTATCGCGGGTTGTCATGCTACCAGTGCTGGTAGCAATCGGTTGAAAAACAAAATGTGAGGCGTGTCGCTACATGTGGCATAATAGAACGTGGGTATTTTATTATTAATCGTGCGGTGCAGTGCCCGCTCCCTCCACCCTTCCGCACCCCTCCTCTCATTGCGGCTCATCGAGGCTTTGCGCGCGCCGTACGAAAATTGATAATGATAACAATTATATAGATTTTTAAATGGGGCCTATATTTTATTAGATTCTTTAAAAACCCGTTTTATTTAGGTCTACTGTAACTTGTAAATTCATTAAAATAGATCGAAATATTTTCCGAAGTAAGTTATTGCCCAAAAATAATAAAACTGTGATCGAAAACGAAAACTTTTAGATTATTGTGCAAGACGATATATTCAAAGTAATTAATACGTACAAAAAGACAAAAATTGATCGACTAAATTTCCTGAAGTAGTTATGGAACAAAAACGGTAGTTTTATATTTCTCCCTTCCTAAATTCTAAAATGTTCCTGGATACCGTCACATAATATGCTAATTAGTATATACTGACATATACCAAAGGAATTTCGGATCGAACATTTTTCCACCGAGAGCTACGAGTGATTTTTATGTTTAGGTACAAATACCTAATATCCGAATAAAAAAATTCTTAGATATTGTGTCAACCGTAATTTTATACTTCACTTTATCACACTGCAAAGTTTCAGCGATCGGTGAATTACTGTCAGGGTCATACCCATAAAATGATCGGACTATACAGGATGTAAGTGACAGCCTAGCAAATACTGAAACGGTGAACTTAGACCATCAAACTGAACAACTTTCACTATGGATCCTACCAACGCGAAAAAAAAGAATTCTGTATTTGGACACCACACAATTCAAATTCTACGATTAAGTTTATAAATGAGGTAGGTATCATAATTATCTCTAATTACTCGTAGGAACCATTAATGTGGCCGTCAATTATTCTTGAAAGAGATAGGTTTAATTCAATTTCTCTCATTGAAATTCTTAGTGGCACCTCTCCAATTTAGTCGAAAGTGACAAAATCAACAGTGTTACATCCACCGGTGCCTAGAACTAGGTAATAGAACCAAGACAAACAAAGACCTGACCTGTGTTTATCTAGCTGTGACCTAGAAAGACATTCTAACAATACCATAATGGCAATCACTTGTTTAAATAGAACGATAGTGATATATCTACCGTTTCTTCTATTTCTAAATATTGATGTTATATTTTTTATGGTTTATTTCTTAACAGAGATTGGGACCGCAAGGGTCTACTTAAACAGGTAATCTTGTCTCGATAATTATGTTATTTAACTTGACTTGCTTAACCTAAATAACGATAACCATAACCTTATGGCCATCATACAGAAAATGAACTTCAAATTCAGAAATGCAATTCTCTAAGCGCAAACATCTTCACAACCTTAAATTCGTCGTTGAAATATCTGCGAGCTGTAAATTCTGTATTCGCGTCGAAGTCACCATAACCATAGTTATGTCATGTGTCAAACTTACATAAAAACTTCGACGATCTGAAGGACGCAAGAAGGATGTTACATTTGTGAACTCGTCTATGTTTTTGACAGCGATGTGACGCTTAGAGAATGAGCGTTTTTCTTTTCTTTTTTAAATTTAGTTCCAAAAATCTCGACAGATAGCACTATCGCTCCATAGAGCATCCATAGAGACGTTCGCGAGATCCTGTCAAAATCATGTCAACACTGTGCCTGCCTTTTTTAAAGGCCAAGGGATCGATCCCATACAACCATGTCAGCCGTAAAGACGTAAACATTTTCATATTTTCGGTTAAAATTATTCGTAATATGAAATATTCAATTAAAAGTTGTTTTGGCATTTTAATGAACATATTTTCCCTCTTTATTATTTTAAAGAAACACTTTTTGAAATTTTGACCTTTATTCGCACAGACCGTAGTGCCATCTATCAATCTCCTAGAAAACAAAACGCTAATTGCACTCCTGCGTGTCGAGATCGCACAACGTAGGCTTGACGTAGGTACGTGAACGTTCACGTATAAACGAGAGCGTGCGGCGGCATGGTATACCGCCCGCCGCTCCTCCGTGAGCTTGTATGAAGCTGTTTCTCCATACTCAGTGGCATAACTCACAAAAGCTGTATAAACTAATCAAGTATTCAACTCGACAACCAAAAACTAGGAATCGGATCACGCCCGCCAAACAACCGACTTTAATAGTACTCGTTTATTTGTTTTCTGTAGTTTACCTCTACAGTATACTAATAGTGTATTCGTTCAGTGCACTCACCCGGGCAATCAGCTTGTTACGTGTCCACTCGATCCTGTGAACAAAAAACAAATAGTTAGAAATAGTTGCAGGTACAAAAATGTTTGTGGTCTAAATGGTGGAAAAACGTTTCAATTGGGAATGGTATTTAGGATCACACATACACACATAAACATTGTTATGTTATGTTATATTATGTTAAAATTGGACTCCTATAAATTTAATTCAATTGCAGCTCTGTAAGTTAAGTAAGTCTTGAGATACAGCACGTTAAACATTGGCAATTTTTCCCAAAAAGTTCAAAATTGTAGTTTTAGCCGTCTTCCGAACAGGATATCCATATATATATATATATATATTTATATGTTATATTTATTATAGGTAGGTATTTATGATAACAAATATGTATTAATTATGTAAATAAGAATTATATGTTTATTTATTTTTGTTAGGTATTTTGTTTTTATATAATTTTTTTTTTCTTTAAATTTTTTTGTAACACCGACCCGTATTCTAAGTTAACATTTCCTCTACCCCAAGGTTGTCTGGAAGAAATCGCTTTTTAGCGATAAGACCGCCTTATTTGTACCATAATTATTATTGTATCCTGCTCTGTACTGTATTTATGTGTTTGGTGTAAATAAAGTATATTTGATTTGATTTGATTTGATTTGATATCGGCTAAAATACTCATTCTACGAGGTAAATTATAAGAAATTAATTTGGAAAGCAGTTATATAGCTTTAATTTAAGCATAAATTTAACCCTGTACAGTGATTAGTTCCTTTGTTATCAGGAAAAAAAAACTAAATATAAGGGGAATAGGTTTTAAAAAAAATGGAGCCTTAGGCATTGCAAGAATTTTTTAAAGGACAAAAATACATAACTTAGTAGGAAATGGTTTATATCATCCAAAATGAAATTAAGTATAATTAATAATCTATCTATACTATAATAAAACTGTAAATGTTTGTTTGTTTGTTTGTTTTTCCGCGCATCACGTGAAAACTACTAGACCGATTTTAATTAAACTTTTTGTATTTGAAAGGTGTTCCTTTCGGAGTCAAATTTTTAGTAACAAAATGGCCTCGATTCGGACTGTGCCACGACTTAACTTAACTAAATTTATTCCTGTCACTTTCTAAAATAAGATTAAGAAAAGAGACAGAAAACCATCAGCTGACTTTAGTGCTGTCAAAGTGACGTTACACGCCCAAAAACGCTTTAAATAAGATGGCGTACATTATGATGGCATCTTATTTTGGGCGTGTAACGTCACTTTGACAGCACTAAAGTCAGCTGTTGGTTTTCTGTCTCTTTTCTTAATCTTATTTTAGAAAGTGACAGGAATAAATTTAATTAAGTCGTGGCACAGTCCGAATCGGTACCAATGTCCTTTATAACGTTTTGTGCAGTTGTAGCAAAACTCAGTTTGCACAATAAAGCTATAAGAATAACTATAGAAGAATAACTCTAAACAAAATCCACATAATTTTTGGCGGCAAGGTACAGTTTTTAGGGTTCCGAAGTCAACAAGGAACCTTTATAGTTTCGCCATGTCCGTCCGTCTGTCCGTCCGTCCGTTTGTCCGTGGCTTAGCTCAGAGAAACAACTAAGAATACGCTAATCAGAAAGCTATAATTTGGCATGGATATACATATTAATCACGCCAACAAAGTGGTAAAATAAAATCTTGAAAAATATATTTCTTTAGGGTACCTCCCCTACACGTGAAGTAGGGATGACATTTTTTTTCTCGTCTATCCCATGTCGTGGGGTATCGTTGGATAGGTCTTTTAAAAATATTGTAGGTTTGACCAAACCGTAGACAGAGAAAGCTATAGACAAAGTGATAGCTTCCATCGCATTCACACAAGAAAAAGAACAACTTATGCCCACGTCCTGAAAAAAAACGAGACAACACGATTAGATCTTTTGTTTCGCGTCGCGTGCCGGTTTTTTCAAGGTCAGCATACTAGTGTTCTAAACAAATTTGACAGGTACTTCATTGCTCTTCTGTTTTTCATAATAAAATTAAAGTTTAATACTAATAGTGATTGCGGTTAAGAAGCTATAACCATTGGGAATTGTAAAAAACGAATTCCTATAAAGAATTTACACGAAATAATGGTTCGGTGTAGCGTATTAGGGTGTAAAAGTGACAGTGAAATGAAGCTTCCCAATTTGTCTTTCCACTCGTAAGTACGATACATTTGATCAAGTATTAGCTTTAGTTATGATTATATAATTTAACTGCAATACGTAATAACATGGAAAATTTAACTTTGCGCCTCAAATAAGCATAAAAAGTCGATTATTTACCTTTACATAACCTAAAAATAATTCGGCTTAGTGTTGCCATCTTTTGGTACTAAATTTCCCCAAAACTCACAAGTAATTTTTTAAAATAAAGTTATTGAATACTATTTACGTACTGTTCTTACAGTTTACTCTATTTGTTACAGATTTCCCGTAAACGATGATTTACGAATGCGTCGGATTGAGGCTACGGGGCGACCAAATTGGACTCCAAATAAGTCTTCATGAATTTGTAGTAAACATTGTGCGGCAAACGTTATATTTAAAAAGAGGAAAGTGACTGTTCTACTTCGTAATGCTGTTCCAATGCTGGTAATTATTGTTTTATTTATGTACTCACCTATTCAACTTGTAGTAATTAATAATGGTTTAATGACCGCCCTTTGTATCCTTCTCATTCCTGTTTTAAATTGTATTTGTATTTTCTTAGTTTGCAAATAAAGAATATTTATCTTATCTTATCTTTAAACTAAAGCAACTAAAAGAGTACCTAGTTTTAAAATCCCTTTTAAATGACTACTACCTACTACCATCTACTACTAATTCGTAAACTTTGCTTTTCAGGAAACAGAAATGCTTATTCCTTCCTTCCTTCTACTAGTTCGGTAGTTGAAGAACCTATGGACATAACAGTAATCTAACACAATCTAGTTCAGATGCTGATTTTGTAAGTATACTTATAATTATCTTTAAAAAATACTATTTGCCATATCTTCTATTCTATTCTGCTGTTACCCTAATGTTGTTTTTATTATTTTAGATCAAAGGACCAGATTCCCCAATGACTGCAGATGTAGATAAATTATTGCCTGGAACTAGTTTTAAAATTGGCGAATGGTACATAAACAGTAAGTTCAGATTTAACTCTGAGATCACTATTGCTATACCCATCAGAGTATTTTCCTATTAAAAAGCAGTTCGGTACGCCTGTATGCCTTGTAGGACATGCATATGAATACATATTATATACATCACATGCTAAGAAATATAAAATAAATATTACGTTACTTTTGTACTTTTTGTTTGATTATTTTGTTCTCAACAAAAACCTCTTTTATTTTGTTTAGTCGGACAAAACAACATATTTTTGACAATCCTGGACGAATCACTAAGTTAGTATTAAAATCTCTAGAAGCCTATCTTCGCCTGCTATCTTGAACTCTGAAAAATTATGATGATTTCAAATGTAGATCAAGGTCTTTATTGATAATTCATAAATTTTATATTGTGCAGTAATTTTTAACAAATTTCACCCGCCACTTTGGCCGCACAAAATATATACCGACCAGATTTTAAATCACATCAAAAGCTATCAAATAAAGGTTCATCAAAATCGGTTCAGTAGTTTTTGCGTGATGCTAGTACAAACAAACAAATAATTTTTTTTTTGTAAGTATCTTCAATCCATAGACACAGTTCTGTTAGTGTTTTATTATAGTTAAGATGTTATATATCACTTTCATCACGTTAGCTCAAACTCTTGAATAAACACGTAAAAGAACGCACGTTTTGTGCGATCTTTTGGTGGTGTCCCCCTCCCCCCCCCCTCTCCTTGTCCATCCTATTACTCGGGAGTTGGTAAAATATTTTAATAACTCATCTTTGGTAGCTGTATGTCTACGCTTATCAATTAACCATTATCATCCTTTAGTTTATACAGTCATCTCATCTATCTTCTAGTAAGATAATCGTATAAGCGTGTGGTAAGACTGAAAATGAGTATTAAATATCTAAATTGGTGAAGATGTACTTTGAATCCTTAAATCGCTTAAAATCGGGTAATTATGTTAATATGGTAACACTGCTCCTTGATATCGCTCTATCTCATGTGGCCACGGCAACCAGGAGTCTATAGTATTCTCTGTCTACGGACCAAACCATTTTTCGATTTAGGGATCCGTTAGTGAAATGTTAAGCTTTAAAGCGAAAATTTTGGGTAGAGTCAAGTGTCCCCCCCTCCCAGCTAAACAGTTATAGATGGAGATCTGAAAAAATTCACGGCAATAGCATATAACGAATTTAAAAGAAAAACTATCACCGCTAAGTAGGCTTTACAAGTTAACGAGTAATAGTCGACCAAATAATAAAATGTACTTTTTAGACTTAATTAGCCGTTAAACCGTAGTATAAAACAAAAAGCCCTCTTCTAAGTCCATATTATATTGTAACGGGCAACTACGGAACCCTAACCTGCGCGTGGTCCAACACGCACTTTTGGTCAGTTATTAAAGAACAAGAACACGATATAGCTAGTTTTTTTGGTGCCACTTGTTGGGCTTGATTTACATTTCTATACATTCTTATTCGTAGCAAAGGATACAATGACTTATCAAGTCACCTGTTGATAGGTGGCCAGAGTTTTACAAAACACTGCATAAGAAACCTTATTCCTTAGGGAGGTAGGACACACTTACAGCTACACTTGACTTGACGCTATCTAGCTCGCAAATACCTGGCCACTAAAATATAAAAACACTAATGATGTAGAACCATGGTGTAGAACCACTGACATCTTCGATGAACAATATAATTAGGATATTGTTGATCGAAGACTGACACGAAACGAAGAAGAGTAGGTAGTACACGATAAATTCCCATTTTTATATCTAAACTATTATAAAACTGTAACAGAAATGTGTCTGTACATTGAAGATATTTACAAAAAAAATATTACGACATGGTTTTTACCTGTCCCTGATTCCAAATCACCAATTTTTGGATTTTTTGTCTGTCTGTTTGTTTGTTTGTTTGTTTGTATGTTTGTTTGTTTGTATGTTTGTTTGTTTGTTTGTTTGTTTGGGTGTTTGTTTGTTCGAGTATCACGCAAAAACTACTGAACCGATTTTGATGAAACTTTTTTTGTTTGATAGCTTATCATCTGACTTAAAATCTGGTATAATTTATGCGGACGAAGTCGCGGGTAAAAGCTCTTAAATATTTATAGTTGCTGACACTTTTTTAAGGGGATGATCAGACCATCAAACTCAACAACTTTCTCTATGGGACCAACATCGAAAACGAGACAAAAGAGTCAGCTGTCCCATACATTTTGCTCGAGTAGATTTGCAGTTTTGTATAGGCGAGCTGTTTTTTTTTCGCGATTTCGATATTAATCCCAAAGAGAAAGTTGTTCAGTTTGATGGTCTGATCACCCCCTTAAAAAAGTATCAGCATAGAAGAAGGAAAGAAGGAAGGCATTAGAAGGAATCTGTATACAGGGTGTAACAAAATACCCTAGTAATACTTAAGGGGGTGCTTCAGACCATCAATCTGAACAACTTTCACTATGAAGCCAACGTCGAGAGAAAATAAAAAAAATCTGCCGTCCCATGCATATTTTGAGTCGCGACGGTACTGCGGTTTTTTTATGAAAGAGCGGTTTTTTTTTTCGCGATTTCGATATTAGCTCCATAGTGAAAGTTGTTCAGTTTGATGTTCTGAAGCACCCCCTTAAATACTTAAGGGGGTGCTTCAGACCATCAAACTGAAGTAATACTACTAGGGTGTTTTGTTACACCCTGTATAAATCTTAAATCATAATGGTCTAACAAATGTTTGGTGATACTTAGAAGTAGGTAGTATCAATACAAAGGCTCTGGTTTTTCATTTTCACGGAAAATCGTCTGTGATTGTTATGTAAAACGAAAGCTGTTGATAGAAATGGTTGGAAAAACATTTCATTTGTGTGGAATTGAGCCTGGGAATTACGTCGGAACCTGCCATTACGTTGCCATTAGACTATTAGTAGGTGTTCCGATTCTCGCAAGGGGCGAATATTTGTATAATGAGTACGAATACTTGCGCTAGAGTAATTAATGAGACACTTAAAAAGTAATTTATCTAGCTATCAACCCAGTTGGTTATTAAGTCCAGAGAAGATGCTGAAACTTTCATGGGGACTATTTTCTTTAAAAATGACCAAGTTGTTTTAAGACCATAAAAAGGCTTCACGGGGAAAGTATCTACAAAACTCTTAGACAATTTATTATGGCATACATATTTATAAATTGTCTAAGACAAAACTGCAGTACCGACTCGACTAAAATGCATGGGATAGCTGATTTTATTTTCGCGATTTCGATGTTGGCTCCATAGTGAAAGTTATTCAGTTTCATGGTCTGAAGCACCCCCTTAAGTATTACTAGGGTGTTTTGTTACACCCTGTATGTAGAAGTCTGAATATCTCTGACTACCCCCTCGGGGAATATAGTCGTGAGCATATGCATGGAAGCATGTATGTAGAAGTATGACAACTACTTACATATTTATTTTAGCAGACATTCCTAGAATAAGTTTAGATAGACTATTATAGCTAGAATTAGATTTAAATAACAAAAAAATTCTCGTAAAGTCTACTAAAATAAATAGTAGATACTACTACTAGATATTGTTCTCCGTACAAAATTTACAAGGTCTTAAAAATTATTGCAAATCTGACAAACCGAATCTACTCCAGAATGAAATCATCATCATCAGCCTGGTAAACCCCACTGCTGGGTATAGGCCTCTTCATTTTCACGCCAACCAGAACGGTCCAACGCTAGTCTCATCCACTTTTTGCCGGCCACTCTACAAATGTCATCCGACCACCTGGCTGCTGGTCTGCCCACTGACCGTTCCCCCTCGCACGGCCGCCACTCTGTCACTGCCCTTGTCCATCTGCCATCATTCCGCCTGGCCAAGTGTCCCGCCTACCTCCACTTCAGAGTCGAAATCCGGTTGCCGATATCAACCACCTTTGTTCGGCGTCTGATCTCGATATTCGGATCTCTGTCCAGAAGTGTGATTCCTAGTATAGCTCTTTCCATTGCTCTTTGTGCGACTTTGACTTTGCGCACTGCGTCTTTAGTCAGAGTCCATGTTTCGGAACCATACGTGAGTGTGGGCAGAACACATTGGTCTTAAAGCTCTGTGGGATTTTAGATTTCAGCACATCCTCTAGCTTACTGAATGCGGCCCACCCAAGCTAAATGCGACGAGCGATCTCCTTTTCCTGACCTTGTGGGCCAAAAGATAAACAATGTCCGAGATATTTGTCGACCAACTCGATGGGACAGTTCGCAATGCTGCTAGCATCTATGGTGTTTTGAGACATAATTTTGTCTTTGTTTTGACATGTTCATCTTTAGATGTTCATCTTTAGTTCAGAATGAAATGCCTGCCATAAAAGAAATCAAAGAAATTACAATAAAATTATGTGAGACCTTTCTGTAGAATGCCTGTTCAGTATGACCGTATGAAGTTTGAACATTTGTACTACTTAGGTACTACTCACGAATTGAGAAAAGACAAGCGACTCTATAATTTAATAACTTTAATAAAATTAAATCAACCACAAAAAGTACTTTTCATTAATGTCGATCCGCATTATCCAAACCAATAGGTAATCAAAATGTAGATCGCGCACAGATTCTTGCACAAATATTGGCAGTTCATTTGTGAACACCTTGTTCAACTTCGGGAAGTCAACAAGAGATTTCGGTAAAATATTCAGCATTAGTAATACGATAACACAGATCCGCTTAAGAATTTGCATACCTATCATAAGAATAGTAAACTTCAAAGGAAGTTAGACCACTGAGTTTCCAATTATCGTAAACTGCTAACGACTTGTGTCAAGGCCCAAGTACCCAATCACCCGTACCGCTCGCTGTAAACATCATCCGTTCTTTAATTAGTCCCTTTGTTAACAAGTTCAATACCGCCTTGAACAATTATCTAGTTGATTACAATAGCTTCTATGTTTTGCTCTTATTTCGCTGGAATTCCATTTCGTAAAGTACAAGTTGTAAGACAGTTTAGATGGGCTAGATCTAATTTAGTTTTAGAATACTAAATATACTAATAGTGTTGTCTTCAGAAGAAGGATTTAAGAGTAACTAGTGAACAATTTCGAGAAAAATATCAGCAAATTTTAAACATTATGCAGGGTGTAACAAAACACCCTAGTAATTCTAAACGAGGTGCTTCGGACCATCAAACTGAACAACTTTCACTATGAAGCCAACTTCGAAATCGCGAAATAAAAATCAGCTGTCCAATACAAAACTGCAGTATCGGCTCGACTCAAATGTATAGGACAGCAGATTTTTTTATTTTTTCTCGGTGTTGGCTCCATAGGGAAAGTTGTTCAGTTTGATGGTCTGAAGAACCCCCTTAAGTATTACTAGGGTGTTTCGTAACACCCTGTATATTGATTATTATCATGATAGTGATCATGATACTTAAATGACATGTTGTGCCATTTCAAATCAAATTAAAGATCGAAATATCTGGACTTAACACATTCGCAGACACTGAACGAGACACAATGGATGGTCACGATGGATGGTCACGATGATCCGAATGATCCGAAAGCGATTACGGTCATCAGTTTATGCATGTATGAAGAAACAAGTATGCACACAAAATCTCTAAAACATCCTAACGCTAAGTATGACACAAAATTGGATTAGATAGTAAAATTAAACGTTATTTTAACAGGCTTTCGAGGGTTCGGGGCGGGGTTTAATGTACCTCCCAGATAAAGGTGATATTATTAGAAACGGTCACGTTTAATCAACCTAATGGTACTCTTAAGGAATTTATTAAGTCCCCACTGATTGGTTCTGTGATAAAAGGACGCCTATCTAAAATCTGGATGTAACCAGGTTGCCTCCTTCAAAAGAAAATTTTAATAACAAAACTTGTTGAGTTGAAAATTATGTTGCGCAATCTGATAAAATGAAGAGGGAGTGAATGAGAACTGAAGCTTAGAAGTGAATCTTAGATTAAAAACTTTTCGTTTAGTCTAATGATGAATAATCAATTTTGAACACGACAGTACAAAATGCAAAAGACATTTTGAAAATCAGTCATTGGAAAAATCAGTCATTTTGAATTTCAGGCATTTTGGGAAAAGGTGATTTTGAAATAAGTTCATAATGGTAATAGGATATTTTGGTTTTAGGTTCTTTTGGACCGGAGGCAGGCTATTTTTATCTAAAGGAAACATCTTAAAAAATCCATGTTTTTGCTGATACCTACTACATTAAGAAATGAAAACCTTAACTTTTATACAAATCAAATCAGTACACGACGAAAAGTAGTATTTCATTATCAAGTATTGTTTTCTATCGTATCGCCATCGTATCAAATGCGTCGAAACCTTCGATCAACAGTCGAAACAATATAATTTTTGTAGAATTATACAAATGAAAAAGTGCTAATACCTACCTGCTATTAAAACACCAAATTTTGATTATCTTTAAAAGTATGAGCTGTCACAGTAATCATTCTTATCATACAGGTTTTGGTAATGTAAATGTTCATGTTCTAATCTAAATATGCCATATTTTGAAAAAATAATTATCCCATGTGGGGAGAATATGCTTGAGCTTTACATTTATGATAATAATAAGTCAGTGTTTCTAGATTATTAGTGAATAGAATTAGAAGGTATTAACGGACCGGTAATCTAAGATACGATCACTGTTTTATTTGGAATTAAGATGTTGCCGTTTCTAGTTCCCGCAAGATAACCTCAAGAGAGAAAAAGTTAAAAATAGAAACCACAGTTTTCAACAAAATGTTACAATGGATTAATAATTGTAGGTCTTATCAAACGCTTTTCTTCCTATTCATGATTCTACACATTATGGATTCCGCACAACTGCCATTGAACACATTCTCTATTCCACACAGTCTTCAATTTTACACAAACGCGTTTCGTCCTATTCTCGATTCTACACAATAGTAACTGCCTTTCACCACATTCGCTATTCTATACTCAGCTAACGAATTACCCTAGCATGACACCCCACGACAAAGCGACAAAACAAAAAAAAGAAACAAAGATCATGGCACATCTAGATTTTTTTTCTTTGGAGTGGTATGCTAGGCATATACATGAGCAGACCCATTCGTGATGAATATAAAGAGGACAGCTACCAGCAGTGAGATTATTACTTTCATACTCATTTTCTCTAACCGAAGCATGCTTATTTTATTTATTTTTTTTTTTTTATTTATTTATTTGATTCAGGCATCAGTACAATATAAAATTATCACGGGCCCATATTATAAATACCTTAACCTAAAATACATAAAAATATAACTTAATAATTAAACACTTAACACTCCCTAGGGATTATTGACCTCGCTTCCCTAAAGCGTCTAAACACGACTCCGGTAGGCCATACTTCAGGGAGCAGGAACGTCTTCAGGTGAGCGACTGGGACCCGGAGCTTGAAGGCCTTGAAGTCTGTAGACCTGCTCTCCAGTTCCCGTACCCTCACCGGGAGAGGCCCGCCATCCTTAGTAGAGAACCTGGTGCTGAGGTGACTTAGGATGTCGTCCGCAGTCGTCCTTCTGTCCAGGCGGGAGATATATACCGGAGTCGTCATCGTGGCTGCTTTGATGTTGGAAGAAGCTGCCGGGGCGGTACCATGCAGATTTCGGCTGCGACGGTTTTTCTTTTTGACTAAGGTGAAACCGTCGTCGTCGGTGCCTTTGTTATGCTGGTCACGAGCTGGTGCCGCAGGCTGTGCATCCGGAGCCCCCTCCTGCAACCTTATGCCACCCTCATGCAAGCAAAATTAAATATTAACGTCTCGTAAAAGTTCAAGTTAAAACGATCTCTGTTACCAACTCCTAAAGTCCAGAGAGTATGAACTAATCCCATGGCCAATTACTAACGCTATGAGTTTAGACTGGTTAGTGGTTAGTCTATTAGTAAAGTTTTAATAACTATCGTAGTTACGACACGGATTACACTGGTGATGGTAAGTGTTAGTGGCGGTTTTAGGATAATGTTACGGTGTATGTTTTCGATTGAAATGAGCCATTTTACTGTGGATTGATTGATAAATGGATTATAGTCTTTGTCGAAGTATAAAAAACCAGAGTAACTGACGAAGCTCAAAGAATTTATAAACTTAAGTAGCAGTGGGCGAGGCACATTGCTCGCAGAACCGATGGCCGATGGGGCTGAAAAGTTCTCGAGTGGCGACCGCGTACCGGAAAGCGCAACGTGGGTAGGCCCCTCACACGGTGGACCGACGACCTGGTGAAGGCGGCGGGAAAACGTTGGATGAGGGCAGCGCAGGACCGGTCGTTACGGCGATCCTTGTGGGAGGCATGTCCAGCAGTGGACGTCCATCGGCTGAGATGATGATGATGAATCATGAGAATTAATTATTTACGACTGTTTACTTTGACAGGGCTGTATGGGCTCGATCCCTTTGCCCATAGTTTCGGGAATTCGCACCAGCGATTATATAGTTGTTCTGAAATCTTACATCGTATTTTAACATTTTAAGGATTCGGAACATTAGGCATAAGAAAAGATAATTATATTAGGCATACTAACTTTTCTCATGACGTAATATGACCTATGCATATAGCCTTTGTACCTAAATGTACATTTGTAGCCATGTAACATTTAGGTACATAGCTACATTTGTACTAACTTCAAGTCTTCAATTAATAGATCAATAGATAGGTCCTCTGAAAGCAATTTTCTGAACCCATTGTATTATAGATTACAGGACCGAAAATAATTATTTAGGTGTGTATTACATAGTGCTATAGAATGTGTTTTATTACATTCAAAATTCGTCCTTATTAACACAACTTTACAGTGTATAACTGTAAGTACCTAATACAAAGTAGGTAATAATGTATGTGGCAAAGCCAGGTAGCTTAACTATTATCAATATTGGGACTTTATGTCTTTATTTAGATAGATACCTGATACAATTGATCCTATACTGACGAGAATATAATTATAAAGTGACTAATGATTTTTGAAGAGGGCATATTATCAGAATCGTAGCAGATGGCGATTGTCTCTGCCTACACCCAATCCAAACATCGGCGTGAGGCGGTGATGTATAAGTATTTCTTAATAAAAAGTGACTACAATTATCAATATCTACTATCTATCAGTATATGTAGATTGTTAAAGATACAGGGTGTTAGGGTAAACAGTTGCATTACTTTAAGGGGTGATTGTACCCATAATACTGAACAACTTTCCATAAGCAACCTATAGGAAATTCGCAAAAAAAAACTTCTTTTTCATACAAAATTTCGATCAGATGATTACAATTAGTATATAATTTTTTTTACGAATTTCCTATAGGTTGCTTATGGAAAGTTGTTCAGTATTATGGGTACAATCACCCCTTAAAGTAATGCAACTGTTTACCCTAACACCCTGTATAATCTTTCTTTACCCATATTCTCCACCCTTTGATTTAAACAAAAACCAAAAAAACTCACATAAAAAATTAATACTTACCAAAAGCGTACAAAATCTAACTACAAAAGCCAGTTGTCTAAAAAATGTTCTCATTCTCGTATACCATATACGTTCAAATCACAACTCGTTTTATTATTCTATGCCCAAAGGGCCAACGCAAGCCCATCGTAAAGATATAAGATAATGAGACCTCAGCCCAGCAGTGGGACGGGATAAGCTTTTACTTTTTTATGGCAGTGATAAAGGCAAAGGTTCGCCTGAATCTGCGCAGTGGTTGGCAACATTTTTAGGGTTCATAGTTATAGCTGTTTATCATCATTTACGTTTGGTAAGTTGCTTTAGTAGGTGGTAAAAGCAGTGCTTTCGGCGAGATCTAGCTCTTTTTTAGGGTTCCGTACCCAAAGGGTGAAAACGGGACCCTATTACTAAGCCTACGTTGTCCATCCGTCCGTCCGTCCGACCGTCCGTCTGTCCGTCCGTCCGTCTGTCCGTCCGTCCGTCCGTCTTTCCTACCTATTTAGGGCTGTAACTTTTGAACCGTAATAGCTAGATAGTTGAAATTTTCTCAGATTATGCGTTATTGCGGCGGATTTGTTAACAAATAATAAAAATGACAAAAAGTTAAAAATTAAGGGGGGTTCTCAAAAAAAAAAAGTTTTAAGCAACGTTTTTTCTTCACGCTCTATCGTAAAAACGGTAATGCATGCAAGCGTCAAACTTAGTGTGATTATAGAGCATACTCCACAGAATAACAACAAATACTAAAAACCGGTCAAGTGTGAGTCGGTTTCGCACTAAAGGACCCCGACAAAAAAGTTTTTTTTCCAAGTTAATAATGTTGTGTTCTGTGGTGGTGTGGTACGGAACCCTCGGTGCGCGAGTAGCCCGACTCGCACTTGACAGGTTTTTCAGTTTTAGCACTCACTCGATTTTCTGAAAGTAAGTATAGGTATTGTGCTATTGCATGAAAGTGGTTTCGTTGAATACTGTATGACTCTTAGAAATTTGATATCAAACTCGACGCCGTATTAGAAAATTAATTAAAGTTTCATTTCATTCCTTTTCAACGGTAAAGTTTTAGAGAAAATATAAAGAGGAAATTAAATTTCTAGGTATTTCTGTAACGGCGGGTAATTATTCCATTACCCTGATGGCTTATTGAAGCCAATACCATCATACCATAACAATTTTATTAAATTCGTGGCGACCTAGGTTTCTATGATGATTGATTTCCACGTAGAACGAATCCCTATTAGGTCACGGAGTCACGGGTGTTACAGGGTGTTCCAATGATGTTATAATTATGAGAATGTTATTTTATTAGGTACCTATTCAAAGCTAGAAAACAACTTGATGGCATGAAGCAATTATGAACTTTTTGTAATTAACATTATGAATCATGACAAATAAACGTAAAACCAAAAAAAGGCTTTTTAATATGCTGACGGTTTTTAAGGGGATGATCAGACTATAAAACTGAATAACTTTCTACAGGGTGTTTGGGTAAACAGTTGCATTACTTTAAGGGGTGATTGTACCCATGATAATGAACAGCTTTCCCTAGGATACCAATAGCAAATTCGCAAAAAAAAGATTCTACTTTTCATACAAACGTTCAATCAGCTGATTGCATTTAGAATGAGAAGTCAAAAAAAAAATTGCGAATCTATAGGTTTCTTTGGGAAATTTGTTCAATATCATGGGTACAATCACCTCTTAAACTTAAAGTAATGCAACTGTTTACCCTAACACTCTGTAAATGGGATTATTGCCGAAATAGAAAAAAAACCGGCTGACTCAAAACAGGAAAGATAGCAGATTTTTTCACAATTTCGATGTTGGTCTTACAGAAAAAGTTTTTCAGTTTGATGGTCTGATCATCCCCTTAAAAAAGTGTCAGCATTATTAAGCTGGACCTTATATACAGACTCAAGGTCCTTTCCTACAGCTCACCTACAGCTATACAGACAGGTATTCAATACATTTCAAAATATATTGTTCTCTTTTGGATTCCACACAAACGGTATTTAAGTTTAGCGTTTATTTGCAAACACGTTGAATAGCTAACGCATACCGAATGTCAATTGTTGACATAATCAGCTCGCAACACTGGTCTCCTGTTGACATACAAGTACCTATCAGTAAAAATTTAGATTTATTGACATTGAAGCTAACTTTGAAACAAACCCTGACAACAATTTTAATATTAGTGTTATCTTGTATTATTAGGATCAACGTCAAGATCGCAATGAATTATCAGGAAATCATTTGTTTGTATAATTTTGAATCCTGTTTGGTTGTAAATTAAGTGAGACTGATAAATTGTTAGTTGATTTATTTTTGGAGGATTAAGTGACATCCTTTTTTTTAACATTGAGTTACTGCGGCTTGAGTTACCAAGTTTGAGTTTTCTTTCATACATTTCATTCAGTTTTCCAACATAATAACTGAATATCTGAAATAAATGATGTACAATGTACTATCGCGGACTTTTCCGCCTGACCACCACTAGGCTCGTTTTTGATTGAATACTAAAAAATAAAAGCGATGTCTTACCCCGCCCTATTGATGAATAGACCAATTAATAATAGTTTCCAAACAATAAATTTTGGGCGAAATTATGCGATTTTTTTCTTAAGTTGTCAGGCGGAAAAGTCCCCGATAGTACATAAGTAGTTAAAAATAACATTAATACAGGACACGACCAAGAAAACAGATACACGATAGTTATCTCATTTGGAATAAAGAAATTATTCAAATACCTACTAAATTACTAATCTAAGTTCTCGCATCTCAACACCTCTGGTAAGTAGCAGAAGAAAAATAAATAAAGAAAAACAAACAAGAAAGAGGGTTGCTTTTGCACATCGGAAGCATACACAGTTTATAGACAGACAAAGTCAAGTGAGTTGTCTAAAGCTGAACAATAAAAAGAAGGAAGTCAGTATCAAAAAAACCTGTCAAGTGCGAGTCGGGCTTCTCGCGCACCGAGGGTTCCGTACCACATCACCACAGAACACAACATTATTAACTTCGATTAAAAACCTTTTTTTGTCCGGGACCTTTAGCGCGAGACCGACTCACACTTGGCCGGTTTTTAGTATTTGTTGTTATTCTGTAGAGTTTGCTCTATAATCACACCAAGTTTGACGCTTCTATGTATTACCGTTTTTACCATAGAGCGTGAAGAGTTCGTGAGAGAGAGAAAACTAGTTTCTTGTTGAGAATCCCCCTTAATTTTTAACTTTTTGACATTTTTATTATTTGTTAACAAATCCACCGTAATAACGCAAATTTCAACTATCTAGCTATTACGATTCAAAAATTACAGTCCTTAATAGGTAGGACAGACGGACGGACGGACGGACGGACAGACGGACAGACGGACGGACGGACGGACGGACGGACGGACGGACGGACAACGTAGGCTTAGTAATAGGGTCCCGTTTTCACCCTTTGGGTACGAAACCCTAAAAATTATACCCAACCTTACCTATACCTAGACAATGCTTTTCAGAAAAAAAATATAATAAGAACAGAACACAAATTAAAGCTAAACTAATCACCAAAAACTCCAAGGTCACCGGACTAAACAAATCTCAGTACACAATTACATAAGGAAAACATAAACATTGTGATTCTGGGACATAACTCATAGTAACAGCGTCGTATCATAAAATATGAGGCAAGCTCAGTAACCCCGAGACCTGGCGTAACGCCAGAAGGCAGGACTATACCGTGGATTCGCATGCTGAATTTTTTCGTCTGAATTCCCAAAGTAGCGTGAACTATCTTTCATCTCTATTCTAGCATTCTGATAAGGATCGCAGTTTTGGTGCCAATCGAAGGCAAATCCTTTGGCACGTAACCGAGAATTTTGTTGGGTCTTTTTATTCTGGATGACGTATAGGATTGTTCCGAGGCGAGATTCGAATGTAACACCTCGAGTGTTTTAGTAAAACATCTTCCAGTAGGCCTCGCATGCCACCCCCGAGAAAACGTATTATGAAGCACTCCCTAAAAATATAATTTCCTCAGGAAAAGCACCCTTGGTTCACCTTTCGTTTCCCGGTCCCGGCTACTATCTCTAGTGGTAGTAGTCTTTACATAAAAACCACGTCAAAGGCCGTAAGGCGGTCTGAAAGAACTCTGACACCAGGGCTCTGCCCACACGATAATAAGAAGACCTTTCGTTTGTTAAACATATTATACGGGGTGGAACGGACAATCCCTTCAAGAGGGCATCCAGACAATGAAACCAAACAACTTTTCCTGGGTAGATAAACGAAAAGAAAAGGACCTCCCATAGAAAATAGATCTGATGATCCGCACTTTTGTATGGGAGGTCCAACATTTTTTATTTTTTTTCGGCCCATGTTCCATAAGGAACATGGGCCGAAAACCAAACAAACCATAAGGTTTGTTTGGTTTCATTGTGTGAATGCACCCTTGAAGGGATAGTCCCTCGTTACGTTTCAGTATACGTTGTCAAGAAGTTGTTTTTTTCTCTTATACTATCAATTTCACAAAAAGGTAAGATTTCGTAGAAAGAAATGTACTATCAGTTTAAAATAACAATGTGCATGACCTTGAAGGGCCGTTGGATAACTTCACTCGGTTGATAAAGGAATATAGACTCTATGCAAAGGAAACAATCATCTGAATGACTCGAGTGAAGTTCGTGTGATTAAGTAACGTCACATTTGCGAGCGAGGTCATGCACATTGTTATTTTAAACTGATAGTACAAAACAGATTTACCAAAATTATCAGATTCGACACAACTGCCACCTGAAATAGATTTATATTATTTGTCGATATGTAATCTGTTATTAAAGTAAATCGTGTCACAGATATGTGTATCTGCTCCTCGGAACTGTTATTATTAAGTTTGCTTCTGTCCCCAATTAATTGTTAATGACGGCAAGTGTCATTAGGGCAAACTAGTTACTTGATTTAATCTTAATTACTCCGTTTATATTATGTATATATTTCGTAATCTTTGCTTTTATGCTCTACTTGGATTTGTGTATTTTTTAGGGTTCCGTACCCAAAGGGTGAAAACGGGACCCTATTACTAAGCCTACGTTGTCCGTCCCTACGTCCGTCCGTCCTACCTATTTAGCGAACTAAAATGCAACTTAAATAAAAAATGCATTCATTCTAAGGTGAAATTAAGCATTCTAGGGTTGATTATAGTGGTATGAGCACGTTATGTGGAGAGATGAGTGTAAGTAGTCTCACATTCACATTACAAGACGAGTGTTAATTATTAGCTGTATGACTCGAAACCGACGGGCATGTATGAAGAGATGTATGGATGTGCATGAGGCAAAAGAGGTATGTAAGGATCGTAGTAAGTGGCGCGCCCTGGTCTCTGCCTACCCCACTGGGAAAGAGGCGTGACGTTATATATATAGATAGAGATAGAAAAGAGGATACCAACAACATGATAATGACGGTCAAAAGAGTACCAAAGTTAATATTTTATGAAATGTGTTGTTAGGTACACTAATACAGTACCAACATTTGTGGCGAGGTATGATTACCTTACTGGTCGCTGCTGCCACCTGCTGCAGCGGGTACTTTGAGAAAAACTGGCATACATCGCATTCGTTAGTAATTTGCGTTCCATATCTATCACGTAGGTACTGTAAGTTATTATTAATCTGTGGTACTGGTACGCATCTACATCTGGTATACATTATTTGACCCCGAGATCACCAGTGGTCGATACTGAACGAACGGATAATTGAACTCAATGTCTGCATTGTCTGATTTACGTAACAACAATGGAACCGTTGTTTATAAAAGTACGTTACGGTTGCGGAGGTAGGAGTGGAAAATAAACAGAGATTGGATCAATTTACGTTCAATGAAATCTGGATTTTACTTTAATTATACTTACTGAGAAATACGAATAAGAGACAAAGGTTTGTAAGTGGGTGGGTACTTATTCCTTCCGCCATCATTCAGATCTCTGATGCCCTCACCGTATGGCTGCCGGTAATAGACACTGCGTACGACCACATCTCTGATCGTTTCGGTTTCCCATTCCGTAGCATTTAGAAGGGGAAGGACGAGACTACATTTTGTGTTTAGCGCACACACGAGTCAAAGTAGGCTATGAGAATTAATTCTTCAATGAGAAATCTTTGCAGAATATAAATCTAAACCATTGAACTACACAGGGTTTAAGGCACAGCTCTCCACTGATGAACAAATTTCACGATGGAGCCTTCCTCAAGGAATGCGAAAAAAAAATCTGCCTTAAGTCGGGTAGGTACACCAGTTTTGTATTAAATAGCAGATTTTTTTGCTCTTCCTGAGGTAGGCTCCATATTGAAAGTTTTTCAGTTTGATGGTCTGAGTATACCTTTACAGTCTGCGGAGGGCTGTCCGTTACACCCTGTATAGTGTATAGGGTCTTTCCTATGCTGAATTTTTCTAATGGTATGCTCAGACCATCTAACGCTCTAAGCCTCTAACTAAACAACTGTTTCAACGGCACCAACATCGAACATAAAAAACCTGCTGATCCATACAAAACTGCAAACCTACTCGTAACAAATGTAGTATCAAAACTCAATAACACTAAACTTTGACTAAACGCTTTTACCATTACACAGCAGTAAAGTTCAAAACAAAACATTTCAAAGATAATAAAACGCACTCATAAATAAGGTGTACTATAAATACCTAGATAGACTTGTACCTACTCTTGTACTCTTGCTGAGTAATCTTGCGTAACTTGAAACATCTGCAAATCATTCAGTAATATAAGCACCTACATCAATAGATTGCCGCAAATGGTCCGGTATTAGGTCACAAGAGATAGCTGGTAAGATTAATAGGACGCAAATAATCTTTATAGATCGTTTCGTATACGGATAGGATTCTATTCGCCAAGCTTGCCAGAGCCGTAGATAGACAAGGAAAACCCTGGTTTCAACCAATCTCAGATCTTCTTCTTATCGTGTGGGCAGAGCCCTGGTGTCAGAGTTTTTTCAGACCGCCTTTCGGCCTCTGAAGTGGTTTTTATGTAACGACTACTACCACTAGAGATAGTAGCCGGGACCAATCTCAGATTACACCATGCTTTAATCAAAAATATTATCATACGCTGGTCGCTGATTCGCTTTGAGAAAAGGCAGAGATAAAAATGTTTTTATAATAAAGTCGTAGATTCTTTCAAAACGGTTTTTATATTTTACATTAATTTGGTTCAATGCACACCACGAACTTTTGTACAATACAAGACACACAAAATGGTCAAAGAATCATTGTAGGTACTCATCACGTTCCATAGAGTCTTTTCCAACGCGGCGCTTTTACAGTGTCAATAACTTTCATGCAAGCTGATTTGTATGAGCTGGATAGAGGATACTAAGACCATAATTAATACCCTATTCTCTGCAAATGGCCAAATCCTATCCTATCCTAGTAATATTATAAACGCGAATGTTTGTAAGTATGGATGGATGGATGGATGTTTGTTCCGCTTTCACGCAAAAACTGCTGAACGGATTTTGATGAAATTTGGCATACAGATAGACCATGGCCTGGATTAACACATAGGGTACTTTTTATCTGGGTAGCGCAGACGAAGTCGCGGGCAACAGCTAGTGTATAATAATATAATTACGTTTTTCAATACATAATATGAA